>CM044009.1:62044126-62454126 GCA_024085815.1 Flaveria linearis
ACATGGCTAAAGATTGTTACTACAATCCAGCAAGCACACATTATGCAAATATGTTAGAAAAGAAGTAGTCAGAGAAGGTTTCTCCATTGGACCACTTCAAAGGTCCAAATGAAAAAGGGAAAGTGGTCTCGGAAGCCAAGTTGCTTTCGAAGAAACTGCTTCTTCCGAAGGGAAAATGGCTTCGGAAGCCAAACCTTCTAAGGTTCGGAAGAACAAGAAGGCTTCCTTGAAACCATCTCAGA
This sequence comes from Flaveria linearis, assembly GCA_024085815.1. Lineage (NCBI taxonomy): Eukaryota > Viridiplantae > Streptophyta > Magnoliopsida > Asterales > Asteraceae > Flaveria > Flaveria linearis. The sequence continues at coordinate 62,044,369 of CM044009.1, forward strand.
AGAAGACTACTTCGGAAGAAAGGTGGTGAAGGCTTCTTCCGAAAAGAGAGAAGCTTCGGAAGAAGACCATCGCTGCAAAAGCTTCAACAGCTCATCCTCAAATCAACCAAAGGATTGATTTGGAAAGATCAAGGAAGATGCTGCAGCCAGCCCAAACCGCTGCAGCCCAACCTCTTCTTCAACATGACCTCTATTGAACCCCATTGCATATCTTTTGGTTCAATTATGTCACTATCTTTGAAAGAGCCCGAGACCTGCAAGGCTTGGGCTTCCAAACAAACTAACCATCTCATCTTATGTGCAGGGACATCCATTTGACAAGAACAACAATATCTGGATTGTAGATAGTGGATGCTCCAGGCACATGACAGGGAACAGATCTCTCCTTCAACAATTCCAGAACTTTGATGGAGGCCCTGTCCAATTTGGAGGTGAGGCCGGAGGATATATTTCTGGCAGAGGAAGTATATCCAATGGCAGAATAAACATTGACAAGTTCACTTTGTCAAACAGCTTGAACACAATCTGTTAAGTGTTTCTCAATTCTGTGATCAGAAGCATCAGATGCTTTTCACAGAACATGAGTGCATTATCCTCAAACCAGGGATGACATTCCTCCGGAATTGGTGCTTCTCAGATCTCCCAGGAAAGGGATATGTACAAGCTGGATATGAACAATGCTTCTCCTATGGGTGAAGTATCATGCTTTCTTTCCAAAGCTGATAGTGATGAGTCAACACTATGGCATAAACGCATGTGTCATGTGAATTTTAAAAAATGAATAAATTGGCTAAAAATAACTTGGTACATGGTTTGCCTAAAAAGGAATTTTTCTGCAAAGATAACTGTGTTGCATGCCTGAAAGGGAAACAACACAGATCATCTCATAAATCCAAATGTGTTAACTCTATCACTACTCCATTACACTTATTGCACATGGATCTTTTTGGTCCCACAAGTATAATGAGCATTGGAAGAAATCATACTGCCTTGTGATCGTTGATGATTTTACAAGATTTACATGGGTATTCTTTTTAAGAAGTAAAGATGAAACTGCTGAAACTTTAAAATCTTTTATTCTTAAAATAGAAAATCAAATTGATCACAAGGTTAAGATTATTAGAAGTGATCAAGGGACTGAGTTTAAGAACTTCGTTCTTGACTCATTCTGTGACTCAAAGGGATTGCCAGACAATATAGTGCTCCCAGAACTCCTCAACAAACGGTGTTGCTGAGAGGAGGAACAGGACACTTATTGAGGCTGCTCGGACCATGTTAGCTGATTCAAAGCTGCCTCTAACATTCTGGGCAGAGGCAGTCAGCACTGCATGCTATGTGCAGAACAGGGTCTTGTAGTTAAGCCCCATGGAAAAACCCCTTATGTTATGGAACAAGAGGCCACCGTTCATTGGCTTTCTAAGGTCCTTTGGCTGCAGGTGTACCATACTTAACACAAAGACAACTTGGCAAAGTTTGCTGAGAAGTCGGATGATGCTATCTTTATTGGATACTCTTCTAGCTCCAAAGCTTATAGAGTATACAATTAAGAATCAACAATTTGAGGAGTCATCCAACATAGTTGTTAATGAGCACACTCCTTGTGTTAGGGGGAATGGACCTGAGTATATCTTTGATTTAGAATTGTTTCCAAACTATTCTAAACCATCTTGTGAGAATGTTTCAGCTGGAACAGGTGCTCAAAGTGATGCTGATGCTGATGCAGGTCAACTATATGAGCTTCCCAGACCTATTCCAAATTCTCCAAGAGCTGAAGGGCAACAAGCTTCAACTATTCACAGATCTGACAGTGTAACTATCTCCAGAAATAGTGAAGCTTCAACAAGTGAATCACTTGATCAACCTCAAAGTTCCTCAGGTGATCCACTACAACACCAGGTTGAGGGAAGTGGTATTCTGAAGGAACAGGCAACTGTTAATACTACTTCACAACCAACCATTGATGATGTTTCTCAATCATTCAATCAGTCCTCATTGAATGACTCTGAAACAGCAGTTGGACAGAGTGATCCAATCCTGATCAGAATATGTCTAACCTAGACTTATCTCTGCAATTGGAAGTGATTCCTCGTCTTAGGATTCACAACACTCATCCAACTGAGAACATCATAGGAATGTCTCTGAGGGTGTGAGAACAAGAGGACAAACTCATCATGGGAATGTCTGCTTGTACTCATGCTTCCTGTCTCAGATGGAACCAAAGAAGGTAGAAGATGCCTTAAAGGATAGTAGTTGGGTTGAATCGATGCAGGAGGAGCTGCTTCAATTCAAAGACAAAAGGTCTGGAATCTATGCCCACTACCATCTGGTCAAGTACCCATAGGCACTAAATGGGTATTCAGGAACAGAAAGATGATAGAGGCTTGATTATCAAGAACAAGGCAAGACTAGTAGTTCAAGGTACACCCAGGAGGAAGAATTGATTATACTGATGTCTTTGCACCTGTTGCAAGACTTGAGGCAGTTAGGATCTTCCTTGCTTATGCTGCATCCAAGAACTTCACAGTCTACCAACTTGATGTCAAGTGTGCTTTTCTATATGGGGATATAGATAGGGAAATCTATGTGTGTCAACCTCCAGGATTTGAAGACCCACAGCACCCCAACTATGTGTGCAAGCTGGATAAAGCTCTATATGGGCTGCACCAAGCACCTAGGCTGTGGTATGAGACCTTGTCTCAGTTTCTCCTGAAGAATGGATACACTAGAGGTACCATTGACAAGACTCTTTTCATCAGAAGAGTGGAGAAGACATTTTGCTTGTACAAGTCTATGTTGATGACATCATATTTGGTTCTTCAAACGACCAAATGTGCAAAGACTTTGAAAGCATTATGAAGCAGAAGTTTGATGAGTTCCATGGGAAAATGGACTTTTTCCTGGAATCCAGGTGAAACAGATGAAGGAAGGGTTCTTCATAAGTCAATCTAAGTATGTCTCAGACATCTTAGAAAGATTTGAAATGAAGGACTGTAAACCAGCCAAACACCCATACCCAGAACCATAATCTTTGCCCTGACCTTGAGGGGGAGGATACTGATCAACATCAGTATAGAGCAATTATTGGTTCTCTGATGTATCTCACTGCAAGTAGACCAGATATCATGTTTGCCACATGCATTTGTGCAAGATATCAGGCTGCTCCAAAGGTGTCTCACCTAGCTGCTGCAAAGAGAATCCTCAGATACTCAAAGGAGCACCTAAACTAGGTCTCTGGTATCCAAGAAATAGTGATTTCAATCTCTATGGATACTCTGACAGTGACTATGGTGGCTGCAACATTGACAAGAAATCAACATCAGAGGATGTCAATTTCTTGGTGGAAGGATTATCTCATGGCAATGCAAGAAACAATCCTGTGTCTCTACATCAACTGCTGAAGCTGAATACATTGCTGCTGCTAGCTGCTGTGCTCAACTGCTATGGATTCAAAATCAGATGTTAGACTATGGGTTCAACTTCATGACTACTCCTATCCATATTGACAACAACAGTGCTATCTCCATTACTGAGAATCCGGTGAAGCACTCCAAGACAAAACACATTGATATCAGGTATCATTTCATTAGAGATATTCATGAGAAACAGCTGATAAAGTTAATCAAAGTTGACTCAAATGAACAATATGCTGATTTGTTCACAAAGGCATTTGATGAACAAAGATTTAAGTATCTCATATCAGCAATTGGGATGATAAACATTGAATAACTACCTCTTTTGAAGACCTTTTTAAATGAGTAATGTCTTGTGTCAATACAATTTAAGCCCTGTTACAAAAGATCTTTAAATTATTCAAGTATAAATCCTTCCGAAGAGGATTAACTCTCGAAGATATTCTTGAATATCTTCCGAAGCCAAATTCCTCATTGGAAATTTTCTTCTCGGAAGAGTTTTTGGTCTCGGAAGAAGCGATTGATTCTATATCAGATCTACTTCGAAACTTATACAACTCTCCATTCGGAAAGACAACTTTACCTTCGGAGCAATGCCTTGCTTCGGAAGATAAAGTGCCTTCAAAGGACAATTTTACCTTCGGAAGCAATATCATGCTTCGGAAGAGAAATGCCTTCGAAAGAAATTACCTTCGGAAATGTTTTACCCTCGGAAGTAAAGGTTTTATATGTAACGGATATCTTTTGGGCCCCACTCTGTAAAAAGTAAGATTTTGTTGATAATGTCAGATTATTTAAAATTATCCTTGCCGCCATCATCATTTCTCCGCCCGCCGAACCACCATACCACCCACAGTAACCCCAAAACAGTTACCCTATTACCACCACCATACCACTATTCACCCCTTTTTAAATAATCTTGACTTATCAATTTCATCTTCTTTTACCACTTTACAGCCCTAACTGTTCCCTTCACTGTCAACCATAATTTCACTCAAAATTTCAAGCTTACCTTTTCTCCAATGGCGCTAAACCCCAGCACAACCAAGTCGCATTACTTGACTCGTCAAGGGATGCTGACTTCACCCAAATCATCACCTTTCTCACCGAATCCACCTACCTCACTGCACTCACAGTTAACCCAACCGTATACTCCAACCATATGTCAGAATTTTGGAGCAACGGAGAAACTACAGTGCTGAATGGGGTTCGAGTCCTGAGAACCAGAGTTTGTGGCCAAGAGTTGGTCATCAATGAACAGATCATCAGGGAGCATCTCGAGCTTCACGATGATGGGGCTCCTACTGAGTTCCCCAAGGAAGACTTGGAAGGCACCTATATCCTCATGGGATATGGAGGCGATGTCAGCAGGTCCACAGTATACAAGTTCAACTTCTCTTACCATTGGAAGTTCCTGCTGCACATTGTTTTGCACTGCCTCTCCAACAAATCAGGGGGTTGGGATCAAATCCCATATGAACTAGGATGCCTAGTTCATGGGTTGGTGAGAGGCCTCAGATTCAACTACTCACGATTCGTGTTGAACAACCTAATCGCCAATCTCAGCAGGGATACATTCTTCATGTATCCCCGATTTCTTCAACACATAATCAACTGTGAGATGGAACCAAGCAAGCTTGTCTGCGCAGCTGCTCTTCCTGTTCCACATGAGGCCTACCATCTTCAAGACACTGAAGAAGATGTCCACCAACTTCACTGGACGGTACACTCCATTACCTCCAGAGATGACTGAGCGCATAGCTCCTGGTGACATCCCTGTTCTCCCCACAGGTGATGAACCCACACCAGCAACATCCACCACAATACCAAAACTTCTTTACCCATCAAGCCACATATCAGAGACGCCCAAACGAACCCTTGTTCAATCTACTCTGATTGAACAAGCTCCTTCTGTTCACACCCAAAGGACTAGAGTGGAATCATGGGCTCCCACTCAGTCCGAGGTCACACCATCCTTCACAATTGACCTCAATGTGGGTTTTGAGCCTCCTCAGTCTCAAACCCCTGAGCCCGAACCCCAAGCCTTTAGCCCACAGGGTGAGTCTCTACACTCCCCTGTGCAGCTTCTAGGGACAGCCCCACCATAGGCTCAATGCCTGTAGACATTGATCAAGTCCCGGGTCAGTAGGACTAACCACCCTCTCTTTCACTGACCTTTTACTCCGAACTGATGAAGAGATTACATCTCTCCATGGCCATGAAGTTGATCTACAACACCCACTGAGAGATCAACAGAGCCAAGAGGGATCCCTTGTCTCTAGCCCCCATCAGAAGCCTGCTACTGAGGTGAGTCCCACTGATGTGGAGGGGACTCATGTAGACTCAGCTGCCACTACTCAGAGTCTCTCATTGAGCTCTCAGGACAGTGGTAACATAATTAGGACTGAGTCTACGGCAACTTTGCCCATTGACATCTCTGAAAGAGATGACTCTGAGCAAAGGAAACCAGGGTGCCAAGAAACCACATCTGGTGGTGAGAGTGAGCATACTAGGTATGTTATCTCATCTCCCCGTGATTCTTCTCTATGAAGATGAGGGAAGTATGCAACTAACACTTCAGTACTTGCTTTCTAAGTCTCCAACCTGGAATCACAGGTGAAGATCTTAGAATCAAGGACTGCCACTCAGCAACTTGAGATTAACTCTCTCAAGGCTAAACTAGCTGAGAAACAGACGGAGAGGTCTGTTAGGCATGTACCAATCCAGGTCTCAATGACTTCTTCCTCTAGCTCATCTAGCTCTCAAGATGATGCTACCAAAAAGGGGAGAAAGTTCAGAGACAAACACCTAGGAACCACAGACCCAACTCATTTCCACCCAACAAATCATTACACCACCTGAGTCATCTCAATCCTTTCTGGAGATTGACTCAAGGATGCTTCAAGATCTCTACAGACTTTTCACAAAGTTTGTATTGAGATCATCCCTAGAACAGCCCAGCCCCGACACCACACTTGCATACTTTGGGCTGAGGAGCTTCAAAGACTGACTGCACCTTCTACCACTGTGGAGGAAGTTGGTCAACCTAAGTCTTCATGGAATCTGAGATTAGCTTCGAAGGGGAAATGGGGACTGATGGCCCAACAACTAAAACAGATGGGACAGAATCTGCAGCAGTCTCATCTTCCGAAGCTCTAGCTGAGGCTTCTGAAGTTTACATGGAGCCTCGAAGAACAAGACAAGTCTTCCGAGCCGAAATAGAAGCTGCGAAGGCTTATTTCAGATGTTCGAGGACTGACCATCACAGATGTCATTGCTGAAATTGCATCTGAGGTGAGCAGGGAGGACATTTCTGATATACCCTCCAACCCAAGCACCAGCTGAACTTCTCTCTCAATCACAACCCTCCATCCAAGAACCACCACAGTCAAGCACAATCAAAGACAAAGGCAAAAGAAAGTTGACTGCGGAAGAGCTTCAGGAGGAGGAAAGATTGAGAAGGCCAAAAAAAAGGTCGGTTTCCTACTGAGAAGCTGTTAGCTGCTAGTTCTAAGGCAGCTGTAGCCAATCAGGAAGAAATCAACCTAGAGAAGAACAACACTCATTGACCAGCTCATCAGCCTAGGAGCTGTCAATGAGAAATACTCCTGCTACCACTAGAGGAGTTGGTGACTTTGGAGAGGTCAACCAGGCTACAACAAGAAAGGAAGCCAGGTTGGCCTTGGAGAAGGCAAAGAAGAGCAGAGGGAGGGCAACCCTGAAGCTGAGAGAGGAGAGGATCAAATTCCTACTCTCAAGAGGCTTCAGTCTTCCTGAACTGTCTCCACATGATGATGATATGATCCTGCTGCTCCACACAAGGAGCAGGATCAAATGGAGAAGGAAAGGAAGAAGGCTGCTAGGGAGAAGTTGAAGGTGAAGAGGAAGAGAAGGAGGTCACTGCTGCCAAGAAGTCAACTGACAAAGCCTGGATGAAGGACTACCTCTGGGCTCATGGCTTCTCTGGTAGGCAGGTGGGGCCTATGTCCGAAAGGACACTCCAGCGGATAGTCAGTGAAATAAAGGCTGACATCCGTTTGGGAAGAGAAGGGAGATGTATAGGAGGGTAAAGGAACGGTCTCAACCCCAGCCACTCAACCACAGCCACAACCCATACCAGAACCAACCCCTTTTCCCATTAAACCCGAACCCACTGATGAAACCTTCACCCCTCAACCCACAACTCTACCCAAACCTACCACATCACCTCAACCACCCAAACTACCCATCCTAAAACCCAAGACTCAACCCAAAACCACTAAACCTAAGCCTACCCAACAACAACCAAGACCATCCCCTCAGCCTCCTAAACATCTCTCCTTTGAGGAAATAAAGGAGTTCAAGACGAGGCTCATTAACTGCACTACCTTGAGCAGTATCTCCTGTGAGGGAGAGCTTATCAACATCACCTATGTTGATGACTCTTCAAACTCCCTCACCCTAGGCAAATTTCTTGAATTGCCTAGAGACACCTTGGGCCAGGCTGCAAGACTTCTTGGTCTCAACTCCGATACCCTCAATGCTGAGGAGAAGAGACTAAGAAGAAGACTGGTGACTCTGCTGGATACCAGGAAAGAGGACAGGATTTCTGGTCAATCTCCTGGACCTAGAAATGCAATAATCCAGTGGAGGTTCGATGAACCTTCTCATAACTTTGTTATGGAAAGGGAGAATGGTGAAACCAACAGGCTTAATGCCACTTCTCTACTGCATCTCAGCAGATTTGATCTTGCTGAGCTTGCAGAGAAGCCATTCTCCAATCCCTCCAACTCTGAGACTGCTGCACACATCAGAAACCACATCAGCGGTCTCCACTTGGCTGAACGAAGTAGAAGAGCCAAGATTGAAGAAGAGTTGAAGCTGAAAAGAGTGGAAGACAAGGAAAGATCAACCACCAAAGGCACAGCCTTTCTACAGATGGTGGAAGGTCCTGAATTGGAACCAATAGCTCGATGGGAATATGACTATACTTCCCATCAACTAACTCTTTTCAGAGGGCCACAACAGAGGGTACACATATCCAAGGTGACAGAGTAGAGGTTCTGTCCACCAAAGATTTGTACAAGATTCTCAGCATCACAGCATGAAAGAATGAAGATACTGATAAACACCTGCTTTCCTTGGTGTTAAGAGCTTTGAGAAGAAGAAAGAAGTGAAGTTTTGGTAGCATCAGCCTAGGGGGAGTTTGTTGGATCATGATAAGGCTGGTGCAACCAAATTCACTTCATAGTCACTTTTGGTACTACATTAAAGGGCTTCCGAAGCCAAGCAGAGATCTTCTGAGAGTCTAAGGAACAACAGCTGAAGACAGCTTCCGAAGACAAAGTCTGATGAAAGAGCTGAAGACAAAGTCTGAAAGCTTCCGAAGACAAAGTCTGATGAAAGAGCTGAAGACAAAGTCTGAAAGCTTCCGAAGACAAAGTCTGATGAAAGAGCTGAAGACAAAGTCTGAAAGCTTCCGAAGACAAAGTCTGATGAAAGAGCTGAAGACAAAGTCTGAAAGCTTCCGAAGACAAGTCTGATGAAAGAGCTGAAGACAAAGTCTGCTTCCGAAGACAAAGAAGACTCCAAGCTTCGGAAGAAGCAGTCTTCCGAAGTATAAGTGCCTTCGGAAGAAGTTATTCTTCCGAAGCACTTTATCCTTCGAAAGACATTACTATGTCCAGCAGATAAAAGTATGGTCCCTGACAGTCCGCTGCAGACCTCTGATACAGCATGGCATCTTCCTAAAGAGCCATGTTGTTGACCATACTTTATTCTACTGTTCACCTTTTTATGATAGTACATGTTACCAACTTTAGTTGGTGACAAAAGGTAAGTCAGGGACATGTCCTGACTACCAACTCTCAGGCACAATGTCTGAAAGACCTCACCTAGAGTCTTGTAGTATAGATGTAAGGTTAGAGGTGTCCAGCTGGTATCAAAGTATATCCGGCTGTAGGTAGTATTATATATATCTTCTCCCTGTAACTCTTTAAGTAAGTGATTTGAGTCCAAGTGTCTTGTAATCCTTTGAGTTGAGAAGCAAATATAAAAGTACCTTGAAAATTTACCTGCTGTTAAATTTCTTACTGCTTGTTACTTGTTATATTGTGATCAACTCTTCATAGACTGCTTGCCGAGTGTTGATTCACAGTGAGTTGAGAGAAAAACCACCCGAAATCCGATCCTGCAATAATAATAATATTGTTATTAATAATAATAGTAATAATAAGAAAATAATAATAATAATGATAATATTGTTATTAGTAATTTGTAAAGATTATTAAGAAAATAAACAATTTTTTTTTAAAAAAATTAAATTGGATTTAAAAAGTCCAGGGGTATTTGTGTTAATTTTGAAACTTATTTTAAAGGTTTTCACATAAAATAATAAACTTTGTAAACCTCAGGGACTAGAAGTGTAAATTTTAAAAACCCAAACCCCCTCCCGTCGACCCTGTGCTCCGGCCGTCTCCGGCGAGCCTCCGGCGACCCACGACACTCCAAACCATGCGGTTTCAACTCAATCAAATGCTACCGACAAACTCGTAAGGATGATTCGAACCTGCTCCCCACTTTGATTTGAAAAATATATTCGATTAGGTGCGATTTATCTACCTAACACACTCGGCCGAAAGCTTAACCATTATCGAGCACTGAACATTATAATGAACAAAGTAAACACGCACTAACAATCGTCTGACTATTTAAAAGCTTCCATCGATTTCAATTTCATACAAAAACACACAAACAAATCGAACCAATTCAACTCTCTGACGTGACCTGTAACTTAGTGGGGATCCATGCTTAGAGCTTCCAAACACAAAATTGATAGAGGGCTTTCCATTAAGAATCTCATTCGAAGCTAACCTCAAAGTTAATTTGATTTTCATTGTGTTTTGGGCATCGAACCAGCGGTACATTGATCGAACCTGTTCTTGTGCTCATCTTTATCGAGTTCAACCCAAATCAGGTAATTGAACATATGTACACACTCGATTTGACATGGGGAACAAAAGCCCCATGTCTATTGCAGTGATCATTCGAATTTCGGGCTTCAATTTGATTCGGATCGAAGTTAGGGTTTATATGATTTGGGGGTATTCGGCTGGGGTGTGTTAAAAGGAATTGGGACCGAGAACTATCGCGGCCTTGTGCCTTGGTTCACCGGTTCCATGTCCATGTCCAATCCAGAGGTCCCGGGTTCGAACCCGGGCAACCTCATTTAATTTTTTAAAGGCTTTTTGACCTTCTAAAAATACAGAAAAATGCTTAAAAATTATAAAAATAATTTTTATAAACTTTGTTTATTTTAGAAGTTATCTAATTATTTTCTGGAAATTTATTTCTTTAAATACCTTATTTATTTATTTATTATTACAAATGTTATAAATAGTTAAATTTATAAAATGGATTTTAAATAATAATTTAAATCATCAAGTTATTAATGGAGATTATATTATTTTAATTACGGATTTATCATGATAAATGAAGGAATTATATTTAATAAATTTCACAAATTGTTTACAAATACGAATATTATCATTATAATTATGATCATGCCATGGTTATTATTAATATCAATAATAGTAATATTATTAATACATGGTGTTGTTTGTATATCAAAACGTGCGCGTCAAACCGAACCGACCCGAATCCGACCAAATGTATTTATTCGCGTTGAACACATTTTGAAAACTTAATTACAATTAATAATAGGTGTTGATCGTGTTTGATCGTGCATTATCTTATTCTTTGAAGCTCTTGTTCATTTCATTATATCAGTTCAAGGTGAGTTTACAGCCCCACTTTTACTTATATACTCTTTTGGGGGAGAGAAACATGCTGTTTTCATAAAACGTTACATTACATTGGATTTTTGTAATACTGCATATACTTGATACTATGGTGTTATACTTGCCCAATGGACCGTTAATATGGACTTAGCGAGGTAATTGTTAGTAGTACTACTGGGATTGACATACCCCACCCGGGCTAGTCGCGCTAGCACAACGTTCGTCAAACGGGTGAACGGTTTGCCTAATTACAAGTGTTGTGGTGTGTGATCCACATCCGGCCTGTTTATTTATTTGATTACATGTCAGCTCGGCCGCGACTTTATACACATAGTGATCATTATAGACTAGCTACCCATTATGTGCTTTAATTACTAAATCCGGGAATTTCATTATATTTATCGGATTAATAAATCCGGGGATTTCATTATACTTGACGGATTACAAAATCCGGGAATTTCATTATACATGACGGATTACATAATCCGGGAATTTCATTATACTTGACGGATTACAAAATCCTGGAATTTCATTATACTTGACGGATTACATAATCCGGGAATTTCATTATACTTGACGGATTACAAAATCCGGGAATTTCATTATACTTGACGGATTACATAATCCGGGAATTTCATTATACTTGACGGATTACATAATCCGGGATTTCATTTTACTTATCGGATTACATAATCCGGGATTTCATTACTGATACTTATCGGATTACATAATCCGGGATTTCATTACTGATACTTATCGGATTACATAATCCGGGGATTTCATTACTGATACTTATCGGATTACATAATCCGGGGATTTCATTACTGATACTTATCGGATTACATAATCCGGGATTTCATTACTAATATTTACTGTTTTCTGATAAACCTGTGAACTCACCAGTCTTGTACTGAGATTTTGCATGTTTTTTCTCAGGACATTGATGTGGCACGTTTAGGAGCACAGCATCCACCGCATGTCATTCCGCATTTATCTCAACTGTTTTCAAGACTTAATTCCATGTAATGGATTGGACGCGTGTTTGCGTGTTCCAAAAACCTTTGTTAAATGTTTTCCTGTTTTCGCTTCCGCACTACTTAAATATATTTGGTTTGTTTCATTAAAATTAAACAACTTATATGAATTGTAATTATCGAGTCGTTTGGTGTAACTGATGCTTATCTGAGATCCTGGTTATGTCACACGCCTGACGGTAAAACCCCGTTAGCGGATTTTGAGGGTGTGACACAATCGGTTCAAAACCTACCACAAATCAGCCAAAACAGAAGCATCTTCCACCACATCATCTTTTTGTAAATACATAAACAGGTTATTCCAAACAGTTGCCCAGACAAAACAAAACCATCTTTTTGCAAAAGTTGAATTTGCAGTTCTACCATTGTTACCAGAAGATATCTCCTTCACCCCTAAATCTATTAAAAACCAAAATCAAACTAAACCTGAAGAACAACCCCAAAGTATCAATCAACACACCAATTTGTATAAATTTTCACAAACACAGACGAACCTAGCAATGCTATAAATGTACAATACACAAACAAAACCAACAATACAAAGACTCGAATAGATGTTGTTTCCATTCTAATGTTGGGCTCAGAGTGTCTACAGATGAAAGGCGGGTTGCAGGTAACAACCTGCCATCCTTCAACCCTTCGATGACTAACAAATGTCCTCAATCAATCTTTATTCAGACTCATAAACTCATCACAGCCCATTAGAAATACGCATTGAAGGCAACATGAAACCAAGGGCAAATCGCATCAAACAAACAACCAAAGCAAATCCTGATAATCATTGTTTTTTTTAAACATCAGAAGCAAAAGAGTTGTTGCATGTTGTGTATCAGGAAGAAACACATTACCGGAGTGCAAAACCACTACTGCCATGGCTAAGCTTTTAGGACCTCACCGGAGCTCCATCGGATCACAATTTGTCCCAAGCGGACATATCGGTGAAAAGGTGATGTACTCCTCAAGTAAAATTTTTGGGTTTAAAGTTTATATAGTGCATGTGTGATGATTTTATGAGTAAAGTATGTATAATAAAGTGAGTGTGTGTTTCAATACTAAACCTTAAAGATTTTTTGGGGTCATGAATTTTAAAGGTTTAAAACAAAAGTTTTAATTCTAAAACACTAGAGACACTAATGTTTATCAAATAAATGAAAAGTGTATTAACGGTTTTCATCAACGTCAAACCATGCTTATGTTGTTACCAAGATGCTTTATTAAAATTGTATTATAATGAAAGATGAATGTAAATTAAGAATTAGTAAAAACTGTCAATTAATTAAAGAAAAACAAATAGAACTTTATTTATACAACATCCGTCTATCCCAACTAACAGAAGTCACAATAATAATAATGCTCTTACGCAATCTCAACTAATGGAAATCTCCATATCAGTGTCATGTCGTCACCATGTCTGAAGATTTGCAGAGTGGGGTGCCAGGTCAGTTAGTTCCGCTATCTTAAGTAGCTTAACACCTAAAAACACAAATAAGTCAAAATTCAACCTAGAAACCACTTTACATTCTAAATTAGTTTAATTTGAAAAAAAAATCCCCAATATTCATCAATACCTTTAAACTGTCGGAACTTCAAATACAATGCGTATGTGTATTTGAGGCAACTAATAGTAGAAGAATCATAAGTTGTGAGTTATGTGGGTGTTTATCTACTGAAGCTAGAGAACCAGAATAATTAAAAAATAACAGACCTTTTCTTTAACAAATTAGTTACATAAATCTAAATTTGGTAAGCGTTTATAACCATATATGTGGATATTTTCTTCTTCATGTTGTATTGTGTATGAATAGCGTATGATTTTGTATATATCATTGTTCACCGTGTTTCCTGTCACCTAATGTATATTGACCATTTAGTGTGTTCTGAATATTTAGCTATAGAGACAATTATCTGCTCGTTGTCTATATTGTGGTACATGATTTGCTTGTGATGATCTAATATGATGATTGTATATTGTATTGATCACTATATATTTTTTTATTGCTTTAGATTCATTGGTCTTTTTAGAATAGCCTCTCTATCAATTGGGTAGAAGTAAGTTTAATTGTCTACATTTTAAACTCTCAAGACCTTGTTAATAACTTGACTATTGATGATATTTAGTAAGTATAGTTATGATTGTTGTTATGGTTTATAACCCAAATATAGAGTTCGCATGATTTCTACAATCGATTAGGATGATTAAGATTTAAATCAGAAACAATATATAGTTCAAGAATAAATGGAATTATAAGAACTCATTGGTTTTAGATACATGAAGAAATGATACTATTTAGTCTAGCTAGGAACGTAGGGGTGTGTGTGTGTTTTTTTATTTTTAACATATTTATTTTTAACACATTGATCTGTATCTATATTGCATATTTAACATTCAATTTAAATAAAGAATTAATTAATATCATATAAGTGAAAATACAATAAGTTGAAGATAAAATAAAAACAACATTAAAAGTAAAGAGATACAATAAGTTAAAAGTAAAATAAAAAACAACATTTTAGTATTTAAAAGATAAAAATAATTATTTAATTGATGCGTAGTATGCTCGATAAGATCTGATTAGAAACTGTAAAAATTATATCTATTGCCTGTGTGTTTATCAAGTGTATTAGTGTATTACGTAATTATTTTTCACTTAAAAATATTCCATAACTAAGGATTCTAAGAAATAATACTAAACTGGATTCATATATTCAAATTTGCTTTCGTCTTAATGAGAACCATAAACATTCGTTCGTAAAAAATCATGAATGTAATATCATGTCGTTTAAAAAGTTGGCCTTAATTATTTGATGATATTTGTAAATTCTTTTAGTTTTTTTTATTTTTAATTTTCACCTATCTAGTATTTTTCCTGCATCTTTGCCCCCCTCTACTCTATATGTCAGTCAGAAGATCAACAGAAGCCTACAAATTGGATAATCTGTCAAAAGACACGAATGTATCCCTACTTTCGGTGAGTTCAGTATTGCAGAATCATCATAGGTACTTGGTCCAATAGTTTTCAAGTACAATCTCACCACAATAATAATTATTAAATCCCACACTTCTTTATGTGTATCATGAGTATATCCATGCATTACATTCACTGTTTGCATGACCCATCTGTCGTTAGTAGTACTTGTGTGTTATCTATTACACAACCCTTATCATCTTTACATTAAATACATACATTGTTGATTAACTTATTTCTTTATGATCACACAATCATCATCTTCTTCATCATCCACCACCCTCTTCCTCTTGAGTTTATCATTTGCAGTTGCAGGTCCATCAATGAAGGATAGATCAATCTGCCCCTCATGTATGGCTACTTGCAGTACTTCTTTTGTTAATACGGTATCCGGGCTCGAGGGGTTTGTGAATATTGATTCGGGTTTCTGGTGTCTAACCAAGAATTTTTGCATTGTGTTGTAGCAAGATTGTATGTTTTGCTGTTACAATTGAAACCCATGAGCAAAAGTGATTAATTAATATGTTGTAAAGATTGATAAAGTTTGAGAATTTGGTGATCAAACTTACTTTTTGATCTGCAGGAATGAAGCTAGTGATGTGGGAAAGACAGTTTTCATCTTCAAGAATGCATTTGAGACCACTTATGGCGATAACACATGGTCGGTATTCAAGCAATTTAACATCTGCAATGATTAAACACTCAAAGTGATTACTATGACATCAAATCACAATAATAATATCGATGATCAATAGCGTGTTACACATAAACTGAGAGTGAATCTTTGATTGATACACTGACTTAATAACATTATATCAAAGATATAAATGAAGTACCTAGAGAAGATGCAAGAAGAATATCATCAAGCCTTGATCTTACGAAAGGCTTGAAATCGCGATTCAATTCCGAATCGATCAATTCGACATACGAGTAGGGTGTGATAGATTTAAGCTCCCATCCTAAAGATTTCAACACCTTCAATTCCATCTTTTGGATCAATTTTGCTTCAAAACAATATTCTAAATCCTCCTGCATCAATCAAAACAATCCATTAATCATTCAAACCAATGTTTATGTCTTTTAACATAGTTAAAAATGTTTTGTTTGTGTGTTTCTTTACGGAAAACATGTTAAACAAGATATAACGTTGTACATTATATTGTTACCTGAATTTCATCCAACGATGGAGGACATGTTTCCCCGAATTTGATCGCTATAGATAACGAAGCCAATGATAGCAATTCCATCATCCAATAACTCCACCCCTTCAACATATAACCACATAATATAACATTTTAGTTTTAACAGCATTCATTACAAACCCTAATATTTAAACATCAAAAACTTCCCATAATAAGAGAAAAACAAGACTTACATGACATCTATTCATGTCAATAAACCTATCAACATAATTCACCGCGTTAAGCACAGTTCCAATGCAAAAATTAAACCGTCTTTGACACTGCAAAATCAACAAAAACAAGAAAACAATTAGAAAACTAACTTAACATCAAATCATCAATCAAAAGTTAAAACAATTTGATTAATTATCACTTGAACAACATACATGAATGAACCAATTGATGGCTTTCAATCTCTGATCACAAACGAACCCATTCAATTCAAGAAACTTTACATATCCCAATCCGGTCACATACTTCATTTCCTTTACTAAATAACCATCAAACAAGTGTTTACACTCTTGCTTTGTAATCGAATGAACTGAACCATCAACATTATTATTATTATCATCATTCCAATTACACCGTTTATGATCATCATCCATAGAGCCAGAAGGATGCATCGGAGTCATGTCCCACACTTCATCACAAAGAAGAAAGTCACAAGCGTCCTCCAAGACACCATCTTTAAGATCAAGATTGTTACAAGGGGTCACTTGGGTCATCTTTCTGTGTGAAAGTGTGTGATGCAGAAGGTGTAACAATGGCGGTTTGTGGGTGGTTAACAATGGTGAATGGTGGTGGTTGAGGGGGTTTTAAAGCGGTTGTTTGTGAGGGTAGTGTTGGTTGGAGAGAAAAGACACGTACGTAGCGCATGAAGAGGGTAAATGCAGAGTGGGGTGTGTGTGTGTGTTATTATTGGTGGTTTTACTGTAGTAAGTTGATTCGTGAAGGGACACACGAGGGTTAATGAACAGTGGTGAGTTTACATTAATGTTTTGCCACCGGTTTGGAGTTTGGTTGGCGTAGATATTTTAGTGGTCGAGTCATTGCCACATCTTATTTTAAAATATTATGTGTTGATTTTAGTTTTATAATTTAAGTTATAAATTGTAAAAATGAAATAAAAATAAATTTATATTTATGTTAATAGTTTTATAAGAATCAACTCAACTCAACCCAAATATTACATTTGGTACGATCTTTGTAGATTAAATTTCGTGTGGATCAATTTTAAATAAATTTACATAATAAACGTAGATATGAAAGTAAGGACGTTGTAGCGATAAGTTTATATTTCGATATAAACTTAATTTACATTTCTATTGAAATGAACATTAAGTAACATGAAATCGAATTTTAGAAAAAGTAGAAATAAATTATAATTAACTTTTTTCTGTTTGATATTATTTATTTACTAGGATATAATTATAAACTCAATGTGTTAATGGGATTGTATATTAAACTAAGAACAACAATCAAACAAAACTCAACGCGTTAAACAAGATTGTATATAAATATGATGTGTTAAACGGGATTGTATGTTAATCAACATGATCTAGGTCTAATTCCATTAATATAAATCTATCTTCTTGGTCTTACAGGTCTATAATCAAAACTTAAAACACCTTGATGATCATCAGGTATATGTTCAACACATGTCTTTTAAATCAATTATAACCCAACGATCTTAAATCGAACACTATTACTGTACATCATCAAAGTTCAAGTATATAAAGAAAAAATATAATAAATATCTAATAAAGCAATTTTAAAAATTAAACCGATTATAAAAATCATAAACCTAATATGGCGGTTCTTATATCAAATCTTTATTTTTAAATTAAATGAAATATAATTTTATTTTATAACCTATACGGCGGTTCACAAATTAATTAAATTAATTAAATCACAACAATTTCACCCTTTTATTGCGGTTTTGAAAATTCAACCGCAAGCTTCTTTAAATTGTTTAAGAAATGTTACTTTTTACTACGATTCATATTTCAACAACCGCCTTTTTTGAATCTTTTTGTACTAGTGTATAGTTGCATTATTAACAATGTTGAAAGGAATATCAACATCGAACATTGCTTCAAACGTAATTGAACTAAATCCCAAATTCGTCATAGAGAATACCCGAACAATGTCACAGATCAAAACTTGCAAGAAACGAAATATTAAAGACATCTCACTCAAAACTAAATATCGAACGATTACCTTGAATCATACGACTACTTCGAGAGCTGGTTCAAAGTGTTGTCAAGTCATAGACCAAAGTAATAATTTTGAAAAATGATAAAGTTAAACATTGGTTGAGGGCACGCAGTGCGTGTGAGGTGAAGTGAGCTTCGAATTAGAGTTTTTGAAGAAGATAAAAAAAACTCCTTACTTGAAATAGGTGTAGAGAAGAAATACGGAATTTGATTTTGATGGAGAGAAAAATGCAATGTTTTCAGAACTGGATCGGACGTCGAACCGGACGCCTTACTGGTTTGGTGGTCGGACCGGTCGGACCGGTTGGACCGGATTTAACTATATTTTAATTATATTTATATATGTAATTAAATATAAGTAATTTATATATGATTTATATAAGTAATTGTTAACTATGACAATTTTTGTAATTATTCTACAAATTGGGCTTTAAACGATAATAATCAACACTATAACAATTTTTGTAATTATTCTACAAAACCCATATCAGTTCATAAAGCCCCTATGCCATTAATCCACAACAAAAAAGCCCAATATAACATCAACAATCAACATAACCCTATAACCACCATTCATTCATCAAACCCTAACCACCATAGGTTTTGGTGGAGCACTCGGGGCGGCACATTGACTCCACCAATGGTGATTAGGAACTTGACCCATGGCTATAGATGGATTCCATGTGTGGTTATTACCTGCAGGTGGTTTATTTAGAACCGAGGCGGAGTCTGCTTCAAATGGTCTAGACATTGACTCAGAGGATCTCAGCTGTGAAAAACAAACATTTATCAACGCATCATCATCATCGTCCCCAAATCTGCAACAATGCGGATCTTCGTGAAAACCCTAACGGGGAAGACGATAACCCTTCATCTGGTGCTCCGACACAACCGACACAATCGACAACGTGAAAGGACCAACAGCGGCTCATCTTCGCCGGAAAACAGCTCGAGGACGGCAGAACCCTAGCCGACTACAACATCCAGAAGGAGTCAACTTTTCATCTGGTGCTCCGGTCCGAACCGGTCCGGTTCCCCGGTCCGACCACCGACTCGGGTACAACCGGCCGGTTCGACCCATACAAAACGATTCATGCACGACCGGACCGGCCACCAAGCCGATCCCCGGTTCGACCGGTCGGACCGGCCGGTCCGATCCGGCCGTGAAAACACTGGAAAAATGACGAGTCTTAGATAGAGTGAATCTAAATTAGGGTTTGAATATAGGTTTTAACACTAGGTCATAGGATGCACATGTTTTCTATAGGGATTACTACTATAATAATAAATTGACTAATGATTTTTATAAAAATAACTGTTGACTTTTTAGTTTATCATTTTTTTACCAATCAGAAGATGACACGCAGCTAGGTATCGCCTAATCAATCGATACATATTCATGTTGTATTGTTATATCGGGATGTCATATATGCATAATCATTATATATTGTTATTTTGCAAGTTTGTATTCCCATTCAAAAAGGAATTAATTTAAGTTTTTGTTGTTGGTGGCAAAATATTATCATAAATATAAATTCTTTTCAGTTTTATAGTTTCAATTTAATTTATAAAACACCGCTACAAAAAGAGAGCGATAAAATTTTAAGTTTATTTTTAATATTATTTATAAAGTGGAATATTTGAATATTGATAGCAATATCGATGCTTTTAGAAATGCAAACATTTGATATTATTATGTTAATTTTATTTATAAGATATATTTTTTTAATTCGTAAAAATTGATTTTTTAATATTAAAAAACTAGGTTAGTCCCCGTGTAATACACGGATTGAACAAATATAATATTAAATTATTATTAATAAAAAATTATGTATTATAAAATCATGCTTGAAAATAAAATATGATTATAACTACGTATAAATAGATATTTTAAGTAAATAAACAATAATGTATTTTTCTTAAACTTTTATTTTATAAAAAATTGTGATTTTTAAATATATTGTTTTAAGAAAAATGATTTTTTTAAAAAATTCGTTGTATTCTATATTTTATAATTTTTTTAAAAAGTGTGTTTTTAATAAACAATAGGTTTTAATTTTTTAAATTATATATTTTTTAATTTGAAAATAGTATGAGTAATATCATTAGTTCAATATTATTATTAATAATATACAGAAATAAAAAGTAAGTATAATGAGATCTATAATTGTTTCACACTTATTTTAGTTTTTTTTTTATAGATAGATAGATAAGCTAAACAATTATTAAATAAACGGATTAAATTTTAATATAAAATATATATGTAAAATTAACATGAATAATTATAGTATAATATTTTAATATAAAATATAATTAAATTATATATAGGTAATAGTTCAAAAAATAAAATAATTATACCATTTTTTAACTCTCTTGTGTAAATAGTTTTATTTTTAAACATTCGTTTTAAAAAATTTATAAAAAATATTTTTTATAAAAATATTGTTTTAAAAAATATGATTTGTAATTATTCTGCTTGTTTTAATAGAATTGTTTTAAAATATTTCACCTGTTTATAATTTTTTTTAAAACACAATGATTTTAAAATATTTTGTTTAAAAAATATTTAATGATTTAGAAAATTTCATATTATATAAACTTTAGTTTTTTGTTATTTAGATTTTAATTAAAAGATGTTATTTTTAAATTCTTTAATAAAATCTATTTTATAAAAAGACAGTTTGACTTAAAAAAATAGATAAGAGAGAGAAACATAGTAATTATAAAATTTATTTTTAATAAGAGAGAGAAACTTGTATGAGAATTTAAATTACTATAACACCCTTTTGGAGGGAAAATTGATTTGTGAATCTCTAAAAAAATGACAAGTGGCAAAAACATGAATTAAGATAATGACAAGTGGCAAAAGAAACCTTGATTTATTAGAGGTTATAGACTAAATATCCAACATATATATCATTCTCTCTAACTCTTCTAGAGCAGGCTTTCTTTTGTTACGTACATGATCAGATATCAAAATTACAGCACATTTTCCAGTCAACATTGAGTAGTATATCTTAATTATTATCCATCTTTATTAATGTAGTTCCTCGACCATGCACCCTTTGGATGTCCCATTGAAAAGAAATTAAGTGGTTCGTCGCCTAACTTCAATTCGAAATCGAGTGAAGACGACCAGCACTCGCCACACCTGGCATGCATATTGATCGGTCGATTTTGTGTGGCTAAAGCACTGCACTCGGATGAAAACAAATATTAATTGCACCCCACGTACATCTCACCAGATCGAGCTAGCCTCTTAATTAATTTAGATGGATTAATGTTGTTTAATCATATTGATCTCGCCCTCCAAACAAATTAAGGGGGTATTGATCAACTGACTTTCGATGGAACCTATGAATTGAAGACCATGCATGCATATCATCGGAAACGAAAGAGATTTAATTCATGTTTTCCTTTCGGAATTCATTCATTCTTTATCCTTACTATATATGTTCCTTCAGACGTACGTACACCACTAGTTAGCTTATTGAATTTTTAAGTGGATATATTGGTTGGTGTTTATACACTACAAAAAATTTGGAATACCCCCTATTGTCGCCGCTACAGGTATTAGCGGCGACCTGTCGCCGCTAATATGTCGCCGCTAATAGTTCGTCGCTATTGACCAAATAATCGCCGCTAATGAGTCGCCGCTAAAAGGGTCGCCGCTATTAACCAAAATACCGCCGCTAAAGGCGTCGTCGTTTAATGGTTTTTATGACTATTCGCGGCGACATATGTCGCCGCTAATGCTTTTTTTTTTTTAATTTTTTTTTTGTTTTTCCGAAATCCAGTTTTCAACCAAGCTAAACCTAGGTAATACCCAAAAACATTCAAAGTTCCCTTTAATACAATCCAGATTACGGAATATTATACAATCATAAAAATGTAATTCAGTCATAATTAAAAGCTAAAAATCTAGATTACGCAATATTATACAATCATACAATACGCTATTTATACAATACGCTATTCATCCCCCTCGTTTGAATCGTCTTCTTCGGTTTGATTTGGAGCCTTTTGCGAAGCAATTAATTGCGTCATTTGTGACATAAATTGCGCATTTTAGAACAGACTTGAAATTTGCTCCTGCAATGAAGTGTCAATTAATCATGTTGAAGTATATGAAGTGTCAATTAATCATGTTGAACCAAACAACTATGATGAACTTAACACATCTAAGTTTAAGTCATTTTGACTAAGTTTAAGTCATTTTGACTAAGTTTAAGTCATTTTGACCCGTTTAAGCTTAAATCATGTCGTTTTCACCATTTTGACCGTTTAAGCTAAACTTAGACTATTTTAGCAATAAAAAGTCATAATAAAACTAAAACAACTATGATGAACTTAACACACCCAAGTTTAGGTCATTTTGACCCGTTTAAAATTAAATCATGTCGTTTTCACCCATTTTGACCCGTTTAAGCTAAACTTAGACTATTTTAGCAATAAAAAGTCATAATAAACCAAAAACAACTATGATGAACTTAACACACCCAAGTTTAATTCATTTTGACCCGTTTAAACTTAAATCATGTCGTTTTCACCCATTTTGACCCGTTTAAGCTAAACTTAGACTATTTTAGCAATAAAAGTCATAATAAACCAAAAACAACTATGATGAACTTAACACACCCAAGTTTAGGTCATTTTGACCCGTTTAAACTCAAATCATGTCGTTTTCACCCATTTTGACCCGTTTAAGCTAAACTTAGACTATTTTAGCAATAAAAAGTCATAATAAACCTAAAACAACTATGATGAACTTAACACACCCAAGTT
Source organism: Flaveria linearis (assembly GCA_024085815.1). Lineage (NCBI taxonomy): Eukaryota > Viridiplantae > Streptophyta > Magnoliopsida > Asterales > Asteraceae > Flaveria > Flaveria linearis. The sequence goes on from CM044009.1 coordinate 62,067,739, forward strand.
TAGGTCATTTTGACCCGTTTAAACTTAAATCATGTCGTTTTCACCCATTTTGACCCGTTTAAGCTAAACTTAAATAATTAAAGACTATTTTAGCGATAAAAAGTCATAATAAACCTAAAATAACTATGATGAACTTAACACATCCAAGTTTAATTCATTTTGACCCGTTTAAACTCAAATCATGTCGTTTTCACCTATTTTGACCCGTTTAAGATAAACTTAGATAATTAAAGTCTATTTTAGTGATAAAAAGTCATAATAAACCTAAAACAACTATGATTAACTTAACACATCCAAGTTTAATTCATTTTAATGGTTTAAACTCAAGTCATGTCATTTTCACCCATTTTGATCCGTTTAAGCTAAACTTAGATAATTAAAGTCTATTTTAGTGATAAAAAGTCACAATAAACCTAAAACAACTATGATTAACTTAACACATTCAAATTTAAGTCACTTACCTGTGTAAATGACTGAGGAGTTTGTTCGTGATCATGAACAAAAGAACTCGTCCCTACAGATGATGATGGTTTACGCCCAATCCCCCGAATATGTCCACGCCGTTGTCCCAACACCGACTCAAAGATATTGACTTCATCTAGCGTTGATGATCCACTTTCTTGATTTTGGGTTTGACTTAGCTCATCAAACCTTTCCTTTAATTGGTTCTGTATTAATTAATAAAATATATTTACATATTTATACATACATAAATATATATTTAAAAATTAGACTTTTAAGAAATACTTACATATTGTTGCTGTGCTACCTCGCTATCAAATGTCCCATCTTTACCCGTATGAGCATCATGAAACGTCTCAAGTCTGCTTTTATTCTGTTTTTAAAAAGTATATTATATTAAAAAATACTAATATATAATACACAAATATATAAATTTAAATCATTACATTCTTATAACAATAACTACTATATGAAGAAGTCCCCCCACGGTTTGTATATATTTGTTGTTGACGATTTGCTTTGTTTGAACTTGACACATTCCTATATGCGTCACTCATAAAATAATCAACGGTTTTGCTCCAATTGTCATGATTCATTCCTGTTGGAGGATTGACCCTTGCTTGTCCTACATTTTCGTAGCCTCCAACCCGATCAAAATGTTTTTTTGCCATATTTTTTCGATCTCTAAATCGTTTGAGAAACACCGAACGGATTCCACCCTCTATCTGTGCGCGCTCACGATCTTGCAATATCTCATCAAAGTCAAAGCGTCGCTACATTTAAGTTCAACAAAATAAAAGTTAGTTATGTAAAAATGAATAACAAACATATAACTTATAGAATTTTACCACCATATGCTCTTCCAAAGCATTCTTCTGAGCATTGGACAGATTTTCATACGAACGAACATTAAAAGGAAAATTAGCTTCCATGTATATCCCTACCTCGCGAACAAACATATCATTAAGTTCGCCAACGGGGGCATACGTGGCAGCTCTATCAAAGGGTAAAGATAAAGGTCCTCCCTTTTTAGCTAGCTCTTGCTGTAATTTCTTAATTTTAGCCTTGCCTCTTGCTTTACGAGAAGGCGTGCCTGTAATTAGATTAAAAAATCATTGATTGCATCATATATTAATAATAATTGAATAAACATAGTAAATAAATTAATTATAATAAACATTACCATCTAACGCGTGACTTCCATGACTGTCAAATGGAGGAAGTGGTGGATCCCTCGCGCCATCACTTCCATGGCTCATAACATCAGCCATAAGGTATGCGAAAACAATCCACAATGAAATCATGTCTTGAAATATAAGATTTAGAACATAATGTTAAAATAAGAAGAAAGTTTTGTAGTACAACATGAAATATAAGATTTAGAACATAATGTCACGGTTTCTTTTGATTTTCTTAGTAATTTCTTATTCTTATTCCTTAAAGGTAGATAACAAAATTATAGTCAACTAAGCATACCTCTTATCATCTTTAACAAATGTTTATCAAAACCTAAAAAAATACCATTTTCAACTAAGCATACATTTTATACATTTTCAACTAAGCATACACAAATCATTATAGTTAAAATCTATAAAATACATAAATACATTCTTAACTAAGCATATTCAAGCATACGTTATTTTATACATTTTCAACTAAGCATACCTCTCACTATCTTTAACAAGTGTTAATTAAAACTAACTAAGTATATATTTTATTTGATTTTGAAACTAACTTTTTATTGTTTTTCATAATAACTAACTAATTTTGTTTAGTCAAATTAAGTCCAAAAGATTCATATAATTAACATGATAACTCATACAATTAATAACATGTTATCATAACTAATTTAAAACCTAATAACACAACTAATTTAAAATATGCAAACAATTAGCATACAATTAGCATAATTCATACAATTCATACCAAATTACTAATATTATAGCATAATTCACACAACTAAAACCTAATAACACAACTAATTTAAAATATGAAAACAATTAGCATAAATTCTAACTATTTAGCATAATACTTAATAAAAGTAAAAGAAAAAATTATAAAAAAACCTCAATAGCAGCTTCACAAGACGATTTAGCAACGGTAGTACCCGCGTGACGGTTGACAGTTGAGCTTGTTAAACATCATATACATAGATCGGGGAAAAATCATCAGAAAACCATGAACAATTATAACTAAAAATGTATACATAGATCGGGGAAAAATCATCAGAAAATCATGAACAATTATAACTAAAAATGTATACATAGATCGGTGATTAGAATCTTACAAACGATGATGGTGGTCGGTTCGAAGCCTGCTGCGCGATGGTGAGGCTGGACGGTGGAGGATGGAGCTGCGGCTGTGGGAAAGGGGGAGGGGGCCGGATGGAGCTACGGCAGTGGGGAGCGCTCGAGGGGGAGGGGGCCGGATAGAGCGGTCGGCGGTGGGGAGGGCAGGGGAGGAAGCTGTGGCGGTGGGGTGGGCGGGGCTCGGCGGTCAGCGGTGGGGAGGGCAGGCCGGGGAGTCGCGGTGCGGCGGTGGGGAGGGCAGGGGAGTCGCGGTACGGCGGTGGGGAGGGCAGGAGGAATATGCTAGGCGTGAATGATCGGGGGAAAGGGAAAAGATCCCGGGTAATGACAACACTAATAGCGGCGATATGTCGCCGCTATTGATGGTGTACGATACAACCCCAACCGCTAGATCTGGGGAGTAATCAATGGACAAAATTAAGTGGCTCGGATCGGTAACTATTAGCGGCGACGTGTCACCGCTATTGGCGTCGCCGCTAGTAGTGTCACCGCTATTAATATATGTCGCCGCTATTCAGGCCGCCGCTAATGGTCGCAGTTCTTGTAGTGTTACGACGCTGGTAGTGAATTCACGAAACAACTTTGGCCCAGATGCATGCATGGTTGATCTTTTCCATCTTAAATACCATATTAGCTTCTCTAATGCTTAATTACCACCCGAAGTCCTCCGGATTCTTCAGCTGAAGTTACCTTATTCAATTCAAGCCACTCAGTTAACATTGGAAGATTCGCTTGAGCCTTCCCATATTAGCGTAGCTATAGTTTCGGAATAGATATATTTATATTGTTTATAGAGATAATGATGTTAGTTAGGAAAGCCTAATCTTCTCCATATAATGAGGAGATTAGTTAGGTATAGTTGGATATATATATATATATATATATATATATATATATATATATATATATATATATCTCATGTGCTTTGTATGGGGATTATGAAATCTAATACCATAAACACTTTTATGGTATCAGAGCCTAATACCATTGAAACCCCGTCCTTCTAAACCTCGAAAGCCCCAAATACCATGGCCGATGATTTGCCTCCACCCGGAGTGGTGAACCCGCCATCCACTAAATCGTCGAGTACGTCCGATGCCAAGCCCCTACATCCCGTCTATTTTGTAGCCAATATACAAAACAAAATTCGTGTTGTAGACGACACCAAGGTCACCTACTCGGCATGGGTGAAGCTCTTCAAGCTACATGCACGAGGTTATGATGTTCTGTCCCACATCGATGGCTCCGCACCACCAGAAAAGACAGACCCGACATACGAGTCTTGGTCAAAAATAGACGCCATAGTTCTTCAATGGATCTATAGTTCATTGTCCGATGAGTTCCTAGCAAGAATTCTGGATACAGACATCATCGCCCAACAAGCCTGGGATCGGATCTACGAGATTTTTCTCAACAATAAAGCATCATGCGCTGCAGCCTTGGACCATGATCACACTCACCCTTGAAGCATGCGCATCTATGGATGAGTATTGACAGAAGTTAAAAGACCTAGCCAAACAATTACAAGATATGGATCACCCAGTCAACGAATCCTGCCTGGTCCTTCAACTAGTTCTTGGACTACCGTCGTAATTCAACACAGTGGCGACTTTCATCGACCAATCAAAAACATCATGGGACAATGCCTGAAACATGCTTCAACTAGAGCAATATCAACAATTGGCATGACAACAACCTGCTCATTCGGCCCTCACAGCTCCACGCAATGGCCCACCGACTGCGTCGCTAATACTGCCCGGGGCAGCCTACTATGCGCATCTGACCCCTACCCCTCAACCTCAATACGACAATCAGGGTGGCGGTTCTTCTCCTTCTTGGGGACGGGGACGCGGCCGCTACAACTACCGCAGGGGTCGCGGTCGAGGCAAACACAATCATGCACCGTAATACGGGGCCTGACACCATCAAGGTGGGCCTGGTACTTGGAACACATAGAACCCGCCCCCTTGTCCTCATCCGACACAACCCACTTGGGCCTTACCCTGGCAGCAGCGACCAGTGGGTCAACAAGCCATACCTCCTGTAAGGCCCTGATCCCGGGAAACCTCACAGTTGGTCATTCACATCAAAACATAGATTTAAAACATTCGTTTATATATATATATATATATATATATATATATATATATATATATATATATATTGCAGCGGAAAAGTATAGTAATTGCAATTCATTACAACATAGTTAAATTAAAATATAAACATTGTCTTTAAATATAGAATAGTATTTGAAAATCCTCTTAATATTCTTCTTCATCAGGGATGTCAGTCTTTAGATACCAAGAAGCTTTAGATCCATGCTCGCATCCCATAATCCCTAACACTCACCTGTCAACTAATATGCATAAAAAGTCAGCTTCGTTGAGTGAATTCTAGGTTTACTTTGTTAAATAAATTTTATAAGAAGTATTAGCTTTAACATTTGAAAATAATCATCATCTATCAGAACCTTGATACACACGGATTATCGCTTTATCAATGCTTTGCCATTACTTATTAATTATTACTCTTCCTTATTCGTCAATTCCCAGTTACTATCGGTGACTATGATAAACACAGGACTTTACCGACATGCCAATTTAGGCCTTACTATCGTACCCAAACATGCCATTATTGTCATGCCAATCCAGGCCTTACTGACCTGCCTGTTCGAGCCTTTACTTTATCATCATGAGGGCATAACAGATGCAACCCTCCTTTATCAATTGCTTGCAAGGCTTTACTTTATCAAGGTACACGTTATGGGCCCAATAATAGTTCTTTAAGTTTCATTTATATCTTTAGTTTTCACATACACTTAACACATAATAAGAAGCAAACTCTTAGTCTAAGCATTCATATTTCATCAACCATGAGAGATAAACCAGATAACCGACCCTCTGCGGGACAGGGGGTTCTAGGGGCGGCAGCCCCTAGTGGGGTCCAAGGGGCAATGTCTAATGGCACATTTTACTTTAGAAAATTACATTTTCTTGATAAAAGGTCTTAAAAACCATCATTGTAAAAGTATGTATTTTAGTATGCATATCACCCCAAAACATTGAAAATGGGTAAAGGAGGGGTCTAGAACTCACCTGAACTTAGCAAAATAGCTTCAATTCTAAGTTACTTAAGCTATAGTCCGAATACACGAGCTGCATGGAAGTTAATACACAAAACGTCATTTTCTTCATAATTTCGCTGACAGTTTCGCTGGTAGTTTCGCTGCCAATTTCGCTACCAGTTTCGCTGGGCAGCATTTCTGCCAGTTTCGCTGGACAGATTCGCTGCCAGTTTCGCTGTGCAGCATTTCTGCCAGTTTCGCTGGACAGATTCGCTGCCATGAGCGCCCAACTTTCGTTGAAATTTCCTAGATTCGTCAAGTCTTAATGGTTTTCTCAAACACAGCAGTTTCGCTAAAGCGAAACTACAGTTTCGTTGGTTGAAGAGACAATTTCGCTGGTTGAAGGTACAATTTCGCTGGTCGGGCTCACAGTTTCGCCGGATGCAAAAAAATGACGAACCAGCCCGTTTTTAACCCTAAATCTTAACTTTTTACGTCCAAATCCTTGGTTTACCATCCATGAAACCATATCTAAGCTTTTTACACGTTTTCATATATAAAAATTTGACCTTTATGTGTTTCTTTAAAACTTTTTGAACCCAAAACCCTAGAAATCCGGATATGTTCTAAAGGGATGTTTGGATGACGATTCTTACCTTGATTTGTTGCTCCTTTCTTGTGGTTTGAAGCTCCAACAACCAGATCTTCAATCTCTTCCACAATAGCACATCAAATCCTTAGGTTTTTCTTCACTTTTTCACTCTACTTTCTCTCTCTAAAAACTTGAGGGCTAGGATTGCAAATGATGGGATGGAGGCTGATCATGCATGTTTAAGGGCTGATTAAGGGCCCTTAAACCCATCAAAACATAGCCCATTAGGGTTAATTTAGTCCATAGCCCACTAACTTATTTTTTTAATTAACCCTTAAAAAGTCCATTATTATTAAATGGCTTGCTTTGGGAATTTCGAGGCGTTAAACCTCCTCCTTCGGCCCATATTAATTAATACTCTGGGTGGCTTTTCCGGCCCACCTCCAGGCCAGGCCCACACCCCGTATCCACCACCGAGCTACAACTCTCCAGCACACCCCTTAACCTAACTGATTTGGGTCCAGTACTTTCATCCATGACTCTCACTCAACCGGATTAAACTTGGTATATGGACACCTACACATCCTTTCATATTACTTTGGACCCGGGTAAAATTCTAACTCCTAATACTACATCCTTTAATGGTAATATATTTGTTGGCAATGGATCTCAGTTGATAATTTCAGGCTCGGGTAATGGCGTTCATAAGACCCCCACCGACACCTTTCAACTAAATAATATCCTTGTCTCGCCCCATATCATTAAAAACCTTCTATCTGTTTGCAAATTCACACGTGACAATCTTGTCTCTATTGAATTCGATCCTAACGGTTTTTCTTTGAAGGATCTCAAGACTGGAAGACTACTTTAATGCCATGATAGCACAGGGGATTTTTATCCCTTCACACCGCTACCACAAGCCTTTCTCACAACATCAATAAAGTGGCACGATCATCTCGGACACCCCGGATCTCAAGTTTTAAATTATCTTTTTAATCATTCTTTTATTCCATGTAATAAAAATATTTCATGATTTTTTTATCATTCATGTCAATTATCCAATAGTAAACACTTACCATTGGATGATTGCCATTCTATAACGTTTGCCCCTTTTGACATCATCCATTGTGACTTATGGACCTCTCCTTTATTGAGTACCTCATCCTACAAATATTACATGATATTAATTGATAGCTTTACAAATTATGTTTGGGTTTACCCTCTCAAGTTCAGATCCAAGGCTTTTACTAATTTATTAAATTTCATAAACTTATTCAAGCATAATTTAATAAATATATCAAATCTTTTTAATGCGATCTCGGGGGAGAGTTTGATAACTATGAATTTCACAACTTTGCCCATACCAACGGCCTTGTCTTTCGGTTCTCGTGCCTATAAACTTCCCATAAAATATACGAGCCGAACGTATGATTCGGTGCTTGAATGATATTTGTAGAAGACTACATAAGGCTCGACAAAACAACAAAAGTGATACGCGAAAGCAGAAGTCAAGCGAAAGCAGATTCCACGCGACAAAGAGAACTCGCGCAAAAGCAATACCCGCGCGAAAAGTGTAACTCGCGCGAGAACAGTTGTTTTAGTATAAATATGTAATTTTCGCTTTTTGTAGATAAGTTTGTCCAGTTTTCAGATCAATTCAGCTTGTATTATCTCTGTGTGATTTCGCATAAGATTTTAATCAATTTTGATTATCAATTGAAGTTGTTTGATCATTCTTTGTCTTCTTCCAATCATAATTTCATTCCGCGTTATTGTGATTGAGATCTTGGTTGATCATCTTAGGAATTTGATTGAGTTCTACAATTGGTATCAGAGCGATAGGCTCTAGAACCAAGATTTGAAGACGTTTTTGAGTGAATTTGATCATTCTTCATCTTTCTATTCACTTGTTCGATTGAGAATTCAAAATTGAGATGTTATGCTGCTGAAATATTGAAGAAAAGTGATCTTTTGGACTGAATTAATTGAACTTGGACCTAAAATTGAAATAACACTTATTAACTTGAACTAAAGTACCTCAAAATGGAACTAATCAGTTAATTTGTGGTGAAAATTGGCAAAATTCACAAATTGGAAAACCAATTGTGTGAAAAGCTTCTGGAATTTTCGCGTGCGAAATCTACCTTTTCGTACAGGTAGGTATTCTGCTTTTCACGCGAATTCGCTTGGAGGATAAGTGAGTATCTCGCACGATCTGGTGTCTCGCGTGAAAATCATTGTCGCGCGAAATTTGGTGTCGCACGAAATCTGCTCTCGCACGACAAATCTGATTTCTGATTTTCTGATCAACATGTCTTCTTCAACACCTAATCTGAAACACCTTACTGCTTCTCTTCATCTAGATACTGAAATTGGTACTGGGAACAAGCCACCTAGACTTCTCAGCGAAGATGATTATGCTGATTGGGCTTACAGGTTCGAAAATCATGTTATCTATACTGAACCGAAGATGTGGAGGTCGATTAAGTATGGTCCTTACATTCCCCTGTACAAGAATGATAAAGGAGAGATGGTCCAGAAACCTGAACACTTGTGGGATGAAGATGACATTAAGAGATTAGAGCTTGATGACAAGGCTTATGCTGCTATTACCATGGCCTTGACTACGGAAATATCTCATAAGTTTAAAGAGTTCAGAGGTGCAAAGGTGTTATGGGATGCATTAGAAACTCAGATCATGGGCAATAAAGACATGAGGGAGAGTAAAAAGGATATGCTGAATCAGGAGTTCAACATGTTTAATCATGTTGTGGGTGAAGCATTGGATGTTCAGATTGCCAGGTTTGTTAAACTGGTAACAAAAATGAAGAGTGCTGGGAATACACTGGAACCAATCATGGTAAACAAAAAGCTGCTGAACTCACTTCCATATAGTTAGAATCACAACTGTACACTGATCAAAAGAACTAAAGACTTGTATACTCTTTCTCTGACTGACTTAATATCCACTATCAAGTCATATGAGATGGATGATAAGCAGAGATCTGCAAATCATTTAAGTTCTTTGGGTGCTGATGCAACTGCTCTTTATGCCAAAATGGCTAGTAATCCTAATTACTATGTCAATTATACCCAGATGTGTCAGCAATAGCAAACTGGAAGTCCAGCGTCTTCTGATATTCAACCAGTAATTAACCCTCAAATTCAAATTCCAGCTGCTCAACATTATTCCCCTATCATCCATCGTAAATCCCTCAAACCCCATCTCCACAAAGTGGTCAACATGCTTATGTTGCTACCACTAATCCTTCAAAGCAGACAGTCCAGATTGCTGAGGAACATCTTGCCCTATTCACTATATTCATGTCAAGCTATGAAGCTTTTATGGCTGGTAGACTTACTGCTCCTAATGTCTTGATTGATGATCTTCAACAAGTCAATCCTGATGATGTTGAGGAAAATGACATCAAGTACCAAATGGCTATGGTGGTATACAGGGCAAAGAACTTTGCTAGACGTACTGGGAGAAAGATGTTTGGTGTAAACAACTCTAGCAAAATTGGTTTTGACAAATCCAACCTGAGGTGTTACAACTGTGACAAACCAGGTCATTTTGCTAGAGAATGTACAGAACCCAAGTCTGGTCAAGCTGAAGGCCCAAAAAGAATGGTGACTGTTGAGATTGAATCAAAGAAAGATAAAGCTAGTACTTCTGGTGTTAACAAAGTATTGGTTTCCCAAACTAATGTTGAATATGACTGGTCAGATCAAATGGAAGCTCTTGATCTGAAATTGTCTACTGCTTTGATTGCCAAGATTGTTACTGAACCTGAAGAGGAGGAGAATCTATTTGCTGAATTTGTTTCTGATGATTTGTTGGAAGGAGTGTTTGGTAAGAAAAAAGAAGAGAAGGAGGAAGTTGAACAAAAGAAGGAGGAAGTTGAAAAAGAAAAGGAGGAAGTTGAAGAAAAGAAAGAAGAAGTCAATTGTGAAGAGAAAGTTGAGAAGGTAGAACAGGAAGAGAAAGCTGCTGAGAAAAGGATAGAGGTTGAAGAGTACACTGTTGAGCCTCCAGTCAAAAGCCAATGTGAAGATCTAAGACTGTTGAAGTTGCTCCAGTGGAAGAACAGGTTGCTGTCTTGAAGGCTTTCATGGTAAAGAAGGTTGAAGAAACTGAAGGAGAAAGTTCAGAACCAAAGGTATATGATGATTTATGCACAAATTCTTGTGAAAGTTCAAAGGTATAGAGTTCATAACGAGAACTTGATAATGGAAGTTGAAAAACTTCAATACCAAGCTCGAAAACATAAGTCAAATGAATGGATTTTTAAAGAAAAACTTGATGGTTTAAATAAAACGGTTTACAACTTACAATTAAATCTTCATGATAAAGAATGATCAAACAACTTCAATTAATAATCAAAATTGATTACAATCTTGTGCGAAATCGCACAGAGATAATACAAGCTGAATTGATCTGAAAACTGGACAAACTTATCTACAAAAAGCGAAAATTACATATTTATACTAAAACAACTGTTCTCGCGCGAGTTACACTTTTCGCGCGGGTATTGCTTTCACGCGAGTTCTCTTTGTCGCGTGGAATCTGCTTTCGCTTGACTTCTGCTTTCGCGTATCACTTTTGTTGTTTTGCCGAGCCTTATGTAGTCTTCTACAATCTCCCCTAGGCTCGGTGAAACATCATCAGTCAAAGTCAACATTGGTTTTCTTGTAAGAGCCAGAATAAGCATACCATTTATTTCTAAGGATTCGATCTGTCATCCAGACATATTGGCAAGATAAAAAGTAAACAGACTCGTCAGCTGTGATAGGACAATGTAGCAGCTTGTTCAAGTCGTCTTTGCCAAACTTCATTAAGTCAGCTGGATCGATGATTCTATATGATCTATCAATGCATTTGATCACAGCCTGACCTGAATCCTTCTCACAACTCCAAGATAGAAATTGCTTCAAAGAATTTGGAGGAACTGGAGCATGTACTGGGACTTTCTTTATGTATTTAGGATGTTGATAGACTCTGATTTTCATTGGAGCTTTAGTATTTTCATCAATTCTGGAAGAGTCATCAATTACCTTTGACTTTGCAGTTTTGAAGTCCTTGAAGTTAGTTCTCATCTCTCTTCTTATCTTTGATCTCGTTAATTCAGCTTCTCCATAGTTGCTTTCATTTAAGAATGGAGCTTTTCCCATGGAATAAAGATCAGCAGCTCTTAAAGTATGAAAATCTTGAGGGCTTTTTAGATAATCAATCTCTCCATTTCTTCTCTTAATTACATACATCTTCTTTTCACCATCATAAGCCCAACTAATAACGTGAGAAAGTTCATCATACTTGTCTTTCGGCTTTGATACGAATAAGAAATGAGTCTCTTTGGGTGGTGGTGGTGCTTTGAACTACAATCCTCCTCTGGTATATAGAGCAATCAGCCCAGTAGAGTCCTTTTCTATTGTACCAGATAGAGTTGGATCACTTACAGACTCAGTAGGAATTTCTCCTTCTTCCGGATCTATGTCTTTGAATAAGTCCTGTAAGTTGTTCCCAAAAATGTCAGTATACTCATTTTGCTCTTCAACATCATCAAATAATCCAAACTCTTCTTCTATAGCTTCAGTTGAAGTTGATTGTTGAAATGAGTATAGCTCTTTCTCATACAGACTTTCAGTATCAAGATCCAGTGGATCATATCCTTCTGGATTACTAGCAGTTGGTCCTGAGACATTTTCAGTGCTAGTATCACCAGTTGGATTAGACGATAAGCCTCCAACATCACCTCCATCATCATCATCATTATTATCATCATTATTTCCTCCATCATGTCCACCATCATCTCCTCTATCATCATCATCATCATTATCATCATCCTCATCATCATCATCATCATCATCATCATCATCATCTTCTGAATCACCATAATCAATCAAATCTTCATCATCTTCTTCAGTAACAACAGGAAGGGCTATCATGTGTTCTGGCTCAACGAAAGCTGTAGAAGTAAAAGCTTCAGTGATAGAAACTTCAGATGTAATCGGAACATCTTCAGTGGTACTAACACTTGGCTGTTCCTCAGTAGCTTGAGCTTCGTTGACCGTTTCTCTTTCTTGAATATTTTCTGCAGGAGATGGACTTGGAGAACGCCTGCTCGTCTCACCAACCACAGTTATAGACCGAATAACTGGTGGTTGATGGAAATAGGTTTGAGAGATAAACTCTCTCAGCTCGTTCAGCTGCCTTTCCAACCCAGATGAATAGTCAAAAACATTCTTCATTTCTTGTTCCAGAGTTGCTATTCTTGTATCTTTGATTGCACAATCTAGATGAATCATGGTAATGATCTTTGTTTTCTCCTCATTTTCCTTTTTCAACTCAGATATAACCTTCATATTTTCATAATTCTCCTTTTCCAGATTCTTGATTCTTTCTTCCAAAGTAATAGAGTGAGGAGCACTGGTAGATTCTTCTCTTCCTTGGAAATCTGGAGGAGTGTTTAGAAAAGTATCTACATCAAACTCCAGATTTTCCTGTCTAGGTGGAGTTGAGAAACCAGGATCTGAGACATTTGGTGGATTAGACACATTAGCAGGTTCAGTCTCAGTAGCTGCAACAGTTGAGCTAGCTGGATGTTCTTCTTCAGTTGTCTCTTTCTCAGGTGATCTTTGAGTGTCAGAAATAATAAGTTGTTCAGTAGCTGTGACAATCACCTGAGTACGAGTTTTCCTTGGAACACCACCTCTTCCTCTTTTCCTGGCAGGGAAATCTTTTCTCCTTGCCATTCATTTGCGCCTCATTGATGTAATCGGGGACTCCTCAGGGATGTAATCAGTATCCCTATCGTCAACATTTAGTCTTGAGGAAGTTGGAGTAGAAGGTGTCTGATCAGTTTGAATCACATAGGGAACATTCCCTATCTGATCACTAGCAGTCTCCGAACTAGAAGCAGAATGAACAATACCTTCCATTCTTTCTTCATTCATCGGCTCATCCTCAAACAATCTTTCAATCTCCTCATCTATGTCATTTCTAGCAGCAGATGCAGAAGTGCCAGTCTGTGCTTCATCAGTTTGAACACCTCCTCCTAAATCATCAACATCTTCTTCTATCTTAGAAAATCTGCCAATCTTAGCAAAACTTTCTCCTGAGCACTTGTTTCCACGTGCTCCAGTAAGATGAGTAAAGATCTCCTTCTTGATGGTCTGCACAACATATTTTGGAGATGTCAGAGTGGCAAACTCAGGATAGGCAACATTAATCACCAGCTGAATAAACCGAGGATACATTATAAACTTCCTTCCCAGATTAGCTGTGGTATTTTTCTGCATCTCCTGGAAGATTACTCCAGATATACTGAATGGAAGATCATCCACCAGGGAGACTAATAAAGATCCAAACACAGCACTTAGACTGTCCATCCCAGCCTTCAAATTTCTAAGACAATGAATAACCACGTGAAATAAATACTTCCAGTACGGTGTCAGCCACTTCTTCTCCAGACTAGGATATCTGTACTCGTATCCCATCCGAGATAAACAATCAATAACAACATCATCTTCCAATCTGGTTGGAGCACCCTCTTGGTCATCAAAAAGTAGTACTCTGTTCAGAATAGCTTGGGAGACAGTCACTCTCTTATCTTTGACAGTAGCACTGATGATTGGATTTCTAGCTTGATCTTTTTCTAGAGCAGGACTGCTCCAGAAAGAATCAATCAACTCAGATATAGCTGGATCAGTAGAAATGGCATAGACTATTCGAGAATTCTTCAGCCCTTCTATCATAGAAGCGAAAAGTTCCTTTCCCTCCGGAACATCATCTAAGTAGGCTACACAGTTATGATTTTTATTAAAAATCATTTGAGCCATCTGCCATGTCACAAACAAACAACATTAGAATAATTGAAATAACTTAATTAAGCACATAAAGATTTTACACAACAAAATTATTTCATGATTTAACATTTCAGTCGCGTGAGAATAAAATAACAAAGTGTCTCATTTGCGCGAACTACATTTGTCACTTAGAAATTATTCAGCAATTAAGTTTCTATCGTGCGAAAACTCAGTTCGTGCGAAAAAATCCATTTATGCGAAATGAGCTTTTCGTGCGACAATCACAGTTAATGCCAAAAACATATTTCAAGCGAAAATCAAGTTTTATGCGAAAACAAGATACATGTGACAAAACCTTATCACGCGAAAACATGATTCATGCGAAAAACCTTTTCGAGCGAAAAGTCCCTTTCGTGCGAAAATTTCATTTCGTGCGAACACAAATTTCATGCGAAAGTCAAAGTTCAAGTTGAATTCAAACATCACGCGAAAATATGTTTCATGCGAGAACATTCTCATGCGAGAACATTCTCATGCGAAAACACATTTTCGCACCTGTTCATTTTACTCGTGCGATTCGCGCAAACCAACCCTCAAATTAACTGTCAAAAACATAATTTTAATCCATGAAAATCATTCCATCACTGTCGCCTAGGTCCAATATGTTTATTTCATCTTTCAATTTCAACATTTAAGTTTATTTATTTGATTTTAGTTTAAAGTTGTTAAGTTTCCCTTTGAATTTCATCGCTATAGTAACCATAACAACCAAACTATACCTTTACAACTCAGTATATATGTAATGTGAACGACTGTTGTAGAATGGCTAATAAGAACAATATGAACTCTGATTTTGATGTTATGAATGGAAGCGAAAAAGGGTTTTCGGATGTGAGCTGAAGCGAAAAGTGATTTTTCGCTTCTGACAAATGGTATTTAAAAGTCAAATAATTCAAGCGATTAACCCTTTCACGTGACATCATATTTCGCGCGACAACCCCATTCGCGTGAGTTTAGTTTACACTTTGAAAATTTGAAAATTTTTCAAATTTTCAAATTTTCAAATTTATCAACTTTTTATTCTCAATTATTTATGTCAACAAAATGTTATATTTACCAAGTGACCAATTAATTTAATGAATCTTCAATTTTCAAAATTTATCTGTTATTTATTTTCTTAAAACTAAACAACACAAAACAAAACAATACAAAGTAATCAAAATAATCAAAATAATGAAAATATATAAAGAATCAAGATCTGAATTGTTTATTGATCAAACTTATTTTGTAAGAATTTTCATAATGAGATCATATAGTCCTTTGTCAAGTCAAGACTCTGTCCAGCTTTTATTTAAAATAACTGGTTAAGTTGATTGTCAATATATTTTGTCCCTTTTAAACTTATACTTCAGGTTTTACTCAGAAACATAAGGAGTGATATATATCATGTTTTGTTTTGATTTAATATAATTCAGTGGATCCCACAATCAGAACTTCTGTAAAATAATTATTATCCTTCAAGACACTGTCGAGATTTCAAGTCACCCCAAATTGACTTAAACCATGCATTTTTGATCAGTGATACCATTTATTTATTTCTAAAATATAACTATTTGAGCATAACTAGCCTGAGAAATATCTCTTAACACGGAATATTAACAAGTTTAAGGACTTACTAACAGCCATCCGGACTTACGTCTGCCCTCTCAAGATGTTTAGGACTTACAAGCCATCCGGACTTACATGCCCCATCTTTTGATTTTGCCTTCAATGATCAGAAAATATTCTCAAAATAGAAAATATATACCATATAGTATGTATGTCTTTAGACATATCTTTTGATTTGTGCTTCTTGGCATCTTATATCATATATGGCCTTTTGGCATCTTTTTGCTCAATTATTTGCTCAACTATTTTCTTTTTGTCTTTTTGTATTTTCTATTGTTATATATATATAGTTATGATAATCACTGAATCAAACAAATACAGACTTGAGTATGACAAGATTATAACTCTCAGTCTGTGTTAGAACATTTTTTACATTATCACAGAATCCTGATATGTTTCCCACTAAATCATATCACTTTAATTCATGTTTAATCACTCAATTATGATCTTTTCATTTCTGAAAGCAAAGCCTATCGACACATCAATCATAATCCAAGTCTATTCGTATTTAAGCCTTTTAAAGTACTTAGACTTTTTTAGAACTTTGTAATATCATTTCTCATTTAAGTATGAATTTTTTTTCTTTTTATTTTTCAATCCTTTGATCTTGACTCCCCCTAAAACCAAAAAATATTTTTAGAACGTGTTTTTCTAATTTTAGAACGTGTTTTTCTGAAAAGGCTGATGAATGTTACTTTGTAGGATATGCTGCCAATAAGGTTGCATATCGAGTTTATAATAAAAGAACTAGACAAATAATTGAGTCATTTAACATTGATTGGAACGAGCTTAACATAACTGATGCAGTTTCAGCTCCTTCATGGGTTTATGATTATGAATCTTTGTTCATAAATTTTAAAATTTCTAAACCTTCGTCTGCAGATTCTAATTCTCAAGCAATATCTTTGGTGAATAAAATCATTGAGGAACTTCCATCTATTATATCTGATGATTCTACAATTTCTTCATCATCCAAGGCTATTCCTACAGCTTCTGTGCAAGTATCTGAATGTTCTGAGTTATCAGATATTCCTTCAGAACAAATTCATAATCAGGAGCTGGAAGAATCATTGAGTTCACCACTTCATCTTCTTCAGAAACTATGGATACACCAATAGAAGTCATTCAAGTTCCATTTGAAGAATCTCCAAATGTGTCCATAGCTTCTAGAAATCCTATTTCAGATGTCACATTTGAAGAAAATATTGTGTCTCAGTCTAGAAACTCTGAAGAAGTGAATGCAAATGTTGAACACATCACTAACTTGGACGATGAAATTGTTACAGATGACATTCCTCAACTGAGAATTCATAAAACTCATCCAACTGAAGCAATCATTGGTCCATTGCATGAAGGAGTCATTACCAGAAGTCGATCAGGAGCAATCAACACATGTCTATATGCTTGCTTTCTATCACAAATAATGCCCAAGAATGTTGAAATGGCACTCAAGGAAAATAGTTGGATAGAGGCAATACAAGATGAGTTGATGCAATTTAAGAAGCTGAATGTTTGGCATCTTGTCGAACTTCCAAAGGATAAGCTTCCGATTGGAACAAAATGGATATTCAGAAACAAGACGGATGAAAAGGGTGTTATAGTTCGGAATAAAGCACGTCTTGTGGTGCAGGGATTCTATCAAGTTGAAGGATTGGATTATGAAGAAGTGTATGCTCCAGTTGCAAGACTTGAAGCAATACACATATTCTTAGCCTTTGCTTCATACATGAATATCAAGGTGTATCAGATGGATGTTAAAACTGCCTTTTTATACGGAGAAATGAAAGAAGAAACCTATGTTGGTCAACCTTCTGGATTTGAAGACCCAGATCATCCTGATTATGTTTACAAGTTGGATAAGACATTATATGGTCTACATCTAGCACCTCGTGCTTGGTATGCAACTCTGACTGAACATTTGCTTGCAAATGGTTATTCACGAGGAGCTATTGATCAAACCTTATTCATTCGTAAATCAGGCGATGACATCATTCTGGTTCAAATCTATATCGATGATATCATTTTTGGCTCTACAAATGATAGTATGTGCACGGAGATTGAAGAAGTAATGAAGAATAAATTCGAGATGAGCTCTCTTAGAGAAATTTCATTTTTCTTGGGTATCCAAGTTAATCAATTTGAAACTGGTATTCTCATTCATCAAGAAAAATATGTTCAGATTATTATTGAGAAGTACAAGTTTCAAGACTCCAAAGTTGCTCCAACCCCTATGTCTTCTCGTCCTACTCTCACTCCAGATCCATTAGGCGAATCTGTTGATCAACATCTGTACAGATCAATGATTGGTTCTCTAATGTATCTCACTGCAAGCAGGCCGGATATCATGTTCCCTGTTTGTTAGTGTGCCCGCTATCAAAGTGATCCAAAAGAATCACACATGAAAGCTGTCAAGCGGATTTTCAAGTATCTCAAGGGTCAACCCAAACTTGGTCTTTGGTATCCTCGAAATTCTGATTTCAATTTATTTGCTTATACTGACAGTGATTATGGTGGTTGTAATTTAGACAGGAAGTCGACTACAGGAGGATGTCAATTCTTAGGTAACCGACTCATTTCCTGGCAGTGTAAAAAGTAGAACACTGTTTCCACATCCACTGCCGAAGCTGAATATGTGGCTGCATCGAGCTGTTGTTCCCAGCTTGTCTGGATTCAACAACAACTTCTCGATTATGGTCTCAATATTTATGAGACACCAATTTGGTGTGATAACACGGCAGTTCTGAACATCGTTAAAAATCCCATTCAACATTCCAAAACTAAACATATTGACATCCGCATTCATTTTATTCGTGACTGTTTTGATCGAAAACTTATTCATATAAAACAAGTGCCGTCAACCGAAAACATTGCTGATTTATTTACCAAGGCATTTGAACATTCTCGATTTGATTTCCTTGTGCAATCATTGGGAATGATTAATTTTGGATAAATTGATGTCTTGAATCTTCACAAAAAGATTTTTCAATTTTGTTAATAACAAATAAAATTGCAATTGTTTCTTTTTCTTTAAAAAGACAATCACAATTTTAGGGGGAGAAAATTAGAAAAACACATTCTAAAAATATTTTTGGTTTTAGGGGGAGTCAAGATTAAAGGATTGAAAAACAAAAAGAAAAGAAATTTTCATACTTAAATGAGAAATGATATTACAAAGTTCTAAAAGAGTCTAAGTACTTTCAAAGGCTTAAATACGAATAGACTTGGATTATGATTGATGTGTCGATAGGCTTTGCTTTCAGAAATGAAAAGATCATAATTGAGTGATTAAACTTGAATTAAAGTGATATGATTTATTGGGGAACATATCAGGATTCTGTGACAATGTCAAAAATGTTCTAACACAGACTGAGAGTTATAATCTTGTCATACTCAAGACTGAAAGTACTTAGACTCTTTTAGATTTGCTTTCAGAAATGAAAAGATCATAATTGAGTGATTAAACTTGAATTAAAGTGATATGATTTATTGGGGAACATATCAAGATTCTGTGACAATGTCAAAAATGTTCTAACACAGACTGAGAGTTATAATCTTGTCATACTCAAGCCTGTATTTGTTTGATTCAGTGATTATCATAACTATATATATATAACAATAGAAAATACAAAAAGACAAAAAGAAAATAGTTGAGCAAATAATTGAGCAAAAAGATGCCAAAAGGCCATATAGGATATAAGATGCCAAGAAGCACAAATCAAAAGATATGTCTAAAGACATAATACTATATGGTATATATTTTCTATTTTGAGAATATTTTCTGATCATGGAAGACAAAATAAAAAGATGGGGCATGTAAGTCCGGATGGCTTGTAAGTCCTAAACATCTTGAGAGGGCAGACGTAAGTCCGGATGGCTGTTAGTAAGTCCTTAAACTTGTTAATATTCCGTGTTAAGAGATATTTCTCAGGCTAGTTATGCTCAAATAATTATATTTTAGAAATAAATAAATGGTATCACTGATCAAAAATGCATGGTTTAAGTCAATTTGGGGTGACTTGAAATCTCGACAGTGTCTTGAAGGATAATAATTATTTTACAGAAGTTCTGATTGTGGGATGCACTGAATTATATTAAATCAAAACAAAACATGATATATATCACTCCTTATGTTTCTGAGTAAAACCTGAAGTATAAGTTTAAAAAGGACAAAATATATTGACAATCAACTTAACCAGTTATTTTAAATAAAAGCTGGACAGAGTCTTGACTTGACAAAGGACTATATGATCTCATTATGAAAATTCTTACAAAATAAGTTTGATCAATAAACAATTCAGATCTTGATTCTTTATATGTTTTCATTATTTTGATTATTTTGATTACTTTGTTTTGTTTTGTTTTGTGTTGTTTAGTTTTAAGAAAAATAAATAACAGATAAATTTTGAAAATTAAAGATTCATTAAATTAATTGGTCACTTGGTAAATATAACATTTTGTTGACATAAATAATTGAGAATAAAAAGTTGATAAATTTGAAAATTTGAAAATTTGAAAATTTGAAAATTTGAAAATTTGAAAAATTTTCAAATTTTCAAAGTGTAAACTAAACTCACGCGAATGGGGTTGTCGCGCGAAATATGATGTCACGTGAAAGGGTTAATCGCTTGAATTATTTGACTTTTAAATACCATTTGTCAGAAGCGAAAAATCACTTTTCGCTTCAGCTCACATCCGAAAACCCTTTTTCGCTTCCATTCATAACATCAAAATCAGAGTTCATATTGTTCTTATTAGCCATTCTACAACACTTAGTCGTTCACATTACATCTATACTGAGTTGTAAAGGTATAGTTTGGTTATTATGGTTACTATAGCGATGAAATTCAAAGGGAAACTTAACAACTTTAAACTAAAATCAAATAAATAAACTTAAATGTTGAAATTGAAAGATGAAATAAACATATTGGACCTAGGGTACAGTGATGGAATGATTTTCATGGATTAAAATTATGTTTTTGACAGTTAATTTGAGGGTTGGTTTGCGCGAATCGCACGAGTAAAATGAACAGGTGCGAAAATGTGTTTTCGGGTGAGAATGTTCTCGCGTAAAACATATTTTCGCGTGATGTTTGAATTCAACTTGAACTTTGACTTTCGCATGAAATTTGTGTTCGCACGAAATGAAATTTTCGCACGAAAGGGACTTTTCGCTCGAAAAGGTTTTTCGCATGAATCCTGTTTTCGCGTGATAAGGTTTTGTCACATGTATCTTGTTTTCGCATAAAACTTGATTTTTGCTTGAAATATGTTTTTGGCATTAACTGTGATTGTCGCACGAAAAGCTCATTTCGCATAAATGGATTTTTTCGCACGAACTGAGTTTTCGCAAGAACTTCGACATTAGAAGTGTTGGTTTCTTGAGTCTCCAACGGTGGTTATTTGTCAACGGTTCCATGAGAAAAAATTATTGTTGAAAGCACGTGGGTTTAGGGCTAGTGGTGATGTTATCCAAGTTTGAAGTGGAAGCAAGTGGATTTTGGCTAATGGTTATGTTATTCAGGTGCGACGATCATTTGTTTGATCATGGAGCTTAAAGTGCCTTTTTTTAATTTTTAATCATAGTGTCTAATTTTTGTTTTCATATCCTTAATCAATCTTTTCCATTTCAGTTTTATAATTTATTTTAAATTGTTATTGTATATTTAAATTTAGAAAAATGTTTTAGGTTTGCTGTTATATAGAGCTTTCTTAGTTAATTTTTATTTGTTAATTATCCATATTTTGTAAATTATTTTTCAACTTGTTTTCATTTTTATAATTGAATTGCATAAATCTTAAGAGTTTCTAGTTGAATACATTTTTATATTAATATAGCATTTATGTTACAGTAGTGTAATACCCTTTATTATATTAATGCAATACAATGTTACAATGGTGAATTTATGTTATGGTGGTGTTTTACACTCGTGTATTTATGATACAATGATGTATTTTCTTACATGTAAGGCCCCCTTTCCCGGGCACTTCACAGTTGATCATTCACAGCATAAAACATACATATTAATAAATTAAGCAGCGGAATTAAGTTGGCAAAACCCTTCATTCATTTTAAACACTGTTGTTAAGCAATACATTCTAGTTCATTAGTCACAAAAATAATTAGTCGAATGAATTACAAAACAACAGTATTGTCAAAACATAAATGGATGTCATTCTTGCCCTCCGTGTAGCCATCCCTGTGTGCCATCCTCAGCTACCTGTTACCTGCCAACTGGAAAATACATAAAAGTCAGCGTTGCTGAGTGAGTTCTAGTTTTGTAGATTAAAATACTTTACTTTTCATTTCAATGAAAACCTTCCTTTACTTATATGCGGTCACACAAGTACGTACACAGATAATATTATTATTATCTTCGTCGTTCATTCATTAACTTTCGTTCGTGTGCCGTTCATCGTCTACATTCATATTCTTTCGTATTCCTTCTTTCATATTAGTTCTTCCATTCGTACGTATCTTACTTTCATTCATTCATACATTACATACGTTCATACATTCATTTCATTCATTCATTCATTGCATACATACGATCATTTCTTTCATTCATATGTTCATTACATTCCTTCGTACGTTCATTCATTTCATTCATACATTCACATTACATTCTTTCGTACGTTCATTTCATTACTTCTGGTAACATGTACAATACCCCGAACATTATGCACGAAGATGGTGCTGGACCTGTGGTGATCAACCACGAACATTGTTTGCACGAAGCTGATCCAGTCACCTGAGGTAAGTACATGCACCACTTATCTTTCATTCTATCATATGTTAGCCAAGTCTGTTGCAGCACACGGCTGTTCACCTCAGTGGCAATCTCATGATTGCCTGCTAACCGAGTCTGTTGCAACACGTAGTTGCTCACCTCAATATCGATCTTTCACGATCGTATGTTAGCCAAGCCTGTTGCAACACATAGTTGCTCACCTCAGTGGCAATCTCACGAATTGCCTGCTAACCGAGTCTGTTGCAACA
This sequence comes from Flaveria linearis, assembly GCA_024085815.1. NCBI lineage: Eukaryota > Viridiplantae > Streptophyta > Magnoliopsida > Asterales > Asteraceae > Flaveria > Flaveria linearis. The sequence goes on from CM044009.1 coordinate 62,090,637, forward strand.
CAAAGTTGCTCACTTCATTATCAATCTCAAAGATTGACCCAGTGTGCATCCTTCGGGGTAGCTAACCCGCATCACAGTTGAGCTAACACCTGCCAGGGGTGTGCACCTCCATACATTTGCTTGCAAGCCTTTCTTACGTTCATTCGTTCATTTATTAATGCATGCATTCATTCATCATGTTCCTCTTTCATTATCTTTCACTTTACGTTTCATTTCTCATTATCATTAATATTTTACTTATTAATGATTATGCTCTTCGTTAAATTTTAAACATTCTTCATCATGTCATTCCATGCATAACAATATTTAAATAATAATATTGTTAATAATAATAAAATACTGATAATAGTATCAGTACTAATAAGGGTTAATCATTTATCATTATTACATTCATAAAACATCATCATTTATTAACCCTAGTCAACTCTGGTCAAAACCCCGTAAATCAGATTTCCAGAAAATTTCTATAAAAATTCCAAGTTTTTAGGCGTATGAGCCCTGTTCAGTCGTATGAGCCCTGCTCAGTCGTATGAGCCCTGCTCAGTCGTATGAGCCCTGCTCAGTCGTATCATCCCCCAGACTTAGGAAATTTTTCCTAGTCATACGACCACTGTTCAGTCGTTTCATCCCCCATACTTAGGCAATTTCTACTGGTCATACGACCACTGTTCAGTCGTTTAACCCCCATACTTAGAAAGTTTCTACTGGTCATACGACCACTGTTCAGACATATAACCCCATACTTAGAAAATTTCTACTGGTCATACGACCACTATTCAGACATATAACCCCATACTTAGAAAATTTCTACTGGTCATACGACCACTGTTCAGACATATAACCCCATACTTAGAAAATTTCTACTGGTCATACGACCACTGTTCAGACATATAACCCTGAGAATATTTCTAAGGCAAATTTCATGGGCGTATAAGCACTATTCAGACATATTACCTTGTACTTGGTTTTCTAAGTCAAAATTTCAGACATATGACCACTATGTGGTCTTATTAGTCGTATTAGCCGCCTATTCATGTGTCTAAGTCATATTCCAGTCCCCAAACATCATAATACCTATTTCTAAGCATGTACATACAGATTCAGGCATAAACTTAACACAAACATAGGCATACGTTCACCCTAAAACATACTCTATAATCATACATAGGTACTTAACATACGGGTTTCATACTCAAATCCATAAAAACATACATACATGCATTTTCCGTCCCCAAATCATTTTAAAAACGAGTAAAAAGGGGGCCTAGAAACTCACCTTTGTTGTCTTCGGGTTTACACTCTTCACCCGAGCTACTTCAAACAATTCCAATCACTTAGAAACCTTCTTAACACGCATTTGAACACATAGAAACACATATAAGCATTTAACCGAGGCTAATTTAGCCAAGAACAACTTAAAAACATTAAACCTTACCTAAAAATCAAATTCTTCTTCTTGTTCTTCAAAATCCGAAAGTTTCTCTGCTTTCTCTCTCTAAAATCCGAACAAGAAAAGAGTGTGCAGTGAGTATGGGCGACCATATCGCCTTTTACACCAACTTTTCAAGATTTTATCATATTTTACACTTTTGATCCCTCAACTTTGGGGTTGACTTTCTCTTCCTCCTTTTTCTTTCTCTTTTATTCTTTTATTTCTTTTTAATAAGAATTACGGGTGTTACAAGTCCACCCCCCTTATATAGGTTTCGTCCCCGAAACCTGTTATTCCTCAAACAGATGTGGGTAATGTTGCCTCATCTCCTCTTTAGTCTCCCACGAAGACTCGGATCCTTTCCTGTGCTTCCACTGTACACGCACAAGAGGAACCACTTTATTCCTTAACTTCTTTTCTTTACGATCGATGATTGCCACTGGTTGCTCCACGTAATTGAGTCGTTCGTCTACTTCAATATCCTCCAGTGGAACAATCATATCTTCATCAGCTAAGCACTTCCTCAGATGAGATACATGGAATGTGGGATGAATTCCACTTAACTCATCTGGCAGTTCAAGTCGATAGGCCACCTCTCCTACTGGTGCGACAATTCGGAAAGGTCCTATGTACCTCGGGCTTAGCTTACCTCTTTTCCTGAATTTGATAATCCCTTTCCAAGATGAGACCTTCAACATGACTCGGTCACCAACCTTGAACTCTATCGGTCTTCGCCTCTTGTCAGCATACGACTTTTGCCTATCTTTCGCCGCCTTCATGAAGGCTTTGATCTTTTCCAATTTCTCAGTCGTTGCTTCAATCACCTCAACACCTCCCAGTTCTTTCTGCCCAATGTCTCCCCAACATACGGGCGTCCTACATCTCCTACCGTATAGCATCTCGTAGGGTGGCATGCCAATACTGGCATGATAGCTATTGTTGTACGAGAATTCTGCTAACGGCAAGTGATCATCCCAACTTCCTCCAAAATCGATCACGCACGCCCGAAGCATGTCTTCGAGTGTTTGGATCGTCCTCTCAGACTGACCGTCTGTCTGAGGGTGATATGCTATACTAATGTGTAGCCTCGTCCCCATTGCATCATGAAATCTCTTTCAAAACTTGGAGGTAAACCGGGTGTCACGATCAGACACAATAGACAGCGGTACACCATGACGAGCTACAATTTCCTTGATGAACAGGTCCGCCAATCTTTCGGATGAGTACGTTTCGCGGATCGGTAGGAAGTGGGCACTCTTTGTCAAGCGGTCAACTATCACCCATATTGCATCATACCCTTTCGGGGTACGTGGTAGCTTCGTAATGAAGTCCATGGTGATGTGCTCCCACTTCCACTCGGGTATATCCAATGGCTAGATCTTCCCGTACGGTTTCTGGTGTTCTGCCTTTACTTGTAAGCAAGTTAGGCATTTACTCACATACTCCACTACGTCACGTTTCATACCCGACCACTAGTAATCCTTCTTCATATCGTGGTACATTTTGGTAGCACCGGGGTGAATGGAGTATCGAGTCTTATGGGCCTCATCCATGATCTTTTCACGTAGATCCCCGTATCGAGGAATCCACATTCGCCCAAATCGGGTCTTAACACCTAGAGTGTTCTTACCCAACTCCGTAACTAGACCTCTCATCCTTTCGGAGTTAAGACGATCTTCTTTCAAAGCCTCGTCTTGAAACTCCTTAACCTGCGTCATCACGTCGGAGGTCATGATTAACTGATAAGCCTTCACCCGGATCGGCTCAGGCCTTTCTTTTCGGCTGAGGGCATCTGCCACCACATTGGCCTTGCCCGGATGGTAATGGATTTCACAATCATAATCCTTTATTAGTTCCAACCATCGCCTCTTCCTCATGTTCAGATCTTTCTGCTCGAAGAAGTACTTCAAGCTTTTGTGGTCGGTGAAGATTGTGCACTTCGTCCCGTATAGATAGTGCCGCCAAATCTTCAACGCAAAGACCACCGCGGCTAATTCTAGATCGTGTGTGGGTTAGTTGACTTCGTGGGTCTTCAGCTGTCGAGATGCGTAGGCTATCACCTTTCCACGTTGCATCAACACACAACCTAGCCCAGAATAAGATGCATCCGAATAGACCACCAAGTCTTCATTTCCCTCGGGCAATGTCAAGACAGGAGCTTGTGTCAGTCTCGTCTTCAACTCCTCAAAGGCAGTCTCCTGCTCTCGACCCCACATGAATTTCACGTCCTTGCGAGTCAACTTAGTCAAAGGTGAGGCTATCTTGGAGAAGTCTTGAATAAATCTCCTGTAATAGCCCGCCAATCCCAAGAAGCTACGAGTCTCGGATGGCGTCTTTGGTGATTTCCATTGCATCACAGCCTCAACCTTTGCTGGGTCCACCATGATTCCCTCTGCATTTACCACGTGACCTAGAAATTGCACCTCGCGTAGCCAAAAAGCACATTTGGAGAACTTAGCATACAGCTTCTCCCTTCTCAAAGTCTCCAACACTTCCCGAATATGGCCGGCATGCTCTTCTTCGCTCCTCGAATAAATCAGGATATCATCAATGAACACAATCACTGATTTATCTAACATTGGCCGACACACTCGGTTCATCAAATCCATAAAAGCAGCTGGCGCATTGGTCAACCCAAAAGACATGACGAGAAACTCGTAGTGACCGTAGCGCGTCCGAAAAGCTGTTTTAGGAATGTCCTGCGCCTTTACCTTCAATTGATGGTAACCAGATCGAAGATCTATCCTCGAGAACCAACTGGCACCCTGGAGCTGGTCGAACAAGTCATCGATCCTCGGTAACGGATACCGATTCTTTATGGTCAACTTGTTCAATTCACGGTAGTCGATACACATTCTCATGCTACCGTCCTTCTTTTTCACAAATAAGACCGGAGCACCCCAAGGAGAGATACTCGGTCTAATAAAGCCTTTGTCAAGCAACTCTTGCAGTTGCTCCATCAACTCCTTCATCTCCGTAGGAGCTAATCGATACGGTGCCTTGGCGACAGGTTGGGCACCGGGTATTAAGTCAATTTGAAATTCGATTTCGCGGTCAGGTGGCAATCCCGATAAGTCTTTCCGGAACACATCTGGAAACTCACACACAACCGGAACATCGGATAGTTGTGGTGTTGGCGTTTCCACATCCTTTACGTAACATAAGTAGGCGTTGCACCCACGCCTCATGCACTTCCCCGCCACCGCCATCGAAATCACCTTCGGAATCATCGTTACCCGATCACCATATATTGTCACCAGACTTCCGTCAAATGCCGTCAATCTAATCATCTTCTTTCGACATACGATATTCGCTTCGTAGGTTGCCAACCAATCCATTCCTAACACCACATCAAATCCACCTAGGGGTATTACATATCTAGCGACAAACCTATGACCTTCTAACTCTATGGCACAGTCCTCAATCACATCAGTAACTCTAGTGGACTTACCAATAGCGGTTTCTACTTCAAAGGGCTCATCAATGCATTTACTACTAACAGGCAATTTAGCACAGAAAGTAGCAGAAATGAAACTCTTACTAGCACCAGAATCAAATAACACAGAAGCAAGAGTCTGATTTACTAGAAACGTACCTGACACAACATCGGGGTCCGTCCTAGCCTCCTCTCTGGTCATGGTGAAAGCTCTGGCACTTGTCCTCTGCCCTTCAGTCCCGACCGTCTTCTTTCCCCCAGAACTCTCGGCCCTCGGCTTCCTGCAATCCTTACTTATATGACCACTCTCCCCGCAGTTGAAACATCTTGCAGCCTTACAGTTTTTAGCCATATGACCGGATTTCCCACACCTGAAACAGACGTTTAACCCCCACCTACATCCACCACCGTGCTCCTTACCACACTTGTCACATCTTTTGGGTCCCGAGCTTGGTGACCCCACCCTACGGTCATCCCTTCTAGCCTTCTTGTTATTCGGGGTAAAGCCACCACGCCCGAACCGTTTCCCATTCCAGTTCCGGTTAGCACTACCGGCTTTCCTTGCCTCTACCACCATCACTTCCCTCTCATCATAGAGCCTCCCAGCTAAGTCTACTGCCGACCTAAAGGTGCTCGGTCGGGCAGTAATCAAGTGCCTGCGGATATCAGCTGGCAGTCCCTGTATGTACCGGTTAATCTTTCGGGATACCGGTGTCACTTGATCCGGCACCAGCCTCGCCATCTCGTTGAATTTGGTAGTATACTGCTGGTGTGTCATGGTTCCCGCCTCGAGTTGTAGGAACTCCCTCTCAACCTTATCGAGTTCCCTGTGAGGACAAAATTCCTCAATTATCAACTTCTTCAACTCCGTCCACCTCATTTTCCCGATGGCCCTGGAACCCTCAGCTTGGACAATATTGTCCCACCAGCATAGTGCTGAGTCAGTAAAGGAGTGGGTGGCAAACTTCACCTTCTGATCCTCACGGCACTCACTGATCTCGAGTACCGCTTCCATCTCCTTACCCATCGGTGAGCGGTTGCAGCAGTACCGTTGCCATCGAAAGTCGGGGGCTTGCACCTCTGAAATGCCCCGTAACTGCACCCCTTGGTCGTCACCCCTACTACATCATCCCCTTCCTCATCAGATACTACTATCTCAGGATCCGTTCGTTCCTCTTCTTCCTAGCTCTCCTTTTCAGTCGACCCTCTCCTGTCCTCCTTTTCCTTCCTTTCCTCGTTCCTTATAGCTCGAATAACATCGGTCACTACAGATGGCATAACTGCCTGTAGGACCTGGTGTACCTCATCAGCAATCGCCTCCCTAGCTGAGGCATTCAGACTAGCATTCTCAGTTTCTTCATTCCGGTCAGGAACCTCGGGGTTCACAGGAGTCGTCTTAGGAGCTTTAGCACTGCTCCTAGTCGTACGCGGACGACCTCTACCTCTAGCAGCCTTAGAAGGTTTCTTCCCAGCCATTTTCCTATGCGCTATAAGATTCAAACACTAAAACAGTCATTCAAGGAACAGCTCAGTTTATGTCAAGTATAGTAAGTCCCTAATTACAGTGGCCAGTTGTGATTAGCCACTTACTTTACTCTTCACACCCCAAGCACTTCCTATCCTGACTACATCAGCATCTAAATCTACTAAGAACACATAAATCACATAGCACACGCATATAATACTGATTAACTCTTAAGAAAAGCAATACCTGATGGCACATGGCTACTCGGGCTGACATCCCTCTTTCCGTCCCATTCTCAGTTTAAGTTAAGGTTTATTTTTGAAAAATTTACCCGTTTCACTTAAACTTTAGGTCTGATACCAACTTGTAAGGCCCCCTTTCCCGGGCACCTCACAGTTGGTCATTCACAGCATAAAACATACATATTAATAAATTAAGTAGCGGAATTAAGTTGGCAAAACCCTTCATTCATTTAAACACTGTTGTTAAGCAATACATTCTAGTTCATTAGTCACAAAATAATTAGTCGAATGAATTACAAAACAACAGTATTGTCAAAACATAAATGGATGTCAGTCTTGCCCTCCGTGTAGCCATCCCTGTGTGCCATCCTCAGCAACCTGTTACCTGCCAACTGGAAAATACATAAAAGTCAGCATTGCTGAGTGAGTTCTAGTTTTGTAGATTAAAATACTTTACTTTTCATTTTAATGAAAACCTTCCTTTACTTATATGCCGTCACACAAGTATGTACACAGATAATATTATTATTATCTTCGTCGTTCATTCATTAACTTTCGTTCGTGTGCCGTTCATCGTCTACATTCATATTCTTTCGTATTCCTTCTTTCATATTAGTTCTTCCATTCGTACGTATCTTACTTTCATTCATTCATACATTACATACGTTCATACATTCATTTCATTCATTCATTCATTGCATACATACGATCATTTCTTTCATTCATATGTTCATTACATTCCTTCGTACGTTCATTCATTTCATTCATACATTCACATTACATTCTTTCGTACGTTCATTTTATTACTTCTGGTAACATGTACAATACCCCGAACATTATGCACGAAGCTGGTGCTGGACCTGTGGTGATCAACCACGAACATTGTGCACGAAGCTGATCCAGTCACCTGAGGTAAGTACATGCACCACTTATCTTTCATTCTATCATATGTTAGCCAAGTCTGTTGCAGCACACGGCTGCTCACCTCAGTGGCAATCTCATGATTGCCTGCTAACCGAGTCTGTTGCAACACGTAGTTGCTCACCTCAATATCGATCTTTCACGATCGTATGTTAGCCAAGTCTGTTGCAACACATAGTTGCTCACCTCAGTGGCAATCTCACGGATTGCCTGCTAACCGAGTCTGTTGCAACACAAAGTTGCTCACCTCATTGTCAATCTCAAAGATTGACCCTGTGTGCATCCTTCGGGGTAGCTAACCCGCATCACAGTTGAGCTAACACCTGCCAGGGGTGTGCACCTCCATACATTTGCTTGCAAGCCTTTCTTACGTTCATTCGTTCATTTATTAATGCATGCATTCATTCATCATGTTCCTCTTTCATTATCTTTCACTTTACGTTTCATTTCTCATTATCATTAATATTTTACTTATTAATGATTATGCTCTTCGTTAAATTTTAAACATTCTTCATCATGTCATTCCATGCATAACAATATTTAAATAATAATATTGTTAATAATAATAAAATACTGATAATAGTATCAGTACTAATAAGGGTTAATCATTTATCATTATTACATTCATAAAACATCATCATTTATTAACCCTAGTCAACTCTGGTCAAAACCCCGTAAATCAGATTTCCAGAAAATTTCTGTAAAAATTCCAAGTGGTTGGGCGTATGAGCCCTGTTCAGTCGTATGAGCCCTGCTCAGTCGTATGAGCCCTGCTCAGTCGTATGAGCCCTGCTCAGTCGTATCATCCCCCAGACTTAGGAAATTTTTCCTAGTCATACGACCACTGTTCAGTCGTTTCATCCCCCATACTTAGGCAATTTCTACTGGTCATACGACCACTGTTCAGTCGTTTAACCCCCATACTTAGAAAGTTTCTACTGGTCATACGACCACTGTTCAGACATATAACCCCATACTTAGAAAATTTCTACTGGTCATACGACCACTGTTCAGACATATAACCCCATACTTAGAAAATTTCTACTGGTCATACGACCACTGTTCAGGCATATAACCCCATACTTAGAAAATTTCTACTGGTCATACTACCACTGTTCAGACATATAACCCTGAAAATATTTCTAAGGCAAATTTCATGGGCGTATAAGCACTATTCAGACATATTACCTTGTACTTGGTTTTCTAAGTCAAAATTTCAGACATATGACCACTATGTGGTCTTATTAGTCGTATTAGCTGCCTATTCATGTGTCTAAGTCATATTCCAGTCCCCAAACATCATAATACCTATTTCTAAGCATGTACATACAGATTCAGGCATAAACTTAACACAAACATAGGCATACGTTCACCCTAAAACATACTCTATAATCATACATAGGTACATAACATACGGGTTTCATACTCAAATCCATAAAAACATACATACATGCATTTTCCAGCCCCAAATCATTTAAAAACGAGTAAAAAGGGGGTCTAGAAACTCACCTTTGTTGTCTTCGGGTTTACACTCTTCACCCGAGCTACTTCAAACAATTCCAATCACTTAGAAACCTTCTTAACACGCATTTGAACACATAGAAACACATATAAGCATTTAACCGAGGCTAATTTAGCCAAGAGCAACTTAAAAACATTAAACCTTACCTAAAAATCAAATTCTTCTTCTTGTTCTTCAAAATCCGAAAGTTTCTCTGCTTTCTCTCTCTAAAATCCGAACAAGAAAAGAGTGTGCAGTGAGTATGGGCGACCATATCGTCTTTTACACCAACTTTTCAAGATTTTATCATATTTTACACTTTGGGTCCCTCAACTTTGGGGTTGACTTTCTTTTCCTCCTTTTTCTTTCTCTTTTATTCTTTTATTTCTTTTTAATAAGAATTACGGGTGTTACATTACATTAATGCCTTTGTTGGTTTTTATATATGTTTTGTAGATTGTTTTTTTTTCTAATTGATAGATTGTTTCTTTGTAGATTTTAACAAAATCTGTAGCATACCATTTTACATCGAAGTTACAGACTGGTTTACATTAGTTTACATTGTGTTACAATAGTTTACATTGGTTTACAGTCTGGTTTTCATGATAGTTTTACTATAAGTTACAGTAGTATAGCAGTGTAAATTGATGTAACTATGTACGAGTAATACTTTCTTTATTTACACCGGTTAATATTTTTTGTTGTTTTGTTCACATTTACGTTACACATTTTTACATGACGTTACATTTTTTTACATGGCGTTACACCTTCTTATACTAGTTGTACACTTCTTTATATTAACGTAACAATATGTAACATTAACAAATTACATTACACTAGTACATTAATGTAACTTGTGTTGCTTAATGTACCATTTGTGTTAAAATAATGTAATCCTTTTTTTTGTTACATCATTATTGAATTTAAACATAATTATTGTAGTGTAATTTAATTTTGATTTGTATTATAATTTTTTTAAATTATTATGGTGTGACATATTATTACATTTGTTTATTACGTCATGTTACAGTAAAAGATTGTAAAAAGTTAAAATATAATGTAATTCACTGAATGTATTTTGTTACGGTGGTGTAGTTATATTGTTTAACTCAAGGTTTTTTGTTGTTAATACATCATGTTTCTTTGATGTAATTCATAGTAAAAACTTACAATATGATGTAATTCGATGTAATATGCAACGTTCGACAAAAATTTTAAAAAAATTTCGAGACTATATTAGAATTAAAGAGAATAACGAGACGAGTTTAATGATGTATTTTTATAAAAAAGTAACAATGTATAAAAAGCTATAAAGGTTATAAAAACAAAGGGGGTAAAATTTTTAAATAGAAATAAAAAAGAATTAGGGAGGAATGGGGGGACATGTGTCATGTTTCTATTAAATCTGAATTTGATAGATTTGTTAAATTACATTTATGCCCTTTTCTATTAAAAAAAGGAAGGAGACACTTGGCATCATCTCATGCCACAAGGGTTTCATCAAGGGTTAACATTTGGTTAAAGGGTTCTTACAATAATCATGGGTTCTCAATAGAACCCCACCCTATATATATATGTATACATACATGTATATATATGTGTATATATGTATATATATGTATATATGTATATATATGTATATATATATATATATATATTTTATATATATATGTACATATATATGTACATATATATGTATATATATATGTATATATATGTATATATATATATATATATATGTATATATGTATATATATGTATATATATATATGTATATATATGTATGTATATATATATGTATATATATATGTATATATATGTATGTATATATCACCTCTCTCCCTAATTCTTTTATAAAAACTATAAAATATTCATATATGTAATATAATGTGGATACATATATCCACATTATTAAAATACTATAGATATCGTGATTTTTAAAAATCTATCTTAAAAGTAGTAATATTACAAGCATTTTGATATATTTATATAATAAATAGTATAAGATTTAAAGTGGTTTTTTCTGGTTCTTTAAAGATTTATGGTTTTCAATTGAATTCCCAGACCCTGCTCTTGAGTGGGATATACTGGGTTTTTTTGTTTGTTTTGGTTTTCAATTGAATATCCCTCTCTCTCTCTCTCTATATATTATATATATATATATATATATATAAATATATATATATATATATATATATATATATATATATATATATATATATATATATATATCGCCATTTTCCAAAAATACTGCCCGTCAACTCCTTTGAAAGCATCTTATCAACCATTTATTTTCTTAATCAATGGTTAAAATCAATTTATTCGAAAAGTTTATTAAAGGGGTATTTTAGTAATAGCCATTTTTATTGACTTTTGTAAGTTCTTTCATTTTTTAAACGTTCATAACTTTTATGCATGAAATTATTTTTTATATAAAATTTGCACCATAAAACATACGTTTTTTTATCTTTAAACGAATACATTATTGTTATATAAAAAGATAATAATTTTTTTACGTTTTCAAACTCATATCTCGTTCTTGTACATTTTACTGTAGTTTATTGTGTATTTGTGTTAGTTATTATTATTTTAAATACTATTGGGTTTTTCTTAAAGTGATGAATTTTTATAAAATAAGATGGTTTAATAACATTGTTTTGTATCTTTAATATGTTAAACACAATAATAAATTAACTATTAGTTAATTTAATACATTAAAACAACGATAAAATAACACAATGTCTCATTATGACTTTATTATATAATTAACGAGCTTTATTATAAATGGTTAAAAGAAATTTTGATAAAACTCGGATACTCATATATAAAACTTAAAAAAAGTTCAAGTGATTAAATGTAAATTTGACATAAATTGAAGGCTTAAGTATAAAATTTATAAAAAATATTCAGGTGAATAAATGTTAATTTAATCTAACTAGAAGGCTTAAGTATAAATTTTTAAAAAAAATCTAGGTTATTAAAGGTAAATTTGACATAACTTGAAGGCTTAAGTATAAAAATTAAAATGAAACGAAATAAGTATGTACCAATATGAAAAAGAGATAGAGAGAAAGAGAGAGAAAGTGTTACATTTAATTTTAAATAATCCTTAAAGGTTTACAAGTAAAATTATAAAAAAAACAAAATAGTTTTTTAATTAGTTTTAATAAAAAAATTATTGTAGTTACATCGAGAAAAACTTTACTTTCACTACTTATAATCTTTTCTATTGGTTATATATAGTGATATGTCTGCATTAAACATAAATATATTTGGATATTATTATTATTATTATTATTATTATTATTATTATTATTATTATTATAATTAATATCATTATCATTATTATTATCATTGTTGTTATTGTTGTTGCTGGTGCTGCTGGTGCTGTTGGTGCTGCTGGTGCTGCTGGTGCTGCTGGTGCTGCTGGGTGCTGGTGCTGCTGATGCTGCTGGTGCTGCTGCTGCTGTTGTTGTTGCTGTTGTTGCTGCTGGTGCTGTGACATCCGTTACCAAAAGGTCCGTCAATTGACATGTTTCTGTTATCTTTTCTTTAATTGGTCATTCCTCATCTTTATAAACTACTCGTGTGGATATCATACTTGCTTGGTCATCTTTTACAGTTGTGTTATCATTGTTTGCATCGTTATCACCTAAAACGTTTACAATATCGCCACCGTCATCATCAATATATTATGTTATATAATATTAACGTCATTAATAACATCATTTTTAAGATACAAATATCATTAAATACATCCTTATCATTAATATAACTAGCCTATTTATGTCGTTTTCAACCGAAACAAATTTAGGAACTCGGGGGCTAAGTGCAGGGACCAAATGTGACATTTTGTCAAACTAGAGCTGGGTATATAATGCCCCTTATCAGCCCTAGCCACCATTACTTCATCTTCTTCATCTTCATTTCTCTCCATTTTTCACTTCTTCTCTGCACCAAATCGCCCCGTTTCTTCGCGTTCTCACCGGCTAAACCTCGGCTACAGTTGAGACTACTTATTTCTAGCAGGTAGACGACCTTGGGTGTCCCTTTTCTTGCTTATTTTACTGCTACGATTTAGGGTTTCCGGTGCTCGGGTTCAACCCGAGCACATGAGGTCGTGTGGGTGCGTGTGTTGCCTTTCTGCGTGTGCATCTTGTTTAGATATGTTAGATAAGTGTTTCTGGAGCAGCCGGATGCTGCTCTGCACCCAATACAGTCGCGACTTGCTGTTCTGGCGACTGGGTTTGTCATGCAACTGAGTCGTGCGACTGGGTGTGTCGTGCGACCGAGTCCATGCGATTGTGTGAGTCATGCGACTGAGTTCATGCGATTGAGTCATGCGACTGTGTGTATTCATGCGATTGAGTCTATGCGGATGAATGTGTGTGATTTTACGTGTATCGCATGACTGAATGCCTAGTCGCAAGAATGGAGGTTCTGTCATACGAATGAGGCTAATTCGTACGAATGAAGGTTGAATCGTGCGAATGGATGTTGAGTCGTGCGATTGGGTGCTGTGTGGTACGACTGAATGCTGAGTCGCACGAATGAGGGCTCAATCATACGAATGAAGCTGATTCGTAAGATTGAAGGTTGATTCGTGCAGATGGAGTGTTGAGTCATGCGTCTGGTCCTGTCGTACGATTGGAGTTGTCATGCGTGAGTTTCTCCTCTTGTGTGCGGTGTGTTTGTCGTGTGATGTTAAGGTGACATCGACACGGTTGCCATTGCTAATGACAATCTTCAAATTAACACTATCAAATTCACTGAAGTTAAACCAAATCGAATCAACTTAACATTTTGCAATTAACAACAATCGATTTGTAACACTAATGCTTACTAAGTATTTCTCTAACAACAATGACACTTTTACACAAATATCATCGACAATGGCAACGTTTCTAGTACTTGGATCTACATAAGATCCATTGCGTGTGTTTGTGTGTGTGTGTTACCCGTGACCGAACCGATACGACCCGGCCCGACTAAACATTACTATTAACATTAGACATATCATTAATGCTTAACATAACTATCAATAGGTGTTTGACCGTTCATTGCATACAATGTTTAGGAAGCTTTCATCATACATACTTACCACTTAACAAGTGAGCTTCGTGGCCCCATTTTATGCTTATACAATATTTCAACGTTTACAAACATGAAGGAAAAGTATGCTCACCCGTTTTCTATGCTGTACAACTTACATACAATTTACATACGTGGAATCAACGTGATACTGTTTTATGAGTACTTATCTGATACATAAATGAGTTGCTGTGTGGTTCTTTCTTACAACCATTTAATTCCGGTGTTGGAACTGACGTATAGGTATTGGTAGTACTACTGGGTTGACACCTCCACCCTTGTCAGATGGTTTACTAGTTAGTACCATCATTTTGCCAGGAACAGGCCTTGGGTGAATATATTCTGACAAGTTGCTGTGTGTACGTCATTAGGTTTGGTTGTAAAACTCATGGTTATGTGATTTTGCTTACTTATAACTGTATGCACGGTATTCCGTAACAATTACTATACAACATCAAATACTTATTTACAACTTAAACCTGCGAGCTCACCAACAATTTTGTAGACCATTTTGAACATATCTTTTCAGGTGACAACGCTAATTAAAGATCTAGGTGTGCTGCCTTCGTGGAGACCTTAGGATGCATTTTTGAGACTAAACATACTTGACAAACATTTATTTTGAATCATTGTTATAGTCTATTAAACAATCTTCATACTTTTGATACTTGTTCCCGGGTTGTGGGAATTACATACAATGTTAATATTTTTGGTTATGTGAATCAATAACAAGTTTGTGCTTATGGCTTTGTTGTCGTGAAGATTGACTAAACACGACACAAGTCTCCTTTGTGTCGGGTGTCGTCATGACACGCTCTTTCATCATTTACATATATTGCATCTCTATTATTAACAATCTGTTATGACGATCCCGTCTCGTTACATCCCCGTGTTTCTGCCCTCAGCGGGGGTGTGACAGGTGCTGCTGCTGCTGCTGTTATTATAACTATATAAATATTTAGTAGTTATATACTTAAATTTTTAAATAAAAATACTTTAATTAAACAATATTAAGTTATAATAATATAAATAATAAAGGTATATACTTTAATATTAATTTAAAGCATTATAAATAAAATAGTATTAAAATAAATATATATTAAAGAATGTATTAGTTAGGATGAATTTATTAAATATGGGAAAATTAGGAACTATTATATTATAATATGTCATCGTATTTTATATAATAGTATAGATAAAATAGATATAGATTATTATTATTATCATCCTTAGTATTAAAATATTTAATAATTAAATAGTTAAGTACTCAAATTAGATACTACTTATTTATAAATTTTATTATTATTATTATTATTATTATTATTATTATTATTGTAATAAAAGTATTAGTACTTATATAGTTAAGTATTCAAATAAGATAATACTTATTGATAATTTTAAATATTAATTTAAACTATTATAAATAATAAAATATATAATATAGTGAATTAAACAATCTCATATTATTACATAATGTATTAATAATATGAATTAATTAATTAATGTATTTATTAGAAGAATTTTAATAAATGATGGATAAAATATGAATAATTGCATATAACATTTGTACCTAATGCTTAATAAGTTGTCTTAGGTGTCTTATTAATATTAATTTAAAGCATTATAAATAAAATAGTATTAAATAAATATATATTGAAGTATGTATTAGTTAGGATAAATTTATTAAATATGAGAAAATTAGGAACTATTATATTATAAATATGTCATCATACGTTTTATATAATAGTATAGATAAAATAGATATAGATTATTATTATCATCCTTAGTATTAAAATATTTAATAATTAAATAGTTAAGTACTCAAATTAGATACTACTTATTTATAATTTTTTTATTATTATTATTATTATTATTATTATTATTATTATTATTATTGTAATAAAAGTATTAGTACTTACATAGTTAAGTATTCAAATAAGATAATACTTATTGATAATTTTAAATATTAATTTAAACTATTATAAATAGTAAAATATATAATATAGTGAATTAAACAATCTCATATTATTAAATAATGTATTAATAATATGAATTACTTAATTAATGTATTGATTAGAAGAATTTTAATAAATGATGGATAAAATAGGAATAATTGCATATAACATTTGTACCAAATGCTTAATAAGTTGTCTTAGGTGTCTTAATTATTTTTGAAATTACATTTGTGTCCCACCTTTATGTATTATATAGTAGTATAGATATAGATAACCCTACCCATACCATTAAACCACAGTTAGTTTTTTGTATAGTTCTCTAATTGAGTTATTTGTGTAGTAAAAAAAGTTCCAGAAAAAAAATAAAATTGTAACAATAGTACTTTGATCAATGACACTTTTAACTTTTAATTTAGTTGAAAATGACAATTCCGGTAGCATAACAATCATCCATTTACACTCGTTTGCACTTATTTTTTTACTTGTTCCGCTTGTGTTTTTTCAATTTATCTATAATTATTATTGTGTGTAAAATCGACTAAACATCAATGAAAGATTATTTTACTGAGATTTATTTTAACAACAAAAAGGATACATGAAATTGTTATCGGTTAAATTGGTACTTTGGTGGTTACTTTGGTGGTGTAAATTATTACCAGTTATAAATAATAATTTATATTATTAAAATATATTTACATAAATACATAATAATATAATATAATTATGCTAAACTCTAATATATTGTCCCTTTTTATTAAGAAAAAGTCCCTCAACCTAATTTTAATATATTAAAGTGCCCCTAACAAACATGGTCACTCATATCCTAGAATAAGCTTTTTCGTTATATCCTAGAATAAAAAAATGTTGGTATTGAAACCCATGTATAAAAATCTTCATCCTAAAAATATATTATACGATGATTATTTTACTTTTGAAGATCGACCCATGTGCGTTTGGAGATGGTCGGGACCACGTTGTTGGAATTTTGGACACAAAATAATTATATTTATGTATTTGTTATATAAATAATTATTTATTTATTGGTTTAAGTTCTCGTTTTGTAACGAACAATACCGTGTCCAAACTGAAGCTAAGATGAATTAGATATCGATTCTCGAAATTGAATGGTCGGAATGAAAAAAATGAAATTTGAGTGATTATAGTGGGAAATTTGATTAACATGGATGTTTTATGTTTTAATCAAGTCTTTTAATAAATATTATGAATGTTTATCATAGATCATAACTTTTATTAAAATTGGTATTAAACATGTCATGAATAAAATGAAAGTTTTAATTTGGTCTCATAAAACATTTCATAATAAAATGAAAATGAAAGTTTTGATTGTGAATCATAAAACTCATATTAATGTGAAGTCTTTAGCATTAGTAAATAACTAAACTCATGATGAGGAAAAAAAAGAAATTTATTCCCTTTAGTGTTAACCAGTTTTATAAAAATTTAGAGAGAAACACTCTCTAAATTGTTCTACCTACACCATCATCTTTAACTTTTTTCCATATAACATCATACCACATATTTTACCCGGTGATCTCTCGGCCCGAGGCACTTTCCGGCAGTACATACTGCTTTGTCTATTGTACCCTGGAATACAGACGTGTTGTCTTGAGTAGAGACTCGAAATTTATTTTAAGGACTCGTGCTGTAAGGCCCCGTTCCCGGGACGCTTACAGTTGGACCCTCATCACGCATAAAACCTTTAATTTCATGTGCCTTATAAAAATGTTGCAGCAGAAACATTTAAAAAATGACATATCATTTTATCATAAAAGCTTTTTCCAAATAATACATCGTCAATTAGTTAAAAATATATATTGTTGTATTACATCACAAAAGCATTATATAAATAGATGCCATCCCAAAAGAACTGAGTAGCAGCCCCATGCCTTCATCAGCAACACTACCTGCCAACTGAAAATACGTAAAAGTCAGCGTTGCTGAGTGAGTTCTAGTTTTATAATAAAACATACTTTTCCTTCGTTAAAACCATTCTTTACATACACGCGATCACACATCATACGTACACATAGATAATAGCATTATTATCTTCATCATTCGTTCGTTAACTTTCGTTCGTTTAACATACACATCATTAACATTCACATTCTTTACTTTCGTTCACATTCATTCATAAATTCGTACCTTCATTCGTACGTTCTTACTTTCATTCGTCATTCATTACATTCGTTCGTACGTTCATTACTTCCGATGACATGTACATTACCCCGAACATTGTGCACGAAGCGGGTAACTAAGCCTGAGGTCTTTCATAGACCTCGAACATTGGGCACGGAGCTGGCTCCAGTACCTAGGGTAAGTACATTCATCACTTATCTTTCCTCTTTCATTTTGGATCAATGCCATATGCTATACCCCGAACATTATGCACGGAGCTGATGATGGACCGGTGGTAATTAAATCACGAACATTGTGCACGAAGCTGATCCAGTCATCTAGGGCAAGCGGCAAGGATCCTATACATATGGTCAATCACAAGGATTGGACCCCAGTGTGCATCCTTCGGGGTAGCTAACCCGCACACCTTTAAGCTAACACCTTCATTGGGTGTGCACCTCCTTACATTTGCTTGCAAGCCTTTCTTACATTCGTTCGTTCATTCATTAATGCATGCATTCGTTCATCATGTTCCTCTTTCATTATCTTCCACTTTACGTTACTTAATACTTTCGTTTCATCCATTGACATAACACGTAAAGCCACAGAGAGATAAACATACATCACAAACAGGAACATCAACATACGCTAAAGCATCATCACATAGGGCATCATCATACATACATAACATACATCATACATAAACACGCATCATCATCCTTATCATGCCCTACATTGCGTCTAAGCTCCCCACAGTCATCTTACGTGTACCTACGGGAACTTCTACGTCACAACTTACATCTGCATTTTCCCACGAAAGTCAGTACTTTAACTATGTTCCTCCTTGGGTACAACAACCCTATTTAGGCGTATGGACACCCTTCAGTCGCATGGCCTTCATGAGACTGAACATTATGCGATTAAACCTATGCGGATGAACACCAATGCGAATGAACACCCAGTCATGCAAATGGACTCTCAATCGTGCGAATGGACACTATGCGAATGGATCTTATGTGAATGGACCTCATGCGAATGGGCACCTATGCGACTGGACTCTTAGTCGCATGACTCCCCATGCGACTGGACCCCCAGTCGTGCGACTGGACCCCCAGTCGTGCGACTGGACCCCCAGTCGTGCGACTGGACCCCCAGTCGTGCGACTGGACCCCAGTCGTGCGACTGGACCCCCAGTCGTGCGACTGGACCCCCAGTCGTGCGACTGGACCCCCAGTCGTGCGACTGGACCTCAACCGTGCGACTGGACCTCAACCGCCCTCCAGTCGGCCGTATGGCCTCCAGTCGGTCGCCCAGCCCTAACTGGTGCAGAATGCAGTCATCCCGAACCCAATCTGCCATTTTCGACCTCCAAGCTCATTCAAACCCATTCGAAGCCCAAATCAACCATCCTAAACCTTAGGAATGCATACTAAAACACCATTCAAGCACGCACAAGTCCAGAACATACTCCAAACGCACCACACGCAATCACACCCAAATGGGTCAAACACACACACATACAAAAACGGGGTTACTATGTGTTCCAGCCCTAAATCAGTTGAAACCCATTAAAAGAGGGGTCCTAAAACTCTCACAAACTACAAGAAGAAGAAAAGCTTCGTGTTGACTTGCTACTCGATGATTTTCGTGCTCGGATCCACCCGAACAACCCCTTTTTCTCTCTCTTTTCTTCCTTTCTATCTTCTCTCTTTCTTTGGTTGAGTTTTCATAAGAGTGGGGAGGATGTGGCTGCCCTCCCCCTCTTATTCCCCCATCTTTACCAATTTTATCCTGTTTTAGCAAGTTTGGTCCCCCAACTTTGGACTTTATTTATTTTTTCTTCTTTCGTCGGCTACAAGGAAAATATCCGGGTGTTACAAGTCCACCCCCTTATATAGGTTTCGTCCCTGAAACCTGTTATTCCTCGAACAAGCGTGGGTAATGTTGTCTCATTTCCTCTTCGGTCTCCCACGTTGACTCGGATCCCTTCCTGTGCCTCCACTATACACGCGCAAGAGGAACCACTTTATTTCTCAACCTCTTCTCTTTTCTATTGACGATTGCCACTGGTTGCTCCACATAATTGAGTCGTTCGTCTACTTCGATATCCTCCAACGGAACAATCATATCCTCATCTGCCAAACACTTCCTTAGATGAGATACGTGGAACGTTGGGTGAATTCCACGCAACTCATCTGGTAACTCCAATCTATAGGCCACCTCTCCTACTCGAGCAATGATTCGGAAAGGGCCTATGTAACTCGGGCTCAACTTGCCCCGCTTTCTGAACCGAATAATACCCTTCCAAGGTGAGACCTTTAACATAACCCGGTCACCCACCTGGAACTCAATCGGCTTGCGTCGTTTATCAGCATACGACTTCTGTCTATCTTTGGCTACCTTCATGAAGGCCTTGATCCTTTCAAGCTTCTCAGTCGTAGCCTCGATCACTTCGACGCTCCCTAACTCTTTATGACCAATATCACCCCAACAAACGGGCGTTCTACATCTCCTACTGTATAACATCTCATAAGGTGGCATGCCAATGCTGGCATGATAGCTATTGTTGTATGAGAATTCAGCTAACGGTAAGTGGTCGTCCCAACTTCCCCAAAGTCAATCACACATGCCCGAAGCATGTCCTCCAAGGTCTGAATGGTCCTTTCTAACTGACCATCAGTCTGGGGATGGTAAGCCGTGCTGATATGTAACCTCGTCCCCATGGCATCGTGGAATTTCTTCCAGAATTTGGATGTAAACCGGGTGTCACGATCAGAAACAATAGACATCGGCATATCATGACGAGTCACAATTTCCTTGATGAAAAGATCAGCCTACCTCTCAGATGAATATGTCTCTCGGATCGGTAGGAAGTGAGCACTCTTCGTCAAACGGTCAACTACCACCCATATAGCGTCATACCCTTTCGGGGTTCGTGGTAGCTTCGTAATGAAATCCATAGTCATGTGCTCCCATTTCCATTCCGGTATATCCAAAGGTTGAATCTTTCCATACGGCTTTTGATGCTCGGCCTTCACTTGTAAACAGTAAGGCATTTACTCACATACTCCACCACGTCACGCTTCATACCCGGCCACCAATAATCTTTCTTCATGTCTTGATACATCTTCGTAGCACCGGATGAATAGAGTATCGAGTCTTGTGAGCTTCATCCATAATCTTCACACGTAGATCCCCAAAACGAGGAATCCACATCCGCCCGAGTCGGGTTTTAACACCAAGTGTGTTTTCACCCAATTCCATAACCAGACTTCTCATTCGTTAGGAGTTAAGATGATCTTCTTTCAACACCTCATCTTGGAACTCCTTGACTTGCTTCATCACGTCAGAGGTCATAACCAGCTGGTACGCCTTCACCGAATCGGCTTGTGTCTCTCCTTTCGGCTAAGGGCGTTCGCCCCACGTTGCCTTTGCCTGGATGGTAATGGATCTCATAATCATAATCCTTTATGAGCTCCAACCATCTTCTCTACCTCATGTTCAAGTCCTTCTGCTCGAAGAAGTACTTTAAGCTCTTATGGTCGGTGAATATGGTGCACTTCGTCCCATACAGGTAGTGCCTCCAAATCTTTAACGTGAAGACCATGGCAGCTAGCTCCAAGTCATGAGTAGGATAGTTAACCTCATGAACTTTTAACTGTCGGGATGTGTAGGCTATAACCTTTCCTCTCTGCATTAACACGCACCCTAATCCCGAGTAGGAAGCATCAGAATAAACCACCAGATCTTCACTTCTATCGGGTAATGACAATACAGGAGCTTGGGTCAACCTCGCCTTCAATTCTTCTGTTAGGACCGTGTACGTACGGAGTACTAACTGATTCTTCATTATACCAGATCAAATAGTGCGGAATCCTATTTGATTGGCGATCCAATCAAGGAGAACGAAATCAAGATCAATCCTAACGATTAGAAAACGTTAAGAATGGACTAGGAATGATCTGAAACGTTCTATGAACTTGGAATGGACGAACTGGACGTTCTGGGTCGACTAGGGTTTCAAGTATACGAAGTGTTACGTTTTTCCACGAATTAAGTGGTATTTATAGGTTACAGCTATCAGTCGTACGACTGAGCCAGGCGACTGGCTCAGTCATGCGACTGAGTCATACGATTGATTCATTCGGACGACTGAGTTAGTCTTATGACTCAATCGTACGATTTACTCAATCTCCTGCTTCAATCGTGTGACTGGCCCATTCGCATGGTCCAGTCGTGCGACTGAATCAGATAACTTAGTTAAACACATTCATAAACCTTTAATGGTTTAGAACTATGTCTAACTACTGTAAACCTATATAACATTGTCATATATGTGTGTAACAATAAACAATATAGATAGATATAACATTAAACAACCAATACACATATATAGAAGAGATTCTCATTAGCTTGATTAAACATTACATATGTGTTACAAGAAGAAGTTCTATTACATTTAAGCTCACTAGACTAGAACTGGGGACATGTGTACCAACAAACTCCCCCTTGGACCTAGTTCTATCTAGACCTTGACTTCTTTCTTGAATTCTTCAAATCTCTTAACTCTTTCTTCTCGTGAAACCCCGACATGGATATTCAGTGCGAAGCATAGTCGTATGATATGCTGAAACTACATTGCTTGCACTATATCCTGCGTGTCAAAACACAGTGGCCACTTATACAGCGTATAAACATCGGACGCTGACAAGTTTATTAGCCACATAGGGTCAAACACCCTTATTGTGTCCATCGACCCGTCCTTCTCCAAAACAATGACTGCCTCTCCTGAGCGCCAGTCATAATACCACCACTTAAAGTGTGGGGTAAAGTCCTGTGGCATCTCCCTCAGTGGAATTTGAGACAATGTGCGCGGAGGTCGCCACTTCAGGATAATCTTCGGTTGACCAGTACTGGGACTCACTTCAGACCTTCTGATGTAACGTGTGGCCTGCTGTGGTCTGAAGTTGACCCATCTAGTCCTGTACTCCCTTTTCAGGGCAGCCTCAAACCAGCCTGACATCTTCTTCGGATCAGCGTATAATAGCTTCAGGCGCGCCAGCTGGTTGAGCTCAAAACCAGGGAGAGTCTTCAGATCGTGAGGGAATCTGAAGTACTCTATTCCCCTCTCTCTCTTCACAACATAAACTCCAAGATCCTCAAATGAGCCCATGCTATAATTTTCCCTGACACCTTCATGTTTTTCTTGACTTTGTAGAGTTTGGTGTAGGTATTCTGTGTCGCTGTAGCACGTTGGGCTCGGACCTCGGCAAAGCAAGCCGCCCATTCAGCCTTTCGAATATCGACTTCGGCGTCCGAGGCTTGGGCTTGACTTGTTCAGGCTTCTGCTCCTTTCTCCTTATCGCTGAGTTTATCCAGAATGTCACTGTCAAGGTTGTTTACTAAATCTGGAAACACGTTTCCCTCTTGATCAGTGTATTCTGGATAGTGCTGATCTGTGATGTCTTCAATTTCGATTTCTTCGACATCGTTGAGCTCGTCATCATCAACATCATCAAAATTGGAGCATCCTTAACAATTTCGTCTGGATTCAGACGAAATATTTCAGCAAGCTGCTTATCAGTAAGGTCGTGAATAATTTCTCCTTCTTCAGGAGTATAACTCACTGACCTTCTGACGATCCCCTGCAGATCAAGAATCATTGTGAGTTGATACTTGACCTGTTGGAGGGGAGCAACATCATGCTCATCTTGCTGAAATCCCTTATCTGTTTAATTTCAACATGTAGAGTAGCAAACATTAGTATAAACTCAAGTTAATCAAACATTAATCATTTAAATATTTACAAGAGTTTCATATAAGTCAAAATATGAATCAAGTACAAAAGCTTTAGAAATAAAACATCTAATCAGTACTTTTGTCTTGGATCATTGCTGGATCTCCAGCAGAAGGGGAAGTGGGTGGTGCAGCAGATGATTCTCCCTGGTCTTGTCTTCTTTTTGTACGTTGTTCATGACCAGAGGCAGAGGTAGATGCATCAGCGTCCCCTTCATCATCATCATCATCTTTATCTTCATCATCACCTTCCTCGTCATCATCATCACTATCATCATCTTCATCATCCTCTTCATCATCATCACCTTCACCTTCTCCTATCTTGAGGGGCTCACTCTGAGTGCCTTTCAGCTTTAGCAATAGAGTCTTGTGAGCCGCCTCCAGCTTCCCCATCTTCTCATCAGTCTCAGCTTCGTGTTGAAGCAAGCCCGTGATCTGATCAGTCTGTGCAGTGATCAACTGGGCTTGTGAAGATGTCAACTCCCTCAGTCTCTCAATCTCAGCTGTTTGTGTAGAACTTTGCTCTTGCAGCTGGAGAATCTGAGCTGTCTTAGCCTTATCAGAGGCTAGTAGCTGGAGCACCATGCTGTTCAGAGCAGCAAGTTGCTCAACCACAGAGACAGGTGGTAGAACTGAGCTCGAGGAGGCAAATGAGGGTTGTGTTTGGTGAGTGGTGGTGGTTGTGGTGGCTGTGGTGAATATGGGAGGCGGTAGGACTGAAGTAGTAGGGGGTACAGTGGTGGTGGTGGAAGATATGTGAGTATGAGGTGGAGGCATAGTAGTGGTGGTGGTTTGGGGTGTTTAGGATATGGAGGATTGGGTGGTTTGAGTAGTTTGGGTAGGGGTGGTGGAAGTGGTAGGTGTAGAGGAGGTAGTGATAAGTGTGATCCTCCTACGTTTGGGCTTCATCCCATGAGGACGAGCCATATGTTTCCTTCACATCCCCCTTGACGCGGAGGCTCCCCCTTGCTGGGAGAGGCTGGGGTGTATGATGGATCAGCTACGGAGCTCCCAGACTCCTTGGCGTCCACTAACCGCCCGTAATCCCTCCTCAGTTGCCACTACCCGACTGCCCACAGTCCGGGTTAGAGGCACATCATCAGAATCCTCCTCTTCTTGCACATCAAAATCAGGATGAATTGGAGCTGGTTCTTGTCCTCCCTGACCAACTCCCCCTTGATCAGTACCATCATCGTCGTCGTCGGAGTCATCAGAGGGAAAAGCAATCGGCTCGACATCCGAGTCACTATCATCGTGACGCCACTTCCTCCTAGCTGGCGCCACGTAATCCTCACGGGCCAAATGCCCAAACAAACTCCTCACCGGGGGCTTGACCTGCTTGCCCCGGTATACTTTCATCCTTCCCAGTGTAGTGTCGGCCATGATCTCTAGGACGACAGCATCATCTTTAGCTTTTGGGAGCTGGGGGAGCTTCTGGTCTATAATCATTTGCAGGAAGCGGGATACATGCAGAACCCTTCTCTGCCCTTCACCTCTATGTTCTCCAATAGATAAGTGAAGATCATCCGGGAGAAGCTGAACGGATGGTTCAGCACTAACGCAACATAGGCGTTCTGCATCTGCTCAGAGAGTTCATCGAATCCTCCTTTCCTTGAGGCAATACATCTGAGCATGATGTGGGCAAGATACTTGAACTGGGGGTAGAGATTGCTCTTATTGAGCATCCCTGAGTTGATGTCCCCAGTGTACTTTGCCGCAGGAAACACCCTCTAACAGTCATCGGGTGCAAACGGGACAGTCTCTATCATCTCCAAACTCGAGGACTGTCCTTAAGTCCTCTTCTGTGATCTCTATAGCATGCCAAGAATGGTGCTCCTAATAGTATAGGGCTCCATGGATCTGTCGACCACAGCGTGTTCCCAAAACGATTGCTGTATCGACCTGTATGGTGTACACTGTGCTGAGATTGCTCTGTATATCCTCGATCTTCTCAGAAATGTGATAATGCCAGAAAAGTCGGCGGCATTCCTAGAGGTCAAGTCTAAATGAGCACAAATGTTGTGCTTCGTGCTCATAACCCATCGACTAGCCATCTGTCACACAATGTAAGTATACGTTAGTACACGTAGAAGAGAGTAAACAAAATCAATGAGTTTCCCACTTTGGTTAGTCGGGCGACTGGGCAACCGAATGAACATAGCCGTGCGACTGAGTAGAACGACTGAGTTTTAAATGAGTGAATTGATTCATACGGGCGACTAAGTCAAGTGAATGAACATAGTTGGGCGATTGAATCATTCGTCTTTCTCAGTCGGGCGACTGAGACTAGTCGTCTTCTCAGTCGGGCGATTGGAGTTCATCAGCGTGTCCTGTCGCCTACTCGACGGTTTGTCAAATCAAATTTGTATTTTTAGCCATAGTTGATGTTAAACGTCAAAATTTGGCTCATTGACTCAGAAATGACCGATTAAGCATATTTTAACTTTTGTTTGAACGTTTAGATCAGTTTTAATTGTCTATTTGGTCATTATGTTCTCGGGTACTGTTTGGTCAGAATTCGAGTGAGTCTTGATGTCATTGATCGGTTTCAAAGATGAAACACCACGAATATTACTGTATAAGCACTAATGAAAGTTAGAATACACAAAACGAAGGTAAATATGAATCAATTGAAATTTTGGCAGCGGTTCGTTATGTCGGGCGAATAGAGGGGGCGATTTGGGTGAATGAGCGACTGATGATGATTCGGCCTGTATTTATACCAGGGCAAATTCCAGTCGGGCGACTGAGCCTAGTCGCCTTGGTCAGTCGGGCGACTGAGTCTCAGTCGTTCAATCTACCCAATCGTTCATCTCTAATCGGGCGATTGAGGTTCATCCAAACGACTGTTACAGTCGGTCACCTCCAATCGTTCGATTAGATTCATTCGCACACCCCATTCGCACGTTTGACCTAGTCGGTCACTTTCAATCGGCAGATTGGGCTCATTCGCATGTCCCAATCGTACGATTGTCTTCAATCGTATAGCCCATTCGTATGACTGATCATACTCAACATGAAGTTGTGCTATTGGGCTATACTTGTGCCATCTTAGTCATTTCAGTTATTCACACATAGTTTTCCATCAACATTTGATAAAACATTATGTGCAATTGATCATCTCAGACATGATCCATTTAACCACCCGATCACCTCAGACGTGATCCATTTAACCACCCGATCACCTCAGACGTGATCCATTTAACCACCCGATCACCTCAGACGTGATCCATTTAACCACCCGATCACCTCAGACGTGATCCATTTAACCTTTCAGAAACAATTTTAAATAAACATTAAGCTCGTTTAGTGACATTAACAGATAACCATACACACAGTCCGACATTGACACACTAGAACTAACAAATTTAAAATATTAAACTACGAACAAAATGAACATCTTTTTGTGATTTTTGTTAGGGCAGGTTTGTGTAGCCTATCAGCATTGACGTTATGTCAGGAACAGACTCATTTGGAATCAGACAGGCATATACACCATTACTTGGAATATTATGAGTTGATTTCACCTTTCATGATGACATATCATAGTTTGTTCTGATCTAAGACTTCTAAGTACTAACTGGGAATCATGTTTGATATGATACGTAACACACTTTGATTGTCAACTTCAGTCGGTGCATACAAGACGATTGTCAGTATACTTGTCCACTTAAATTCATACACAGACTTTTGACACACATTGGTAATGAATTATGTTATATTATTTCAAACAACATTTGTGTATCCCACGCTTATGTGGTAATCAGCATTCCTTAATGGACTTTCGAGCGGTCTTTAGGTATTTTTGCAAGAAGAGACTATTCTTAGATCTTTCAAAGAGAAGCCAATCCTCAGGTCAGTGCCATCGCACAGCAGAGAGGCGGCAAACAACAATGAAGTCTAGAATATGTAGGTTATGCTTATCCTCAGGTCAGTGCCATCGCACAGCAGAGAGGCACACAACCTATCTCCTTGTTAGAGCATTTCTTATTTTCTTTTGCACATAGCGCACCAACAACATAAGTTATCAGCTTGATTGCGCTAATATTCAATTTTTTTCGTGCTTTGCTCTTTTTGTGGTCATTTGCACACCTTTGGTGGCATTTATTTGCTCGTTATCCCTTATCGGAAGAGCTGATTGTGTTAACCAGTGATAAGATAGGAACCCACAGTTGATTGAACCATTTAGTTTAGATTAAGTTTACCAATGACGTCTACTTGTCTATTGTGTTGAATCTACTGACACATCATATAATGAACTAGCACCTCCCTAGATCAACTTTCTCCGTGTAATTACAGTAACAATCAAACGTACTATCATTTTCCCATTTTGTTAGACTTAGACTTCTCTGATTTTTACATTTTCAGTAAGTTAATTAACATTTTGATCTCAAATCATTTTGTTGTTCCAAATAACTCGATGCCTGTGTACTATCATCTTCCAATTTTTGTCGAGTCACATTTCCTGTTTTGTTGTCTTTGCCTTTTCAGCTTTACTCACCTTCCCCTTTTTTAAGTAAATTAATACTGAATTAAATAATCTCCCCCTAAAATTCTAAAACAGAAAATCTTTTTGTGTTTTTGGATTTTTATAACAACAAGGAAATTAAAAAGATAAAATAAAATAAAAGACGAAAATAAAGAAAAACGGTGTCGGACTATGTATCTGTTTCTTCTAATATAACATCACTTTTCTTTTTAACCCCGTTGATCTCTAGCAGATAGAAAAATCTTGGTTATCAAATGGTTTGGTGTAGAGGTCAGCGCGTTGAAAATCCGTGTTAATTTTGACCACATCAATTAAGTGTTTTTCATAGCAATCGCGTATGAAATGATACTTTATGCCTATGTGTTTGGTCTTAGGATGTTGAACCGGATTTTTAGTTACTGCAATTGCAGCAGAATTATCAACATAGATAGGAGTACAAGTGAAATGCAAACCGTAATCCCGCATTTGCTGTTGAATCCAAATGATTTGAGAGCAGCAGCTGGCGGCGGCAACGTATTCAGCTTCACAGGTAGACAGAGCAACTGATGTCTGCTTCTTGCACTGCCAAGTTACCAATCTTCTCCCAAAAATTGACATCCTGCTGACGTAGACTTGTAATTCATTTGCAGCCTCCGTAATCCGAGTCACTATACGCCGTTAGCTCAAAGTCATCATCATGAGGATACCACAACCCCAGTGTTGGAGTACCCTTCAGATAACGAAAATCCTCTTGACTCCAATCAGATGATTGACTTTAGGTTTTGCCTGATATCGGGAACATAAACATGTGGCATACATGATATCTGGACGAGAGGCAGTGAGGTACATGAGAGATCCGATCATCCCACGATACATGGTGGCATCCACCAAATCCCCATTCTCATCAGGAGCCACATCGTGATTTGTGGCGAGAGGGGTACCGGCTGCAGTGACATTGTCCATATCAAAGCTACTAAGAATGTCACCTACATACTTAGTTTGATGCAAAAAGATGCCGGTAGGTGTTTGGTCCACCTGTAATCCTAGGAAGAACTTCATTTCTCCCATGGCACTCATCTCAAACTCAGCCTTCATCACAGATTCAAACTCTTTACATAACCCTTCGTTTCATGAGCCGAAGATTATGTCATCCACATAAATCTGCACCAAAAGCAAATCACCATCCTTCTCTTTGATGAACAATGTACAGTCAATCACACCCCTACGAAAGCCATGTTTCAACAGATGGGTGGAGAGCTTTTCATACCAAGCTCGAGGAGCCTGATGTAGCCCATACAGAGCCTTGTCTAACTTGTAGACTCTGTCCCGATGATAAGGATCTTTGAATCCTTCGGGTTGACTTACATATACTACTTCACGGATTTCCCCATGCAAGAATGCACTCTTAACATCTAGTTGATAAACTTTGATCTTCATGTAAGAGGCGTAGGCTAGAAAGATACGAATTGCTTCCATTCTAGCTACGGGAGCAAAGACTTCATTGTAGCCGATTCCTTCGACTTGTCTGAAGCCTTGAACAACCAACCGTGCCTTGTTTCTGATAACAACACCCTGGTCATCCTTCTTGCACTTTAGTACCCATTTGGTACCAATTACCTTGACTCCTTTGGGTCGGTCAACAAGAGTCCACACTCCAAGTTTCTTGAACTGTAGCAACTCCTCTTGCATAGCATTGACCCATGCTTCATCCTTAAGGGCATCACTTACGTGTTTGGGTTCAATTTGAGAGACAAAACATCTGTAAGCTCCATCATTCACGTAGCCCTTTTCCATTACTTCAGCATAATCAGCAGTGTACAATCGACTTCTAGTCTGCACGCCGGAGTGGAGATCACCAATGATAGCATCTGGCGGATGACTTGTACTGATCCTAGTCAAAGGAGTTGTAGGAACGACAACTTCAGAGTCCATAGTCGTGACTGGAGGTTCAGTGTCTGTGGTTCCAGATGCAGGTGAAGCACCTGAAGAGCTCCCTTTTGATCAACATTAGGTGTTTGTGCTGGTTCAGATGCTTCTTCATCCTCTGATGAGTCTTCACTATCATTCTGATCAGCTGAGGCAGATCCCGATGACCCACTTGTAGGAGTGGTATTGCTAGTATCCAGATTCGGTGAGTTGAGAACATCGTGCATCATCTGAGTAGCAATATCATCATCTGAAACTATTGAGGAAGATTGAATGATTTGAAAAAGCCATCGTAGTCGAAGAATGACGATGGACCTTTTCTAGCAGGGGGAATAGTGAAACGTTGAACATCAACGTTGCACCATACTTCTACCTGACCAGTAGAGTTGTTTTAAACTCATTTGTCGGATATACTGTATCCCAGAAAGATCCCCTGATCTACCTTTTCATTGAACTTGCCTTCTTGAGTTTTCTTCAGAAGAGTACAAGGAGCACCGAAAGGTTCCAGATACTCCAGGTTTGGCTTACGCTTCTGTAGCAACTCATAGCAAGTCTTCCCGTGCCTCTTCACTACTGACACACGATTAAGTGTGTAGCAGGCGTTGGCTACAGCCTCGTTCCAAAACTGTACTAGCAGTTTTGGGTCTGCCAACATAGTCCTGGCTGTCTCGATCAGACTCCTGTTCTTTCGCTCAGCAACTCCATTCATCTGTGGAGTGTATGCAGAGGTGAATTGTTGAACAATTCCTTTTTCTTTGCAGAACGCATCCATCCACTGATTCTTGAACTCGGTTCCATTATCTGAGCGAATCTTTCTCACTTTAAGCTTGTAAAGTGACTCCAGAGTGGTGACTAGCACTTTGAATGACTCAAATGTTTCTAACTTAGCTTTCAGAAACATCACCCACGAGAATCGTGAGTAGTCATCGGTGACTACGAAGCAGTACCAGTCTCCAGCGATACTCTTCGTGCTAACTGGACCGAAAAGATCCATGTGCAGTAGCTCCAGGGGTATCTCAATAGAATGGACATTCTTGGTCTTGTGAGATTTCCTGGTTTGCTTTCCTTTCTTGCATGAGACACAAAATCAGGAAGCTTGAAGTTCTTGACAGGAACTCCATCAACTAGGTTGTTATGAATCAGGTGATTCATCTTCCTATGATTAATGTGTCCCATTCTCCTGTGCCACAAAATGGAGTCCTTCTCTGTAGCTTTAGATAAGAAACATTGAACAGTAGAAGAACTAGTAGAGGCATTTGACATATCTAGAACATATAAGTCATTATATCTAGATGCTGACATTAATACCTGTTCCTCTGGAATATCCATTTCTTTCTTCATGTAACATTTGCGATTATCAAACATGACTTTGAATCACTTGTCGCAAATCTGAGACACAGAAAGTAGATTGTTTTCTAACTGCTGAACAAAGTTGACTTTGTCGAATCTTACCTTGTCATTACCTACTTCGCCCTGAGCGGTAATGTATCCTCCTTTGTTACCAGCAAATGAAACGTGTCCCCCTTTAATTTGTTTGACATTGAAAAGAAGAGACTTGTTTCCCGTCATGTGCCTGGAAGCTCCGCTATCTACTATCCATGTATTTGTAGACGCACTATAGCGGACAACCTGCACATTTGAGAAAATCATCAGTTAAGGATGGGGACCCAAGCCTTGACTGGCTTGGGTTTCCCAGAGGAATCAACCATCATGAATTCGACCCACTGTCCTTTATCAGTGGGTGGAATCTCAACTTTCAGATTGTCCTTGCTTTCAGACACACCAGTTGTCTTGGCTTTCCATAAACCATCCCTATGAAAGGATTGTTTGTGGTAAACCTTAGACTGATTTACGGTTTGAGCATATGGTTTAGATTCAGAAACAGGTTTTACCTCTGGCATCACGGACTTGTCGGGGACTTGTCTGTTTTGCCTTTGGCGAGGAGGAGACAACAAAGACCTAGAAGGTGTTTTAGACCTAATAGGTGTTTTCGATCTAACTGGAGTCTTAGAACGCTGTTTTGAATCTACTTTGACTTTGTCGTGTAGCTCAACCTTAATTTTAGGTGTCTGATAGCGAGGACAATTAGTCGAAGTATGACCGCGCTGACCACAAGTATAGCAGGATCTCCATTCATCAGGGCTAGGAGATCTCTTGTGGGGCGGTGAATAAACCTCAGATTCTTCTTTTTATTATCACTTTTAAGATTTTCACCTCCTTTGACAAATTTAACTTGTTTAACATGATTTGTGTTTGGTCTTGGAAATTGGTGATTATCTTGCTTCACTGGTTTAGCTTGAGTGTCCTTGGAAATCTTAGGGTGTTTGGAAGTTGATTTTTTACCCAACCATGAGATGTTTGAACATTCTCTTCCACTCCCTTGCCAGTGATTTTTGTGCTTGATGTAGAAGCTGTCTGGTCAGGAACCGAAGGAGCAGAGTTGACTGCTGTATCCGGATCACAGACTAGAGGAGTTGTCACCACATGATCCTTTATGGGGTTATCATTAATTGGACGTTGTTTGATGTTTAAAAATGACTCATGTGGTGGTGGCACAACTTTATAACCCAAACCCTCCCCGTTGTTGCGTTCTTTAACCAAGTTTTTCAAAATATGTGAGGAACTAGCTAGACTGTGGAGTCTTTGTTGCAAAGACTCGTTTTCAACTTGTAAAACCGCTCGTTCCTTCTTAGTTTCTTCTATTGTCTTTAAATAAAACTTGATATCATTTTCTTGGTTAAAGGCAACAACTTCAGTTTCTTTTAACTGTTTCTTTAAAGTATCAATCTTTTCTTTATAACTGTTTTCATTCTGTTTTAAGATTCTATTTGCTTCAGTGCACATTTTAAATCTTTTACTAAGTTATCATTATGATCTAATAACCTAGCAAATTTCAGGTCAATGCTTTCTCTAAATTTTTCACATTCAACACAAGCATGTTTAGTAAATAATTCATCCTTTGATTCTACCTGTGCCGATGTAGATGTTCCAGCCATGAAAGCATTTTGGGGTTCAGATTGTGCTTCAGACGCATCATTCAGTTCATTCTCCACAAGCTGATCAACATCAGCTATGTCATCATCCAATTCAGCATTGTCAAGCTCAGCTGAGTTCTCCCCCTCACTTGCTGAGTCTTCATTTAGGTCCTCGACAGAAGCTATGTTAGCTTACCATCAGATAAGAACCGGAAGGACCAGTCCTGTCCTTCATCACCTTGTGCCACCAAAGCCTTGGAATCATTTCCTGCTGGAACTGGTTTCTTCTCTTTATCTTGCCTGTTGAACGAGGAGAATGGATTTCCGTTCCCAGTCTTTTTAGGCTTCACACATTCCCTCTTGAAATGTCCTTTCTCACTGCAGTTGAAACACGTGACTTTGGACTTGTCAAACCCAAAAGTAGTATCTTTTGTAGCCACGAGATTCTGCCCTGTCTTCTTCACAAACTTCTTTGCTCGTCGCACAGCACTTGCGAGAGCCCACATAATGTCCATCCTCTCCAACTCATTTTCATCCACCTGCTCATAGTCTTCATCAGCCAAGTGGCAGTTTCCTATCTTCCCTGCAACCAACCCATCATACGAATGAACCACTGCAGCAAGTAGGTCCATGTGTTCCTTGGCAACTTCCATAGTGACTTTACCCAGGTTTTCAGTTATTAACTTTGTCGAGTGAGCTTCAGTAATACTGTGTTGAACCCCTGATGAAACAGATGACTCACCCCCAGACGATGAGCTTTGACCAGATGTATTAGAAACAAATGCAGTCTGCAGAGGAGCATTGGAAGACTTTGCAATTGGAGTTGGAGTCACATTGTAAAGAGTAGGATCCTGAGCATATGCACCCTTCTTCGCCTTATACTTATGTCTGACCTCTTCCTCTCACAGTTTCATAATAAAGTCATTTATATCCAAAGTCTCGAGAACTGAATTGTGTCTCAAGGCGGAAATAAATGAATCCCATTTTTCTGGAAGACCTTCAGCTAAACTGGCGACCTTTTCTTCTTTAGACGTTGTAACCCCATGAGTGTGAAGTTCACTCATTAGATGATAGAAGCGGTCAATGATGTCGTCCAAGCTCTCGTTCCCAATAGCAGAGAAATTGTCAAACTCCTTTTTGAGAGCTTTGGCCTTCAAGGATTTCAGAGTTGAGCTCCCTTCATACCTTTTCTCGAGAGATTTCCAGAATTTTTTACTCTGTTTCTGATCCGAATACTGATGGAAGATCTCTTTAGGAATAGACTTGGTGAGCATAGCATAAGCCTTCTTTTCAGCATTATAGGCAGTCTTTTGAGCATCAGTCATTCCACTCAACGTTAATGGCAAACCATCAGCACCAACTGGCATGGTGTAACCAGTCTCAATAGAATTCCATAGATTAGTATCCACGCCATTGAGATGAATCTCAAACCTTTGCTTCCACTGCGGGAACTCATCAATGGATAGAAGCTTAGGCGGCTTATTGTGATTACCAATCTCATTCTCCAGAAGCAGTAGGTTCTGGATCCTTGAGTCTTTCCTTGCTGAGAATGCAAAGTTTTCGGAGTCCATAATGAAGGTTGACTTAAACAGACTGTTATGCGATTGGGAGGTACGATTAGGATGCGATTGACACTAACAGTATGTGATTGGACTTAAACGTGCGATTGGACTTAAACGTGTGATTAAAAGGCGACTGAGATACAATCGTGCAATTGAACTCAAACGGGCGACTGGAAAAGGCGACTGAATCAATCGGGCGATTTGACACAGCGACTGACTCAATCGGGCGAATGACCTGGGCGACTGGGTTCAGTCGTACGATTGAGATAATCGTGCGACTGGGTCTGCTGAAAACGGGATTTTTCACACACTTTGACCTAGTACGCAAGTTTTTGCACCCTAGACGGCTGAACTTGAAAAATATTGATTTTTCAGAACATGCACACGTAAAGACTCGATTTTTAGCAGAAAGATTGGATCTTTTCACGTAAAAACGTAGACTTTTTCACAAAAACGATTGAATCAATGAAGAATCAAGAGCCTATGCTCTGATACCACTTGTTAGGACCGTGTACGTACGGAGTACTAACTGATTCTTCGTTATACCAGATCAAATAGTGCGGAATCCTATTTGATTGGCGATCCAATCAGGGAGAACGAAATCAAGATCAATCCTAACGATTAGAAAACGTTAAGAATGGACTAGGAATGATCTGAAACGTTCTATGAACTTGGAATGGACGAACTGGACGTTCTGGGTCGACTAGGGTTTCAAGTATACGAAGTGTTACGTTTTTCCACGAATTAAGTGGTATTTATATGTTACAGCTATCAGTCGTACGACTGAGCCAGGCGACTGGCTCAGTCATGCGACTGAGTCATACGATTGATTCATTCGGACGACTGAGTTAGTCTTATGACTCAATCATACGATTTACTCAATCTCCTGCTTCAATCGTGTGACTGGCCCATTCGCATGGTCCAGTCGTGCGACTGAATCAGATAACTTAGTTAAACACATTCATAAACCTTTAATGGTTTAGAACTATGTCTAACTACTGTAAACCTATATAACATTGTCATATATGTGTGTAACAATAAACAATATAGATAGATATAACATTAAACAACCAATACACATATATAGAAGAGATTCTTATTAGCTTGATTAAACATTACATATGTGTTACAAGAAGAAGTTCTATTACATTTAAGCTCACTAGACTAGAACTGGGGACATGTGTACCAACATCTTCAAATGCCTTCTCCTGAGCTAGACCCCATACAAACTTAACATCTTTCCGGGACAACTTGGTTAGTGGAGAAGCGATCTTGGAAAAGTCCTGAATAAATCTTCTGTAATATCCCGCTAAACCCAAGAAACTTCAGATCTCAGATGGCGTCTTTGGAGATTTCCATTGCATCACCGCTTCCACCTTTGCCGGGTCAACCATAATCCCCTCCGGATGCACCACGTGGCCCAAGAACTAAAATTCGCACAACCAGAACGCGCACTTGGATAACTTGGCATACAGTTTTCCCTTCTCAATGTCTCTAACACTTCTCGAATGTGACCGACATGCTCTATCTCGCTCCTTGAATAAATCAGGATATCATCAATAAACACAATCACTGATTTATCCAACATCGGCCGACATACTCGGTTTATCAGATCCATAAAGCAGCTGGCGCATTGGTCAAACCAAAGGACATGACAAGGAACTCGTAGTGACCGTAGCGCGTGCAAAAAGCTGTTTTAGGAATATCCTGCTCCTTCACCTTTAGTTGATGGTAGCCCGATCGAATATCTATCCTTGAAAACTAACTGGCACCCTGAAGCTGATCGAACAAATCATCTATCCTCGGTAACGGGTACCGATTCTTCATTGTCAACTTGTTCAGCTCACGGTAGTCTATACACATCCTCATACTACCATCTTTCTTCTTCACAAATAAGACCGGAGCACCCAAGGTGAGATACTCGGTCTAATGAACCCCTTATCTAGCAGCTCTTGCAACTGCTCCATCAACTCCTTCATCTCCGTCGGGGCCAATCGATACGGTGCTTTGGCAACAGGTTGGGCACCTGGTATCAGATCAATCTGAAACTTAATCTCTCGGTCAGGTGGCACTCCTGACAAGTCTTCGGGAAACACATATGGAAAGTCACACACAACCGGTACATTAGACGGTTGTGGTATGGGCGTATCCACATCCTTCAAATATGCCAAGTATGCACTACATCCACGCCTCATGCATTTTCCCGCCACCACCATTGAGATCACTTTCGGTATCTTCGTGACCCGATCCCCGTAAACAGTTACCGGACTCCGTCAGGCGCTATCAAACGAATCATCTTCTTGCGACACACAATATTCGCCTCGAAGTCCGCCAACCAATCCATCCCAAGAACTAAATCGAAACCACCTAAGGTCATCACAAACGGTCTAACAGGAAACTTATGACCTTCTAGTTCACATCACAGTCCTCTATCATCTCAGAAATCCTGGTAGACGTACCTATGGTAGTTTCTACATCGAAGGGCGCGTCAACGTGTCTACTACTAACAGGCTGTTAGCACAGAAGCAGCAGAAATAAAACTTCTACTGGCACCCAAATCAAATAACACAAAAGCTAGAGCTTGGTTCACCAGAAACGTACCGGACACAACCTCAGGGTCCGTCCTAGCCTCCTCTTGTGTCATAGTGAATGCCCTGGTGCTCGCCCTCGGTCCTTCACTCCCCGTCTTCTTCACCCCGGAACCCTTGGCTCTCGGCTTCTTACAGTCTTTACTCATATGACCACTTTCCCCACAGTTGAAGCACCTCGTACCCCTGCAATCCCTAGCCATATGACCAGGCTTCCCACACTTGAAGCAAACATTCAACCCCCATCTACACTCACCACTGTTCTCCTTCCCACATTTGCCACACTTTCTCAATCCCGTACCCGGCGTGGTTACACGGCGATCATCCACCCGTGCCTTGTTGTTACCCGTCGAGGCCTCACCCTGACCAAACATCTTTCCATTCCAGTTTCGATCACCACCACCCTTCTTACTACCTCCTTAATGACCAACTTCTTCAGCTCTGATCATCTCATCCTACCAATAGCCCTGCTGCCCTTGGCTTGGACTATATTGTCCCACCAGCACAGAACCGAGTCCACGAAACAATGGGCAGCAAACTTCACCTTTTGGTCCTCCCGACACTCGCTGATGTTCAAAACAGCCTCTATTTCCCTCACCCATCGGTGAGCAGTAGCAGCAGTGCCGTTCCATCAAAAGTAGGGGGCTTACACCTTTGAAATGCCCCGTAGTTACAGCCTCGTGCTGAGTCCTGCACAAGCTCCTCCTCCTCCTCCTCATTATCGGAGGGAATCGTCTCTGTCTCCGGTTGCTCCCGGCCTCCCGAGGACCGGTTTCGCTCTTGCATTTCCCCTTCCCGTACAGCCTTTATCACTTCAGTCACCACAGACGGTAAGATCGTCTACATGACTTGATGCACCTCTTCAACCACCGCCTCTTTCACCGAGGCCCTCAAATTTGTGCTCTCATCACCACCCTCCGGATGAGGGGTCTCGGGTCCTTCAGGGACCACCTTCTCAACTCTAGGCCTGCCTCTTTTGGGCCGTGATGCAGCACCAAGTCCACCACATGAGGCTTTGGATGATCTACCACCGGCCATCCTCTATCACACACTGAAAGATTCAAACACCAACACGATCATTCAAGGGAATAGCTCAGTTTATGTCAACTATAGTAAGTCCCTAATTACAGTGGCCAGTTGTGATTAGCCACTTACTTTACTCTTTGTACCCCGAGCATTACCTGTCCTGACTACATCAGTATCTAAATCTACCAGCAACACATAAACCACATAATATGCGCACATAATACCGGTTAACATTAAGAAAATACCAGATGGCACGCAGCTACTCAGACTGGCATCCCTTCCCTTTCCGTCCCATTCCCAGTTTAAGTTAAGGTTATTTTGAAAATTTACTCATTTCACTTAAACTTTGGCTCTGATACCAACTTGTAAGGCCCCATTCCCGGGACGCTTACAGTTGGACCCTCATCGCGCATAAAACCTTTAATTTCATGTGCCTTATAAAAATGTTGCAGCGGAAACATTCAAAAATGACATATCATTTCATCATAAAAGCTTTTGCCAAATAATACATCGTCAATTAGTTACAAAATACATATTGTTGTATTACATCACAAAAGCATTATATAAATGGATGCCATCTCAAAAGAGCTGAGTAGCCGCCCCGTGCCATCCTCAGCAACACTACCTGCCAACTGAAAACACATAAAAAGTCAGCGTTGCTGAGTGAGTTCTAGTTTTATAATAAAACATACTTTTCCTTCGTTAAAACTGTTCTTTACATACATGCGATCACACATCATACGTACACATAGATAGTAGCATTATTATCTTCATCATTCGTTCGTTAACTTTCGTTCGTTTAACATACATCGTTAACATTCACATTCTTTACTTTCGTTCACATTCATTCATAAATTCGTACTTTCATTCGTATGTTCCTTACTTTCATTCGTACATTCATTACATTCGTTCATACGTTCATTACTTCCGATGACATGTACATTACCCCGAACATTGTGCACGAAGCGGGTAACTGAGCCAGAGGTCTTTCATAGACCTCGAACATTGGGCATGGAGCTGGCTCTAGTACCTAGGGTAAGTACATTCATCACTTATCTTTCCTCTTTCATTTGGATCAATGCCATATGCTACACCCCGAACATTGTGCACGAAGCTGATGCTGGACCTGTGGTAATTAAATCACGAACATTGTGCACGAAGCTGATCCAGTTATCTAGGGAAAGCGGCAAGGATCCCATACATATGGTCAATCACAAGGATTGGACCCCAGTGTGCATCCTTCGTGGTAGCTAACCCGCACACCGTTAAGCTAACACCTTCATTGGTGTGCACCTCCTTACATTTGCTTGCAAGCCTTTCTTACATTCGTTCGTTCATTCATTAATGCATGCATTCGTTCATCATGTTCCTCTTTCATTATCTTCCACTTTACGTTACTTAATACTTTCATTTCATCCATTTACATAACACGTAAAGCCACGGAGAGATAAACATACATCATAAATAGGAACATCAACATACGCTAAAGCATCATCACACAAGGCATCATCATACATACATAACATACATCATACATAAACACGCATCATCATCCTTATCATGCCCTACATTGCGTCTAAGCTCCCCACGGTCATCTTACGTGTACCTACGGGAAATTCTACGTCACAACATACATCTGCACTTTCCCATGAAAGTCAGTACTTTAACTATGTTCCTCCTTGGGTACAATAACCCTATTTAGGCATATGGACACCCTTTAGTCGCATGGCCTTCATGTGACTGAACATTATGCGATTGAACCTATACGGATGAACACCAATGCGAATGAACACCCAGTCGTGCGAATGGACTCTCAATCGTGCGAATGGACACTATGCGAATGGACCTTATGCGAATGGACCTCATACGAATGGGCACCTATGCTACTGGACTCTCAGTCGCATGACTCCCCATGCGACTGGACCCCTAGTCATGCGACTGAACCTTAATCGTGCGATTGAACCCCAATCGCCCTCCAGTCGGCCGTATGGCCTCCAGTCGGTCGCCCAGCCCTAACTGGTGCAGAATGCAGTCATCCCGAACCCAATCTGCCATTTTCGACCTCCAAGCTTATTCAAACCCATTCTAAGCCCAAATCAACCATCCTAAACCTTAGGAATGCATACTACAACACCATTCAAGCACGCACAAGTCCAAGAACATACTCCAAACGCACCACACGCAATCACACCCAAATGGGTCAAACACACACACATACAAAAACGGGTTTACTATGTGTTCCAGCCCCAAATCAGTTGAAAACCATTAAAAGAGGGGTCCTAGAACTCACACAAACTACAAGAAGAAGAAGAGCTTCATGTTGACTCGCTACTCGATGATTTTCATGCTCGGATCCACCCGAACAACCCCTTTTTCTCTCTTCTTTTCTTCCTTCTCTCTTCTCTCTTTCTTTGGCTGAGTTTGCACAAGAGTGGGGAGGGTGTGGCTGCCCTCCCCCTCTTATTCCCCCATCTTTACCAATTTTATCCCGTTTTGGCAAGTTTGGTCCCCCGACTTTGGACTTTATTTTTTTCTTCTTTCGTCGGCTATAAGGAAAATATCCGGGTGTTACACGTGCCTAACACGATCCTCAGACACAACCGTTAATTTTTTGTTTTTGTTAATTGTTGCAGTCAAGAGGTATAGTTGAAGACTCGAACGTTATAAAGACTCGTGTCAAGAATGTTATATGAAGAATCGTTGGAGTATATATTAAATAAGGATATTCAAATCAAGTTTGATACATAACCATTGTTATATTTATTTTCTAGTCGTATTTATAAACGGTATTGTACTAGAATATTTTTCATTGCTAACGATAGTATCGTTAGAATTACTATTTTTTAATATAAAAGTAAACCTATCTCCAACAATCTTAAAATAGATTTTGTGATAGGATTTTTAAAACCTTATAACTATGGTTTTAGCTTCATGAAATGTTAAAGAAAATATTATTTAAGATTTTTTTTAAATCAAACAATTTTTTTTGGAAATAACGTGGTACAACGTTGTGTTTGGATTTTTAATAAAGAGTGGAGTACAATAAAAAAAAACAAACAAACGTACCCAGTAAATCCCACTCAAGAGCAGGGTCTGGGAGGGGTAGGTGGTGGCGAGTCTTTCCTCTATCTTGGGAGATAGAGAGACTGCTTCCGGAGAGACCCCCGACTCAGAAACAAAATCAAATAACAGTCACAATCATAATAAACGGCAGACAACACACAGGTATAAGTCCTATAGAAACATAGAAAGTGTGTACAACAAATACGCAGGAAGAATCATGTATAAGAGCAGATTAAGGAAAACAGGGGGCCCGCAACAAGTCTACATCTACCCTTCCCACCCACAGGTCCCACTAAAAGTCTTTAATTTTAATTCTACGCCTCCACTCACTCCTATCCTCGATCATGCGCTCAGAGAGGTGCAGGTCTATCATATCTCGTGTAATTATGTCGTCCCAAGTCAGCCTAGGTCTACCTCTACTCTTCCTTCCCTCCACGTTGATGTTCTCTACTGCTCTAACGGGTGCTACCATCGACCTTCGTTTTACGTGCCCAAACCATCTTAATCTTCCCTCTCGTATTTTATCTGTGATACAAGCCACTTGTAGCCTCTGTCGAAACACGTCATTTCTTATTCGATCCAATCTTGTGTGTCCACACATCCATCTCAGCATCCGCATTTTCACGACCTCTAATTGTCTCTGGTGCGATTTCTTTATGGCCTAACAGTCTGTTCCGTATAGCATAGTTGGACGTACCGCCACTCTGTATAGTTTTCCCTTTAGTTTTGTTGGGAACCTCCTATCACATAGGATCCCTGATGCTGCTCTCCATTTGCACCATCCTGATTGCACACGGTGAGCTATATCGCTGTGTATCTCTCCGTCCTCTTGAACGTACGAGCCCAGGTACTTGAAATTAGATGTCTGCGGTACCGTCATACCCTAGATACTTATTTGGGTGTCCTCTTCAGTCTCACCACTAAAGTTACAATGCATGTATTCAGTCTTAGAGCGACTTATCGTCAAGCCTCTGCACTCTAGCGCTGTTCTCCACTGTTCTAGCCTCTCGTTAAGCACTGTTTTAGATTCTGATATTAAGACAATATCATCTGCAAACAGCATGCACCATGGGACTGGCTCTTGTATAGACTTGGTCATCTCATCCAGCCCTATTGTGAAGAGAAATAGGCTCAATGCCGATCCTTGGTGTAGTCCCACTTCCACCGGGAAGAAATCTGTGTCTCCAACTGGGGCTCGCACACACGTTTTTACCCCTTCATACATA
The DNA here is from genome assembly GCA_024085815.1 of Flaveria linearis. NCBI lineage: Eukaryota > Viridiplantae > Streptophyta > Magnoliopsida > Asterales > Asteraceae > Flaveria > Flaveria linearis. Next base: position 62,133,446 of record CM044009.1, read on the forward strand.
TCCCTTATTATTTTGATATACTTCTCTGGTACCTTTCTGAGTCGTAAACTTTCCCAAATGAGTTGACGCGGCACACTGTCATATGCTTTTTCTAGGTCAATAAATACCATATGGAGGTCTCTTTTCTTTTCTCTATATTTGTAGTGGAGTACAATATAATATCCAAAATACTGTGTTACCAAATGAATGTTTTGATTCTATCTTGTGTTAAAATATTTTTGTAAATGTTTAACAATCTAGCATGTGTGTTAGAGATGGTTTAGTTTCTAAAAACCTTTAGGAAATCATGGGTTTATAGTTTTAAAACTATTTATGACTACAATGATACTGATTTTTCATCTAGAAAGAAATTAAAACTAGTGCTTTACAACAAAAAGAGAAATCATTTATTTTATATGAGCCGAGAAGCTTACAAACGATTTTGTAATAGTTCAGATCTAACGAGCATGTTAGAAGCGAGTTTATTGTATATAAACTATGTTTTGTACTTGTTTCTTTCTAACAAGCGTGTTAGAATCGTTTATATTTTGTATATCGAAAAGCTTTAAAATGATTTATATAATCGTTTAATTCTAACGAGTAAATTAGAATTGGATTTATTTACATAAATCAAAAGCTTTAAAGCGATCTTTGTGTTCTTTTATTTCTAATGTGCGGGTTAAAGTGGTTATTTTAATCAATATGCATAAAAGGTTATTTGTGATCATTTATTTTCTAACGAGCGTGTTAGAAAACGGTTAACTACTCATGTGAGAAGTAGCACGTCTCGAACCATAAAATAGTCTTATAAGATTATTCATAAAAGAAAAACAAACAACCCAACGTTATAGAAATAATTGCTCAAATACAACTACTTATGATTAAGATAGTGTATACACAACGTTATTGTTGTTTTTTGTTTTTTTGGTCGGTTTTTACTATTTAAATTTAGAGTTTCAAGATGAAATAAAAAACTTGATCGTATAAGTGCATGAAGTATTATTGAGGGAGTACCTCAAGACTTGCCATAAAATTGATATCATTGCTACAATGATGAAAGTGTTATAGATATTAACACTTGATATTTGATGTCTAGATGAAATTTTATCCTTTTTAATTATTATTAAATTGTGTTTTATACTTAACTTTTTAATTTCGGTTGTATTATTATTTGTGTTCAATATCTTAAGATAACACATGCAATATTTATAACGAAATAAATCAATTTCGATTAGAACATTCAAAATGATTTTGAGGGAAATAATTTTAAACGTTAATTATATAACGTTTAATAAATATATAACTTCAAACGGATAGTGCAATAAGAGATTTTCATAGGAAACAACTTGAGAGTTATTGAATTGTTTAAGTGTCGAATATGAGACATCAAATGTTTTATTTTATAATGAGATCGAAAATATGATGAGTGTACTAAGATGAAATACATAAGCATGAGATACACTGATAAACTTCTTTGAAGTTATCAAAAAAATTCACAAGTATGGATAAATCTACATATGAAAGCAATATATGTTATCTTAATGAATTTATCTAAATTCATTTTGAAAGATCTAAATGTAGATGCGTCTACCATCTTAATATTGTTTGAGTTATGTGAAGGATTTTCTTTACTTTGGGAAAGTATCCTAGTTATTAATAGCTTAAAGGGAACAACAAGACATGTATGCCAATAACTCCAAGCAAACTTTATGAATTGCATAATATTGAGTACCAATTTGTTTGACTCTGGATTAATATAATACTGATTGTATACGTGTCTTTATAAGTTAAAGGAAGATAGAAAGAATTAAGACTTATTGTTAAGTCTTTATAAGTTAAAGGAAGATAGTGCGCTTTGCACTTGAACACTCTAAAGGAAGATAGAAAGAATTAAGACTTATTGTTAAGTCTTTATAAGTTAAAGGAAGATAGTGCGCTTTGCACTTCGAACACTCATACTGATGTGCTTGAAAGTCGGCTGAGTAGTTTTGACAGATTGTATGGAGATCTTGGTTTTAACACAATGCCAACTACTGAAGTGTGTGTATATAACACTCCGAATTTTATTTAAAAGAAGAGTAAAGAAAAGTTTTAGAAATAAAAGAATATGGACACAAGTAGAAGGGGCCAAAGTGTAAAAAGGTACAAACCATATTATTATATTATATAATTGGGTATGGCTGCCCATTTTGGTTTCATCATCCTCATCCTTGGCTGAAAAAGAAGAAGAGAGAGGAAGTTCTTGGTTTTAGAGAGAGAAAGATGAAGAAGAAGCTACAAAGGTAAGTTTTCTTGAGTATATGTTCGGTTTCAATCGAATTCACAAGCGGTTAACCGAATTCTTGGTGTTTTAGAGTTGGTGTTTGAGAATTGGAGTTGAATTTGCTAGTGAAAGTGTCTAGTTTGAAGATTTGCTTTAGGTAAGTTTCTAGAACCCCTTTTTTACTGATTTTAAAGTCTTTGGGTCTATTATGCATACCAAGTAAACGTTTTTAAAAGAAACCATGGATTTACATCTTTATGTTCGAAAAATGATGTGTGTACGTATGTTTTAGAGTTTGTTTATGGGTTAGGATTGATGTTTAGCATGTTCAAGAGCCTTAGCATGTTAGATTTGTGTTTGGGTAGTATTAGAATGGTAATCGGATTATGTTTGTAGCATAAATAACATTTCAGAATGTTCCCATATGCCTAGAATAACCTCATGCGCCTAAGTGTGCTCACGCGCCTAAGTGTCCTCATGCGCCTAGGGTCATGCGCCCAAATAGTAGTCATGCGTCCAGAAAGGTGCCCATGCGCCCAAGTGTGGGCCATGCGCCTAAACAGTGTTTCTATGCGCCCAAAATTGCTCAGGAGTCTAAGTGTTAGGTCATGCACCCAAATAGTGTCCATGCACCCAGAGTTGCTCATGCGCCTAAGTGTTCATGCGCCTGAACAGGCGTCATGCGCCCGCATAGTGGTAAAGCGCCAAACAGGGCTCATGCGCCCAAATAGTGCTGAAGCGCCCAGACAGTTTTACACTTAGAATTTTATGCTCATGCGCCTGAAAACCCCATGAGCCCATTTTGGACTTAGGATTTTCTAAGTGGGTTTGAAGTAGTAGAATGGAAGGATAGGCTCTGTTATGATGTGACGGCTTATGCTTGATGTGTGTATAGTGATGTGATGAAGTTTATGATGTGTATGTGCGTGTGTGATGTGTTATCTTTCTTCATTAAAGAGTTTTTCAAAACGTATGTATTATGTTATGTAATACGTTATGTATGACTTTACGTGGTATGATATATGAATGAATGTATGAATAAATGAACGGATAAATGAACGAACGTAAAGTGTTATGTAACGAAAGTGAAAGATAATGATAAGGTACGAAACGAACGAATACGATAAACTACGAAACCAACAAAGACGTAAGATAACGAATGATGAGTATGGAAGTGACAGATGATGAGATCCGTGTCGCGTACCCCGGTACTGTGTCAGTCTTTGAACATGAGTCGGGGGTTTGTTTATCAGGCCCCAACACAGTATCAGTCTTCGGACATGAGTCGGGGGTATTGCATGAGACAAAAGAGATGAGGTCTTGTTGCCCGCCCCGGTATGGTGTAAGTCTTCGGACATAAGTAGGGGGCTTGTTTATCAGGCCCCGACACAGTATCAGTCTTCGGACATGAGTTGTGGGTGTTACGTACGAGATGGGATCTTTGTCATGTATCCCGGTGCTGTGTCAGTCGTCGGTTGTGTCAGGGGTTTGTGTACAGGCCCCGACACAACATCAGCTTTCGAGCATGAGTTGGGGATATTACATAAGACAATATTCGAGTAATGATGAGTAATGAGCAAATGAATGAATGAATGAACGAATGATGATGAAGATAATAATAATAATTATTATCAGTATGTATGTATGATGTATGACAACCTACGAACGTAAAGTACGAAAAGAAGGTAAGAGAAACGAAAGTAAAAGACAATGAGAAATAAGAACGAAAGTATGAATATGAAAGTAAATATTAATATAAAGAATGAAACGATGAAAGTATGAAAGAACAAAACGAATGAAGAATATAGAATGAATGTACGTATGATGTATGACCATGGATGAATGTAAAGACTAGTTTTGAAGGAAGTATTTTATTATAATAAAACTAGAACTCACTCAGCGTTGCTGACTTTCTGTATGCAAGATAGTTGGTAGATACTTTGTTGATGCTGAGGAGTTGCGAGCATTGATGAATAAGCTACCGGAAGTGTCGGGAGGATGGCATCCATATTTTGACATGTCATTGTATTTTGATATAAAAACGAATGTTGTAATGTAATGAAATGACATGTTTTTAGTTATAAATGAAAGTTTTAAAACTTCAATGCAAAAGTAATGTATGTTTTAAAACATATAATGTGCGATGATTGTCCAACTGTGAGGTGCCCGGGAACGGGAGCCTTACAGTGTACGCTAGATTGGTAACGAGCTTGCCTTTGAGTTGCAACCAACCTATTGTGTTAATGCCGAGGTCCAGTAGTTGCTACCGACTGATGAAAGGTTTAAAGGTATTATGTCCTAAAGCCGAATGATGAATTAAAAATCTCATGATTTGTTTATAATTAAATATGAATATGAACAAGGGATAGTGTGTTATTCCTGAAAGTTGTGAAGGATCAGAATGATGCATCTTCTGTTCACATGCTAGAGTATCATAGTCTAAAGCACGCTAACCTAGTACTTATCAGTTATGATGCTCTAAGGAGGTCCATTATGTACAGAAAAAGTTGAAAAATGATACTCATTCGGTTCAAGGAGGTTAATATAACCTATGGACTAGTTAACTAAGTAGATTGTGTTATCTAGTTTACAAAGTCTAATGAGGAGGAATCAATTTTCTAGGTTTGTCTGATAGCAAACCTCACTTTGAAATCAAATTGCAAGAAATATGAGGGAGATGCCATTTTAGAAACAATCCTTTAGGGTATGTAGAAATGGTTTTGTGAGAAGTTTTCTCAAACCTACTTAGAAAGGGAGAACCTTTCATTACCCCATATGGATGTTATCCAATAACACTTAAATGTAGGGGTGTCTTGCGTTTGAAAATGAAATGTTAGCAATATGGATTTTAGCAATCCAAAGATATTGCAAACTCATGATCTAGTGTAGTACATAATCATAAGGAGTCTATGATAGACTTATATTCTAATTGGCTAGATTTAGAATCTTGATAGATGTCTACTACCAAAGATATAAAGAAGATGTATTCGTCTTGAAATAAGAATTGTATTCCTTAAGTACACTTAGAAGTTTCACAATAGACATTATTAACTTATGAATTAAGTACACACCATGAAAACTTATCTCGATTAAAGTTATATATATCGACTTGACAAAGTGATAAATAAAAATTTTGGATAAAACAACCTACGTGTTGAAACGAGACGAGATAGAGAGGAATTGGACTAAAGCTCGTAGGGAAAGGGGAATATGAGGAAACATAACCTAGCTGACTGGAGATCCCAAGATCTAGGTTCAATAGGAGAACTTAATCATATGACCAACGATGTCACTATAGGGGAGTACCCTAAAACTAAAAGGGAGTCACGAACTTCCTAATCCATTCACTTTGGGGTGTACCCCGAACAAGTGACCAAGGGGAGATTAAGCATATTCAGGTTAAATGATTGTGGAAATCAATATAGCCATGATGCTTTTAATGACTCATGGAATCACCTATGTTAGAGAGAAGTGGGGTCGCTTCGAATGGATTTGTGGAGAGACGTGAATCCTAGAGCACTCACAAGACCAGGATAGTAATCCATGACCATAACAGACACGACAATAAGGAGATGTGACCGACTATGGAGAGTCTTATGTGAATGTATATTGTCGTTTACACAAAACGGGGTCTGTTCAAAGACATCGCGTCTACACACCACCAGTAGCCTAAATATGCTTCACAAAGGAAGGTTCAATGGGAACACCTACCTATCCTGCAAGACTTAGCTGTCGAGTTTTCATTGAGATTTTTGTGTGTTTTGATCGATCTCTATTAATATGGGGGATTGTTGGAATTTTGAACACAAAAAATTATATTTATGTATTTATTATTTAATAGTTATTTATTGGCTTATGTGACATCCGTCACCTCAAGGTCCGTCATTTAATGTGAAATTACGCTAACTATTCTTAGAGCATTCATTCCTCACCTTCATAGACTATTTGTGAGGACATCATACTTGTTTGGTTTTCTTTTACAGTCGTGATACCATTATTTGCAACCTTATCGCCGAAAACGCTTACGGGTATCACCACCGACATCACTAACTATATTATGTTATATAATATAAACATCATTAATAACAACATATTCAAAATACAAACAATATTAAATACTTCCCTATAATTAATATAACGCACGTGTTTACGTCGTTATCAACCGAAGCAAGTTCAGGGACTCGGGGGCTAAGTACAGGGATTAAACTTGACAAATTGCCAAACTAGGGCTGGGTATAAATACCCCACACCAGCCCTAGCCTTCACATTCTTCTTCTTCTTCTTCTTCTTCACTTTCTTCTCCATTTTTCTCTCAATCTAGCACCAAAAACCGTCACGTTTGTTGCGTTTTCACCGTCAAATCTTGGTTATCATCGTGAATACTCACTCCTAGCAGGTAGATAACCTTGTTTGACCCGTTTCTTGCTCGATTTAACTTCTGCGTTTTCTAGGGTTTCGGGTGTTCGGGTTCATCCGAGCACATGAGGTCGTGTGGGCTTGTGTGTTGCGTTCCAGTGTGTGTTTCTTGTCTAGACATGTTAGAATATGGATTCTGGAAGTTCTTGGGGTGTAAAACTCGTGCCCGGAGCAGCTGGACGCTGCTCTGCACTTCAGCAGTCGCGAACTTACTGTTCAGGCGACTGGGTCATCCAGGCGACTAAGCTGTGCGACTGAGTGAGTCGTGCGACTGAGTCCATGCGTCTGAGTCTATCGTGCGACTGAGTGGTGCGAATGGGGTGAGTCGTGCGACTGAGTCCATGCGTATGTGCGTGTCATGCGATTGAAACCATGCGATTGAGAGTGTGTGTGACTGAGTCAATACGGATGATTGTGTGCGACTGTGTGTATCTCACGACTGAAGATCCAGTCGTACGAATGAAGATTCAGTCGTACGAATGAAGCTGATTCGTACGACTGAGGTTTGAATCGTGCGAATGGAAGGTTGAGTCGAGCGATTGGGTGCTGTGTGGTACGACTGAGTGCTTAGTCGCACGAATGGGAGTTCAATCGTGCGAATGAAGCTGATTCGCATGATTGAAAGTTGATTCGTGCGAATGGAGTGTCCAGTCGTGCGTCTGGTCTTGTCGTGCAAATGGAATCATTGTGTGTGAAGTTTTCCTGTGTATGGTGTGTGTTGTCGTGTGATGTTAAGGTGACATCAACACGGTTGCCATTGCTAATGACGATCATTAAGATTAACACTATTGGACTTATTAATGTTATATCAAAATCCAATCAACTTAACATTTTACAATTAATAACAACGGTTCATAACACAAGTGCTTGCTAAATATTTCTCTGACAACAATAACACTTTTACATAAATATCATCGACAATGGCAACGCTTCTAGTACAATGGATCTACATAAGATCTATCGCGTGTGTTTGCGTGCAAGTGTTAACCACGACCGAACCGAAACTGCCCGAACCTATTGAACATCCTTATGCTTTATGCTCATTATTAATGCTTGTCAGTAACTGTTAATAGGTGTTGACTGTTCATAGCATTCTACTGTTGGGAATATTCCTTCGTGCTTATCATCTATTCAGTGAGTTTCGTGGCCCCTTTTGACGCTTATGTAACTTTTATACATTTTCTAACTTGGGGGAAAAGAATGCTCGTTTACTTAACACATTTTCAAGCACCTTCCCTAGTGGAAGTCTGCTGCTACATCTATGGTTAACTTATTTTCCCTATCTGTTGAATGATGCTATTATGACTCTTGACTCTATGCTATGTCGCTACCTTGTATATTACTCGGTGGCTTTACATTACTATGCGCTATTACTCGATGCTATTACTTGATGCTATGTGTTGTGTGATGTTACTTGTGAATGCTATAGACCTTGGATGCTCTCGACGGTGTGGTTCTTCTTTGTGGGTCTACTTCGTGGTTCTTCTTTGCCAAGCATCCATTACAACCATTAATCCCGGTAATGGGACCTAAGGATTGGTTTGGTTGTAACCTATATGTATGCGCTTTGTGGATCTTGCTACGTCATTGCCCTTCAATACAACAATTAGTTCCGGTAATGGGACCTAAGGATTGGTTTGGTTGTCACCTATTACGTATGCGCTTTATGGATCTTGCTACGTCATTTAAACTTGTTTGCTATGGAAAATCTTTTTATACAACCCTTAATCCCGGTAATGGGACCTAAGGATTGGTTTGGTTGTAAACTATACGTATGCGCTTTGTGGATCTTGCTACGTCATTTTAAACTATTTACACTTTGGGAATGCTTTCTATACAGCCATCAATTCTCGTGTGGAACCGATGAATAGGTTTGGCTGTAGCTATTTATAACTGGTAAAGCCGCCTACACCTAAGTGTAGTTGCGGTAGCTCTTATCAAACTTACATACCGTTTTCATCACAAGATATTTTATTACTTAAAACCTGCGAAGCTCACCAACAATTATGTTGACCGTTTTGAGCATTTCTTTTCAGGTGATCAAGGTAATTGAAGTTCTAGGAGTGCTGCCTTTTAGAGGAGACCCTAGGGTGCATATTTGGAAGATTAAGCACTTTTGTTAAACATTGTTTTGTGGAACATCTTGGTTGCTTAACTTGTACATAGTATACTTGTTCCCGGGTTGGGGGAATTTACATTACAAGTTATCAGCAATGATTATGTTATCATTTTATATTGCGCTTATGGCTATGCTGTCGTGAACATTGACTGAACACGACACAAGTCTCCATTTGTGATCGGGTGTCGTCATGACACACTTGTCATCGTATCTATATTGCATCTCCATTGTTAACCATGTGTTATGACGATCCCGTCTAGCTCGCATCCCCGTGTTTCCGCTATCAGCGGGGGTGTGACAGTTTAAGTTCTCATTTTGTAACAAACTATACCGTGTCCAAACTGAAGCTAAGATGAATTAGATATCGATTCTCGAAGTTGAATGGTCGGAATGAAACAAGTGAAACTTGGGTGATTATAGTAGGAAATTTGATTAACATGGATGTTTTATGTTTTGACCGTGTCTTTTAATAAATATTATGAATGTTTATTATAGATCATAACTTTTATTAAAATTGGTATTAAACATGTCATGAATAAAATAAGAGTTTTAATTTGGTCTCATAAAACATTTCATAAATCAAATAAACGTTTTGATTATGAATCATAAAACTCAAATTAATATGAAATCTTTAGCATGAGTATATAACTAAACTCATGATGAAAAAGAAAAAGAAAAGAAGAAGAAATTTATTCTATTTAGTATCAATAAGTTTTATAGAAATTTGGAGAGAAGCACTCTCTAAATTATTTTTCCTACACCATCATCTTTAACTTTTTTCCATATAACATCATAACACATATTTTACCCATTGATCTCTCGGGCCCGAGGCACTCTCTAGCAGTACATACTACTTTGGCTGTTGTACCCTAGGATACAGACATGTTGTCTTGCGTAGAGACGTGAAATCTGTTTTAAGGGACCCGTGTCCAACACGATCCTCAGCCACAACCGTCAATCTTTTGTTTTTGTTGATTGTTGCAGTCAAGGGGTATGGTTGAAGATTCAAACGCGATAAAGACTCGTGTCAAGAATGTTATATGAAGACTCGTTGGAGTATATACTTAAGACGGATATTTGAATCAAGTTTGGTACATAAATATTGTTATATTTATTTTTCTAGTTGTATTTGTAAACGGTATTATACTAGAATATTTTCCATGGCTAATGAGAGTATCGTTAGAATTGTTATTTTTTAATAGAAGAGTGAACATATCTCCTATAATTTTAAAACAGATTTCGTGATGGGATTTTTGAAACCTTATTACTATGGTTTTTAGGTTTACGAAATGTTAAAGAAAATATTATTTAAGATTTTTTCTAAAAATTAAACAATTTTTTTGAAAATAACGTAGTACAACGTTGTGTTTGGATTTTAATAAAGATTGGAGTACAATCTAATATCCAAAATACTGTTTTACCAAACGAATGTTTTGATTCTATCTTGTGTTAATAAATTTTTGCAAATGTTTAACAATCTAACATGTGTGTTAGAGATGGTTTAATTTGTAAAAATTTTAGGAAATCATGGGTCTATAGTTTTAAAACTATTTATGACTACAATGATACTGATTTTTCTTGTAGAAAGAACCTAAAAGTTGTGTTTTGCAACAAAAAGAGAAATAATTTATTTTATATGATCGAGAAACTTACAAACGATTTTGTAATCGTTTAGATCTAACGAGCATGTTAGAAGCGGGTTTATTTGTAAGGATCTCAGCCTCTAGTTTGATCAATTGGGTTGTATTCGCAGTGGATTTAGCACAAGAATTAAGCAAATTATACTAAGAACATAATAGATAAATCAATGTAAAAGTAGGTTATAGAGAGAGAGAGGAATTCTGCAAAAAGGTGTTTTCAATTAGATCACACGTTTTGGCAATGTTTACAATTAGGTCATCTTCCTTTTATAGGAAGAATGATGTCAGTTGATGTCACTTGATAGTGACATCAAACCTTTATTAACAAACTACTGAAAAACACCTAAACTACTGAAGATGTCAAACAGCTGGCATCTTCTTACAAAATGCTAAGTGTTACTACTTATTACAAACGACTGATAAGAAAAGAAATTACTGAAAGCTACAACGACTGAAGAACAAACTCTTCAGTCGTTTACAAACTACTGAAAGGAAAATTACAACTCCTGAACTAAACAACTGAAAGATAAATCATCACAACAACTGAAGACTACTTCAGCTGTTGTGACAAACTCTGAAGCTTCAGCACTTGGTCTTCATACTTTTGAACTTCAGACGTTTCATCAGCTGATGACTTCAGTAGTTGTCATCAGATGATGTCTTCAGTCTTTGTCTTCAGACTTTGTACATCAGTTGTTGATCTTCAGTACTTCAGTTCTTCAGCTGTTGATCTTCAGTACTTTGTTTTCAGCACTTGAGGCTTCAGTACTTGAGTCTTCAGTACTTGATGCTTCAGTAGATGAGTCTTCAGTACTTGAAGTCTTCAGCTGTTGATCTTCAGTTCTTTGATCTTCAGCTGTTGAAGTCTTCAGTCTTTGTCAAACTGCTGATGAAGCTTTCAGCAGTTATTGTGATGTCTTGTGGGACTTAGAGGTTTTTCTGATCTTGGCTCATTGGTTCTTTTGGTCTAACAAACTCCCCCTGAACCAATGCAGCCAAAACCTCTAAGCAATTTATTGTCCCACTTATTGATGGCAGGAAGATTGGTCTTTTTCCCTCTTGATCAGCTTAGAAGATGACCCAATTAAGCACTGGCCTAGGAAGAGGTCTCTGAGATTTGGTTGGCATAGTATGGATGGGAACCCTGACTTGGGGAACTGGACAAAGGGCTATTGTCCCATCCATGAGACCTACTTCCCATGTATGAGCCTGTAGGATTCTCTGGTGTAGGCTCTAAGGAATATAATTTGTTCCTCTATGGTAAGATCCTCAGCTTCACCATCAAACAATCCTTCACGCCCATACAGCTCTGAGACATACTTGGCCTGTTTACCATTCTTGAGCTTAACTGTTGTTATCTGTCTGTAAGCAAATTCATCTGGATGAACACCCTCAAGTAACAGATTGAGCTCATTTTTTTGAAGTTCTCAAGCCTCTTGTAGACTAACACCTTTGACCACCCTATTCTCCAACAACTTTGGGGTGGCTGGTTAGCCTCATAGGCCTTCTTGAAATCTTCTACAATCTCCCAGGGTGATATTACAAGGGCCACAGTGATCACTTCATCTACAATCCTCTTTACATGGCCCTTGTATCTCAATGGAATATCTTTCTTTATAATCCTGTGAGCCACCCTGGGATCAGGCCAAGTTCTCACCTTGTCCCTTTGATATTGAAATATGTTAGCAAGGGTGTACAGTCTCAGAGCTTCTTTCCTCATATTAACTATCGATGAGGAAGCAGCATAAGTTTTGTCTATGCTTTTCAGCATCTCATCATCATGAAGCTTCTGCTGCTGTTCTTCTTCTATCTTTACCCTCACAATTTCCATCTGTGAGGTGGGAGTGATGGGCATTGGTTTGGCTTTTGGCAAAGTTAGAACTGCAGAGAGAGGCAGCCTATCTTCTTCCTCATCATCTTCTTCTTCTTCTTCTAGCCTCAACACCCTTCTCTTCTTCTTCAAGGATGTATCATCGGCAATGGGTTTTGATGGTGAGGGGGTTGGTTTTGTGGGTTGTGTTTGGGTTGTGTTGGTGTGGGAGATTGGGCAGGCTTTGCTAGCAGTCTGGATATGAGTGAAGGTTTGGTTTGTTTTGCTAGTAAAGTCCTGTTCCCAGCACGGCTTCAGAAAGGGCTTCTATGACCAGTCCCTTAGTGAATTCCCCAGCCAAACAGATCTTGGTGGCTATAGCCAAGATGTTGTCCCTGGTCCATGATTTAACATCTAGACTGGTCTCCCAAGATACTTCGAAATAAACCTTGTCATAGCCTCAAGTCTCTCTCTTTCTCTTGGCTATAACAGGTCCATCGGTAATCAATCTCCTTCATCTCAATTTTCTTATCTCCTGATCTAGCATGGCAGTGTCAGTGTCAAAGCCTTGCCTGAACAGCTGATCAATGATGTTGTCCATTGATCGGCTATGTTCAGCATCAGCCTCCTTGACAAGGACATCTAGATCAGTCTCCCTCTCTTCTCTCCCTTCTTCTTTTTGTAAGTGACATGAAAGTCTTTTTGACTTTCAGCCACATTCACCAATTCAGCTCTCTCCTCTCTCTCCTTCACCTTCACCCTCTCAGTCTCCTCCACCAACTCCCTCTCGTTTTCCACCTCTACTTCCACTTCCTTCTCCTTCACTTCCTCCTCTACTCTCTTCCTCTTAGCTTTCACTGATGTCTCCCCCTTTTTGGTTGCATTGGTTGTAAGGGTTTGACTATCAGAAAGCGATTTAGCCACAGCAGCTTCCACCAAGGGCTGTATTGTAGAGGGAAGCCTCTCATCCAGGTTTTTATCACAATGTCTGTGATTATGGGTGTGATGAGAGGCAAGGATTGTTGAAAGATAGCAGCTAATTGCTCAGGGGGGTTTTGGCCCTGAGAACTAGTGCCGAAGCAGGGGCAGGTGGCTGAGTTTGTGGGAGTGGCTGAGTGTATGTGAGACCTTCAGGTGAAGGTGCCATCTGTGGGTGTATGGTGGCAGATGGACTTTGTTCCTGAGACATTTTGGCAAGCAGCTCTTTGAGTCTGCTCACCTCAGCCTCAAGAATGGTATTTTGAGCAACTACATCAAAGAAGAAGCTCAGGTCATCATCAGTCGACACTGAATCACCTGACCTCCTGACTGAGTCAGGATGTACATGCGCTGAGTGTGGCTCAGTGTTCGCATGTGCCCCTTGTTCTTGGTTCTGGGGACTTCCAGCCTCCGGATTGGATCCATCATCGGCAGTTGCCTCTGGTGAGGTCTTATAGATGGTACCAGCTTCTTCCTGCTCATGTGCTGATGCAGGGGAAGTGGCAGCCTCACCAGAATATCCCATCTCCCTTGCCACACTTGGAGATGAGACCTGTGATTCTCTGTGTTGTGGGCTCCCATCAACACTTGTTTCCACCCTCTCTTCGGTTGGAGTTTTCCCAGTTAAGATTGGTTCCTGGGGAGAGGGTGGAGTGTTAAGATGGGTCAACACTTCTGCAATAATTAAAGTAGGGCTTTTAGGGGTGGTTGCAGTAGGAGATGGGGTAGAAGCAGTATGCACATGGGGAGATGTGTGCTTTCAATGGCAACCTCCTCAAGTGAGAAAGGTTCCAGATGTGTGGCAGCCCCAGAAATGGTTGCATCAAGCTCCTGTAAAGAGGAAGCCTGTGCGGTTGTGGTTGGTGGAGTCGTGGTAATGCTGGGGAATCGTGCCAGCAATTACTTCCTGCCTTTTGGGCAGGGGCATCCTCAGGGGACTCATCTCCCTGAGTAGCCTTTTTGGTTTTCTTTGGTTTGGGTTTGGTGGGGACTTTGGATTGGAGGTGGAGGCTGGGTTCCAGCTGCGTGGGTTTTCGCAGCTTGGCAGCCTTTTTTAATGTTTGGTCATTGTTGTGCCTGGAGTATACCTCAGGCAATACAGCCATGGCAGGGACTCCAAGGCCAACCAGTCCCTCAGCTTGTAGCTGGTTCTCTATTATAGCCATTATGAACCGTGGATATAGAATCCAACGGTTAGCAAAAGGTTTTGTGGCCATATCCTTAAGTTCTAAAAAGATTAGTCAGAAAAGTTTAATGGTTGTTTCTCAAGGATAGAGAATAATACCTGCTGCCACCTAGTGGACATTTGATCCCATGATGAGGTCTTTGGGGCTAAACAAACATTTACCATGTGGAAGATAAGACGATCGGCATCATGGAAATGTTTCTTGAGCAGGGTAGAGGCATGAAGGTCACCCTGATAGTCATGATGTGTGAAGGAAAGATCAAGGGTGCCTTTTGGATATTCGGTTGGGAAGGTGGCATCATCCAGTTTTAGGGTTTGGCGGATGATTGCCGGAGTGATAACCACCTTCTGGTGTTGACGAATGACTGGAGAGAGACCTCGGCGTCGTCTCTCCAGTAAGGGTGACATTCGTCCAGAATTAGGTCAGGGAATCGGCATAGATTGTGGGATTTAGGAGAAAGGCCGTTTGAAGTGGGGAATCGACCATGAGATCAATGACGTGATCAAACTTGGTCCAAATGGGGATTTTACCAAGTAGGCAACACAGTTATGGCGAGGTTTAAGCTGCATGGTCGCCATTAATGGTATATGGGAGGTTTCAGAGTTTTTGAAATTTTAGGTCAAGTGAGAATGAAAAACTCTGAAGGTAATTGGGTATTTATAGGGTATGGAAACGGCTGAAATAAAACGACTGAAGGGTTTGGTGTTAGTCATCAGTTGTTGAAACGACTGATGACGTGGTTTTAACCTTCAGAAGTTATAACATCTGAGGACTTGGTGTTAGTCTTCAGTAGTTGAAACTACTGAGACCTTGGTTTTGTCCTTCAGATGTTGTGAACGACTAAAGACCTGTTAGTCATCAGTAGTTATAAACTACTGAAGACATGTCTTCAGACGTTGTAAACAACTGAAGACTTGGTGTTAGTCTTCAGTAGTTGTAAACTACTGACATCAGTAGTTGTGAACTACTGAAGACATGGTTTTGCTTCAGTTGTTGTAAACAACTGAGGACGTGGTGTTAGTCATCAGTAGTTGTGAAACTACTGAAGACATGGTTTTGTCCTTCAGTTGTTTGGATATGAAACAGCAGATGTGGGAATCAGCTGAAGAGTAAAGTTACTCATCAGCTGTTGCCGTCAATTCAGTTGTTTCATTCTGACCTCCACATTTACTCATCAGCTCTTTGGCTGACTTTCAGCTGTTTCATTGGCCTTCAGCTCTTGTGAATATTTATTCTTCAGCTCTTGTAAAGACCGATGAAATAAATTATTCTTCAGAGCTTGTGAACAAAATTTGTCTTCAGTACTTATGTGTAAGATTACACATCAGTACTTGCGAACAAAATTTGTTCTTCAGTACTTATTTGTTTGAAAACTATACATCAGTAGTTATAACCACATCAGTAGTTGTAACTACATCAGTTGTTTGCAACAAATAATATACTTCAGTACTTTGAAGCATTTTAGTCTTCAGTAGTTGTGAAAAATGCTGAAGACTAAATTACTCATCAGTACTTATTTTTGACTTTGCATACTAATGCTCATCAGTACTTGTGAACTGAGAGCATCAGTATTAGTCAAATTATTCTAGCTGCAGCATACCAAGCCTTAGTACCAGATTTTGAAATGTGGCACTATCTAAAGGCTTAGTAAATATGTCTGCAAGCTCATCAGCACTAGGCACAAACTTTGGATCAATCAGACCTTTTTCATAGCAATCCCTAATAAAATGATGTCTGATCTCAATATGTTTGGTCCTAGAGTGCTGGACTGGATTTTTAACAATACAAAGAGCTGAAGCACTATCCATTAATAATGGAGTCTTAGTCTCTGTAATGCCATAATCCAAGAGTTGATTCTGAAGCCAGAGTACCTGGGATGTACAACTTGCAGCAGCAATGTACTCAGCTCACCAGTGGATGTAGCAATTGATGTTTGTTTCTTACTCTGCCAAGAAACTAAACAATTGCCTAGGAATTGGCAACCACCAGAAGTAGATTTTCTGGTGACTTTGCATCCTGCATAGTCACTATCAGAGAAAGCAACTAATTTGCAAGAATGCCCAGTAGAATACCAAAGACCTAGAGATTGGGTACCTTGCAAATATCTAAAGATCCTTTTGACTGCAATCAAATGGGATTCTTTAGGTGCAGCCTGAAATCTAGCACAGGCACATGTTGCAAACATAATGTCTGGTCTAGAAGCTGTAAGGTACATCAAGGACCCAATCATACATCTGTAAAGGGTTTCATCAACGCTTTACCTTTCTGATCACATCCAGTTGTGTGGTGCTGCTCATGGGAGTAGAACAGGGCTTACAGTTTTGTAAATCAAACTTATTTAACAACTCTTTTGTATATTTGGACTGATGAATGAAGATTCCATCAGCCCTTTGTTTGATTTGCAACCCTAGAAAGAACTGTAATTCTCCATAGCACTCATTTCAAACTTTTGCTTCATGAGCTTAGTGAATTCATCACACAACTGTGGATCAGAGGATGCAAAAATTATATCATCAACATAAATTTGAACAAGTAATTTATGCTGTCCCACATTCTTAATGAATAAAGTTTTATCAATGGAGCCTCTAGTGAAATTATTCTGTAGAAGAAAATTAGATAATGTTTCATACCGGGCTCTAGGAGCTTGTTTCAACCCATAAAGAGCCTTATCAAGCTTATACACCCAATCAGGATGTTTATTATCCTCAAAGCCTGGTGGTTGACACACATAAACTTCTTCTTTTATTTTACCATATAAAAAGGCACTTTTGACATCCATTTGAAAAACTTTAAGATTGTGAAAGGCAGCATAAGCTAAGAACAATCTAATTGCCTCCAGTCTGGCTACAGGGGAAAGGTTTCATCATAATCGATGCCTTCCTCTTGTGCAAACCCTGTACAACCAGCCTGGCCTTGTTCTTAACAATTTGGCCCTTTTCATCGTTTTATTCCTAAACACCCATTTAGTGCCTATTGCACACTTACCTTGGGGTAGGAACAAGCTCCCACACTTGCTGCTTTTTGAACTGAAGAAGCTCAAGCTGCATTGCTTCAACCCATCCATTGTCTCTTAGTGCAGCATGGTAGTTCTTTGGCTCTTGCTAACTGATGAAGAGAGCATAGAAGCAGAAATTGGACAATTGACTTCTTGTTGAAATCCCAGCATTGATATCACCAATGATTTGAGACATTGGGTGGTTCTTCAGCTCTTGATAAACAATTGATCTGTGCAAATGTTTGTAGGACCTTCAGTAGCAACAGATGGTGATGCAGATTCTTGAAACCAAGTGGGAGATGGTAACTCAAATAAAGTAGAGGATTCAGAAATCTCATCAGCATTTGTTGTGGATGGTGCTGCTGAAGCTACAGGAGCATCAGGTTTAGTTGACTCAGGCAGGTTGTCACTAAACCTGAAAAGGTGAGTACTGGCATCTCATCATCAGTACCACAAGGTGGAGAACTGTTGACAGGAACAACAGCTGGAGGTTGATAAGGAACATATTGCAGTATGTCCAGATCAAATAACTCCATAGGGTTTTGTGGAATCTTGTCCTTTGGAGATTCATTGAACTTCACATGCAAAGTCTCTTCAACCATCTTTGTTCGGCAGTTGAAAACTCTGTATGCTTTGCAAGTTGATGAATAACCAAAAAATACCCTGCATCCACCTTTGATGCAAACTTCTGGAGTGGATGTTGTGTTGAGAATGAAGCAAGGACACCCAAAGGCTCTAAAGAAGGAAATCAAAGGAGCCAAATGATGAAGTACTTATAAGGAGTCTTCATCAACCTCTGATTCACTAATACTCTATTATGCACATAGCAAGCTGTGTTGACAGCTTCAGCCTAAAAGGTCAGTGGCAATCCTGAGTCAGCCAGCATTGACCTTGCAGCTTCAATGAAGGTCCTGTTCTTTCTCTCCACCACTCCATTTTTTCAGGAGTTCTTGGAATGCTGAACTGCCTTTTGATTCCCTTTGACAGATAGAAGTCATCAAGTGTGTGATTTCTAAACTCTGTGCCATTGTCACTCCTCACACACTTGACTGGAAGGGAATACTGCTTCTCCACATATAACACAAAGTTCATTATAGCTTTTGTAGCTTCATCTTTGGAGTGCAAGAAGAAAGTCCATACAAATCTGGAGTAATCATCTATAATTACCAGACAGTATTTCTTCTTTGCCATGCTCATTACTCTGACAGGACCAAAAAGATCCATGTGCAGAAGTTGCAAGCAGGCATTGGACTTTGGTTCTTCTATTGGAGGGAATGAGACTTTGTGTTGTTTCCCCTTTAAACAAGCAGTGCAGTTGTCTTCACATTTGAACTCCTTCATAGGCAACCCTCTTACTAAACATGGTGTATTAGCTGGTTCATGTTTTTGAGATTCACATGACCCAGTCTTCTATGCCATAGAGTAGATTCTTAAGGAGAAGCCTTGGAGAATAGGCAAGGATGGCCTTTTAGATCTATTTTCTTGGAAAGATCTAAGGCATATACTCTTCCTGTCCTGTTGGCCTTCAGGAGAGTATATTCATCCAACACCTTGTCAATCAAACTCAGAACTTTGGATGACAGAATCCGACAGTTCTGGCTTGTGAAAAGGGCAACATGGCCTTTATCACACATTTGACTAACACTCAAGAGATTGTACTTGAGATTCTCCACATGGTTAACATCATCAAACCTTATTTCCCCATTGGAAACAAAGCCTTTGCCGATGATGTAACCTTTTGCATCATTGCCAAAGGAAACAAACCCCTTCTTTCCTTGAGAGTAGTCATTAAGAAGTGAGCTGCTTCCTGTCATATGCATAGATCCTCCACTATCTACATACCAGATGCTTCTGTGGCATGTTGAAGAACCCTACAATCATCACAACAAATTAGTTAGGTTTGAGACCCAAACCCTTTTGGTTTTGGGTCTGTTCTCATCAACAGATGTGACACTAACTGGTTTGTTATGTGTGACAGCCTGAGGTGAAGGAGATGGTGTAGAAAAGGAATCCTTTGGCTTGGATTTCCTTTTCTGTGGTTTCAACACAGGAGCATCTAATTGGTTGACTCTTCCCATTAGATGTTGAACCATCATAACAAGCTGTGTCTAGTTTTGTGATAAAGCCTTTAGCTCATCAGACACATTAGTGCTTGCTTGTGATGGATTCCTGTGTTGCACCATCTTCTTTTGAGCAACCTCAGCTGTTGACTGATTAACCCATCCTTCTTTTGGATTTCTTCTTGGACTTAGGGGTTTTAGGTTTTGATGTTGCTGGTACAAATTTGGTCTCAAACTCAGTTTTCATTACATTCATTTTCTCTTTAATTTTCTCCTTTTGTTTGAGTTTGGAACCCCTTTTGTACCAGCAATCATCAGTAAGATGATTGAACAAGCCACATATTTCACATGGCTTCTTCTTCATCTTTAGTTGATCATCTACTAAAGAAGATGAAACTACTGAAGACTTGTTCTTCAGTAATTTGCTATCAGTACTTGCAGTTTTCTTCCTTGTAGTACTTGCTTTCCTGATGTCTTCTTTAGTAGTCTTCAAACCCTTTCTACTGGCAGTTTTCTTCTCTTCAGTACTGGCAATAGTTGGGGTTTGAACTTCAGGTGTTATCACTTTCTCTCCAGTACTTTCAGTACTTTTAGAGACAACACCTGAGTTGATCAACTTTTTGATCATGTGACAGTCAGTATTTGAACCATCAGCTGTTGTAGCATCAGCTGATTGGTTTTATGAGATTAATGCTGACTTCAACTTCTGATGATACTGTATCAGATAGTAAGGTCACATGATGAGAAGGATTGGTTATTGCTCTCTCCATCAGATTCTACTTCTGCTCTGGAAGTAAAATCTGTTGGAGGAGCAGTGTGATTATAACCAATGCCAAACTTCACATTGGAAGCTGATTGCTTACTCAGAAGCATTTCAAAACCCTTGCAGGATTGCACCCAGCGATCACACTCGACCTGGGTAGTGTTTCCTTGAGGTCTCTGTACTTCTCAACAAGTACCTCTTCCCTAGCCTTATCATCTTTAATTTGGCATTTAAGTTTATAAATCTCATCATTCTTATCATTAAGCATAGACTCAAATTCAGCTTTTCTTTTGGAAAGGGTTTGCTCTAGCTCAAGATTTTTATCAATTAAGGCTATATTTGCTTCTCTAATAGATGCAAATGCAATTATCAAGATTCAGAACATATCTTGGCTTTAGCCTCAGAAGATACCTGTGATGAAGCATTGGAGGATGACCTATCAGTAGACTCCAGGGCCATGAGAGCAAGATTCCCAAAAGGATGATCACCACCATGTTGACCAGCACCAGGAAATAGTTGTTCATGACCAGATAAATCATCTGGTAAACTGCTCCAGTCAACAACTCCTGGGGTGAAGAAGCTGTGTTGTTGAGGTTAGGTTTGATGATGAGATGGAGAAGGTTGAGGCTCAGGGAGTGCATGTGGTTGCTGAGCAGTGGGTGCTTGAACTTGATTTGGCTGAGGCATGTAGTAGCAGGGGTATGGGTATGGCATATGACCATGAGGCACAAAGTATGCAGGTGATACCTGAGCTGGTGATGGATGACCAGAACTGGTGGTATGTTGCCCTCTGTGTTGTGAGCTATTGCTTGGAAAAGTCACAAAGGATGCAGAGGAGTTAGATCCAGATGATCTACACTCTCTAGCAAAGTGTCCAAGCCTATGGCACTTGTGACACCTCAACTTACTCTTTCAAAACCAACTTTGGTTTTGCCAGAGAGACCAGGAAATTTCCTGCCAGTTCTCTTGTAGAACTTTTGAGATCTGATATTGTCATTGCCATTTGACTCTAAATATCCATCTCTTCCAAATCATCATCTGGAATGCCCTTCAAGTCCTCCATCAGAAAGCACAGGTTATCACTGCTACCTCCTGAACCACCAACAAAAGCATGTTCAGAATTGGTAGAGAAATCAATATGCTCATCATATGCACTTTCTGATGCAGCATGTTCTGACTCTTGACCTATCAGTGTAGCATTGCCTGATACAAAGTCATCGGTGAGCTTGCCAGAGGTGGACAACTTCCTTTGCTGCTCTATCTCTCTCTCAAATGTAAGCAGTTTCCCATGAAGTTGGGTGAGAGATAGAGTATCCAGATTTGCACTGGAGCGTAATACAATGGTATAAGTGTCCCATCTCTCAGGCAGAGATCTGAGGAAACGGTAGTTCATCTGACTATTGGAATACTCTTGTTTAACTATTTTCAGCTCAAAATAAGACAAGAGAATCGCTCAAACTGTTGAGTCAGTGTCTCACCCTTCTTATGAGAGAATGTCTCATATTGTTGGGCGAGGATTTCTCTAGTATTTGCTAAGACCTCATTGGTTCCTCCGAATTGTTCCTTCAGAGTAACCCAGAGATCATGAGCAGTTTCATGATGCAAAAGCCCTGAATAGATTTCATTTGGAATTGCCATAGCCAGAATTCCATGGGCTTTTGCATCAATTTCGAACAGCTTAAGATCTTCATCCGAATATTGATTAGGTTTCTTCTCAACCCTCTCATTTGATTCAGGAACACTCACCATAGGCTTGTGTGGTCCATGAACTACTAACTTCCAACAACCAGAACTGTTGACAGACAAGTGATGGAGCATACGATATTGCCATATGTTATACTCACTCCTCACAAGCATCGGAGGCTTTGTTGAGGAGCCATTATTGTGAGGATCATTAGTTGGTGTCGTCATCTCAGATTTCAAACAAATTCAAGGTAATCACAACAAATTTAGCTCAAAACCACGAGAACCTCAAGTTTAATGGCCAGAACAGCAGAAACTCAATCTCTATAACCAATTCTTGCAAATTTGCTAATTTGATCAAACGTAGATAGCAAAAGAGCAGTTTCAATGATCAATTGTTAAATCGATCAATGATTAACCTGCTCTGATACCATTTGTAAGGATCTCAGCCTCTAGTTTGATCAATTAGGTTGTATTCGCAGCGGATTTAGCACAAGAATTAAACAAATTATACTAAGAACACAATAGATGAATCAATGTAACAGTAGGTTATAAAGAGAGAGAGGAATTCTGCAAAAAGGTGCTTTCAGATCACACGTTTCGGCAATGTTTACAATTAGGTCATCTTCCTTTTATAGGAAGAATGACGTCAGCTGATGTCACTTGATAGTGACATCAAACCGTTATTAACAAACTACTGAAAAACACCTAGACTACTAAAGATGTCAAACAGCTGACTTCTTCTTACAAAATGCTAAGTGTTACTACTTATTACAAACGACTGATAAGAAAAGAAACTACTGAAAGCTACAACGACTGGAGAACAAACTCTTCAGTCGTTTACAAACTACTGAAAGGAAAATTACAACTAATGAACTAAACAACTGAAAGATAAACCATCACAACAACTGAAGACTACTTCTTCAGCTGTTGTGACAAACTCTGAAGCTTCAGCACTTGGTCTTCAGACTTTTGAACTTTAGACGTTTCATCAGCTGATGACTTCAGTAGTTGTCATTAGCTGATGTCTTCAGTCTTTGTGTTCAGACTTTGTACATCAGTTGTTGATCTTCAGTACTTCAGTTCTTCAGCTACTGATCTTCAGTACTTTGTCTTCAGCACTTGAGGCTTCAGTACTGAGTCTTCAGTACTTGATGCTTCAGTAGATGAGTCTTCAGAACTTGAAGTCTTCAGCTGTTGATCTTCAGTTCTTTGATCTTCAGCTGTTGAAGTCTTCAGTCTTTGTCATACTGCTGATGAATCTTTTAGCAGTTGTTGTGATGTCTTATGGGACTTAGAGGTTTTTCTGATCTTGGCTCATTGGTTCTTTTGGTCCAACATTATTGTATATAAACTATAACCTTAAAAACAATGTTTTGTACTTGTTTCTTTCTAACATGCGTGTTAGAACCGGTTTATATTTTATATATAAAAACACTTTAAAACCATTTATGTAATCGTTTAATTGTAACGAGTAAGTTGGAATTGGTTTTATTTTATATAAATCGAAAAGCTTTTAAAGCAATCTTTGTTTTCGTTTATTTCTAATGTGCCGGTTAAAGTGGTTATTTTAATCAATAAGCTTTAAAGGTTATTTTTGATCATTTATTTTCTAACGAGCGTGTTAGAAAACGGTTTATTTAATAAGAACCATAATATTTAAAATGATTGCAGTAATCATTTGCTTAAAACGGTTTATGTATATAAACCAAAATGTGTTTAAAAATGTTTTTATAATCATCTATTCTCTAATAAATGTGTTAGAAACGGTTTATTCTATAAATCGAAAAGTGTTAAAATTAAAAGAAAAACATTTGTAATTGTTTGTATTCCAATGAACGTGTTAGATATTAATTTATAATAGAAATATTTTGGAGTTTATGGTCTTGACTTTTGTGATCAGGACCTAAAATAAATACGATATATTTTTAAAATAGTTACAAAACTAGGAAATATTTTGAATAAATAAAACATGTATTTTGTAATCTAAAACGGTTAACTACTCATGTGAGGAGTAGCACACCTCGAACCACATAATAGTCTTGATGAGATTATTCAGAAAAAAAAACAAATAACTCGAGGTTGTTGTGAATAGAAATAATTGCTTACATACAACTACTTATGATTAAGATAGTGTATATACAATGTTGTTATTGTTTTTTTGTTCGGTTTTGACTATTTAAATTTAGAGTTTCAAGATGAAATAAGAAACTTGATCGTATGAGTGCATGAAGTATTATTAAGGGCGTACCTCAAGACTTGTCATAAAATTGATATCATTGCTACAATGATGAAAGTGTTATAGATAATAACACTTTGATATTTGATGTCTAGATGAAATTTTATCCGTTTGAGTTGTTATTAAATGTGTTTTATACTTTAAGTTTTAATTTCAGTTGTATTATTATTTGTGTTTAATATCTTTAGATAACACATGCAATATTTACAACAAAATAAATCAATTTCTATTAGAACATTCAAAATGATTTTGAGGGAAATAATTTTAAACGTCAATATATAACGTTTAAAAACTAGTTTTCTCGTAAGAGAAAATATATAACTTTAAACGGATAGTGCAATAAGAAATTTTCATAGGAAACTACTTGAAAGTTGTTGAATTATTGAAGTGTCAAAGATGAGACATCAAATGTTTTATTATATAATGAGATTGAAAATATAATGAGTGTACTAAGATGAAATACACAAGCATGAGATATACTGATAAACTTCATTTGAAGTTATCATAAAAATTCACAAGTGTGGATAAATCTACATAGGAAAGCAATATATGTTATCTTTAATGAATTTAGCTAAATTCATTTGAAAGATCTAAATATAGATGCGTCTACCATCTTAATGTTGTTTGAGCTATGTGAAGGATTTTCTTTCCTTTGGTAAAGTATCCTAGTTATAAATAGCTTAAAGGGAACAACAAAACATGTATGCCAATAACTCCAGGCAAACTTTATGAATTGCATATTATTGAGTGCCAATGTATTTGACTTTGTCTTAATGTAATACTGATTGTAGGCAAGTTTCATTGATCTTGTTAATGATGAATGTGTTCACCAAAGTGAATTGAATCAAGACTTATTGTTAAGTCTTTATAAGTCAAGGGAAGATAGTGCGCTTTGCACTTCGAACACTCGTACTGTTGTGCTTGAAAGTCGGCTGAGTAGTTTTGACAGATGGTATCAAGATCTTGGTCTTAACTCAATCCCAACTACTGAAGTGTGTGTATGCTATATTGGTACCGAGCTTTCGTTTGAGTTGCAACCAACCTATTGTGTTAATGTTAAGGTCCAGCAGTTGCTACCGACTGGTTGCTGCTGAGTTGGTGCTGAGGCAGTACCGAGTCTAGCGTCATGCTGGTGACTTGCCTGTGGATGAAGGGTTTAAAGGAATTATGTTCCTAAACCGAATGATGAATAATAAATCTCATGATTTGTCTATAATTAAATATGAATATGAACAAGGGATAGTGTGTTATTCCTGAAAGTTGTGAAGGATCATAATGATGCATCTTTTGTTCACATGCTAGAGTATCATAGTCTAAAGCATGCTAACTTCGTACTTATCAGTTATGATGCTCTAAGGAGGTCCATTATGTATAGACAAAGTTGAAAATTGACACTCATTCGGTTCAAGGAGGTTAATATAACATGTGGATAAGTTAACTAACTAGATAGTGTTATCTAGTTTACAAAGTCTAATGAGGAGGACTCAGTTTTCTAGGTTTGTCTGATCGCAAACCTGCAGGATCGGTATTGGTCACTTAACAAGTGGCTTTTCTCTCAAACTCACCTAGAACAACACTCAGAAAGAGTCTTATCAAGAGTTGATCACAATATAACAAGTATCAGATGATAATAAACACAAGCTGTAAATTTTCAAGGTACTTTTATATATTGATTCTTAACTCAAAAGATTACAAGACTCTTGCAAGCACAATCTCTCTATCTATTGAGTTACAATGAGAACTATATATAATACTACCTACAGCCGGATATACTTTGATTCCAGCTGGAAACCTATAACCAAAAGCCTATACTACAAGACTATAGGTTAAGGTATCTTGGATATTTTATCTGAGATTTAGTAGTCAGGACATGTCCCTGACTTACCTTTTGTCACCAACTAAGGTTGGTAACATGTACTATCATAAAAAGGTAAAAAGTGGAATAAAGTATGGTCAACTACATGGCTCTTTAGGAAGAAGCCATGCTGTATCAGAGGTCTGCAGCGGAATGTCAGAGACCATACTTATGTCCACTGGTTCATAGCAGTGTCTTCTGAAGGTTAAGTTACTTCAGAATAATAACTTCTTCCGAAGCCACTTATACTTCGGAAGACTGCTTCTTCCGAGGCTTGGCAACTTCTCCTTGTCTTCGGAAGTAGAGTTTGTCTTCGGAAGTTGATCTTTCACTTGTCTTTAGAAGAACTCTTCAACCATCAAAAGTTCCCATACTTAGCTTCGGAAGCCTTTGAATGTAGCACCAAAATTGACTAAGTGAAATAGTTTTGGTTGCACCAGCCTTTCTCATGATCCAACAAACTCCCCCTAGGCTGATGCTACCAAAACTTTACTTCTCTCTTCTTCTCAAAACTTTCAGCATCAAGGAAAGTAGATATCTATCTGTTTCCTTGTTCTTCCCTGATGTGGTGCTGAGAAGTTTGTACAAATCCTTGGTAGACAGAACATCCAGTCTGTTACCTTGGATTATATGTACCCTTTCCTGTGGTCCTCTGAAAAGAGTTAGTTGATGGGAACTATAGTCATATTCCCATCTAACTATAGGTTCCAATTCCGGACCCTCCACCATCTGTAGAAAGGCTACGTCCTTGGTGGTAGGTCTTTCCTTTTCTTCCTGTCTTCTCGACTTCAACTCTTCTTTGACCCTTGCCTTTGCAGTTAGCTCAGCCAAGTGAAGACTGCTGGGATGATTCCTGATGATTCCTGATGACAGCAGCATTCTTATGAGAGAATGTCTCATATTGTTGGGCGAGGATTTCTCTAGTATTTGCTAAGACCTCATTGGTTCCTCCGAATTGTTCCTTCAGAGTAACCCAGAGATCATGAGCAGTTTCATGATGCAAAAGCCCTGAATAGATTTCATTTGGAATTGCCATAGCCAGAATTCCATGGGCTTTTGCATCAATTTCGAACAGCTTAAGATCTTCATCCGAATATTGATTAGGTTTCTTCTCAACCCTCTCATTTGATTCAGGAACACTCACCATAGGCTTGTGTGGTCCATGAACTACTAACTTCCAACAACCAGAACTGTTGACAGACAAGTGATGGAGCATACGATATTGCCATATGTTATACTCACTCCTCACAAGCATCGGAGGCTTTGTTGAGGAGCCATTATTGTGAGGATCATTAGTTGGTGTCGTCATCTCAGATTTCAAACAAATTCAAGGTAATCACAACAAATTTAGCTCAAAACCACGAGAACCTCAAGTTTAATGGCCAGAAACAGCAGAAACTCAATCTCTATAACCAATTCTTGCAAATTTGCTAATTTGATCAAACGTAGATAGCAAAAGAGCAGTTTCAATGATCAATTGTTAAATCGATCAATGATTAACCTGCTCTGATACCATTTGTAAGGATCTCAGCCTCTAGTTTGATCAATTAGGTTGTATTCGCAGCGGATTTAGCACAAGAATTAAACAAATTATACTAAGAACACAATAAATGAATCAATGTAACAGTAGGTTATAAAGAGAGAGAGGAATTCTGCAAAAAGGTGCTTTCAGATCACACGTTTCGGCAATGTTTACAATTAGGTCATCTTCCTTTTATAGGAAGAATGACGTCAGCTGATGTCACTTGATAGTGACATCAAACCGTTATTAACAAACTACTGAAAAACACCTAGACTACTAAAGATGTCAAACAGCTGACTTCTTCTTACAAAATGCTAAGTGTTACTACTTATTACAAACGACTGATAAGAAAAGAAACTACTGAAAGCTACAACGACTGGAGAACAAACTCTTCAGTCGTTTACAAACTACTGAAAGGAAAATTACAACTAATGAACTAAACAACTGAAAGATAAACCATCACAACAACTGAAGACTACTTCTTCAGCTGTTGTGACAAACTCTGAAGCTTCAGCACTTGGTCTTCAGACTTTTGAACTTTAGACGTTTCATCAGCTGATGACTTCAGTAGTTGTCATTAGCTGATGTCTTCAGTCTTTGTGTTCAGACTTTGTACATCAGTTGTTGATCTTCAGTACTTCAGTTCTTCAGCTACTGATCTTCAGTACTTTGTCTTCAGCACTTGAGGCTTCAGTACTGAGTCTTCAGTACTTGATGCTTCAGTAGATGAGTCTTCAGTACTTGAAGTCTTCAGCTGTTGATCTTCAGTTCTTTGATCTTCAGCTGTTGAAGTCTTCAGTCTTTGTCATACTGCTGATGAATCTTTTAGCAGTTGTTGTGATGTCTTATGGGACTTAGAGGTTTTTCTGATCTTGGCTCATTGGTTCTTTTGGTCCAACATTATTGTATATAAACTATAACCTTAAAAACAATGTTTTGTACTTGTTTCTTTCTAACATGCGTGTTAGAACCGGTTTATATTTTATATATAAAAACACTTTAAAACCATTTATGTAATCGTTTAATTGTAACGAGTAAGTTGGAATTGGTTTTATTTTATATAAATCGAAAAGCTTTTAAAGCAATCTTTGTTTTCGTTTATTTCTAATGTGCCGGTTAAAGTGGTTATTTTAATCAATAAGCTTTAAAGGTTATTTTTGATCATTTATTTTCTAACGAGCGTGTTAGAAAACGGTTTATTTAATAAGAACCATAATATTTAAAATGATTGCAGTAATCATTTGCTTAAAACGGTTTATGTATATAAACCAAAATGTGTTTAAAAATGTTTTTATAATCATCTATTCTCTAATAAATGTGTTAGAAACGGTTTATTCTATAAATCGAAAAGTGTTAAAATTAAAAGAAAAACATTTGTAATTGTTTGTATTCCAATGAACGTGTTAGATATTAATTTATATAATAGAAATATTTTTGGAGTTTATGGTCTTGACTTTTGTGATCAGGACCTAAAATAATACGATATATTTTTAAAATAGTTACAAAACTAGGAAATATTTTGAATAAATAAAACATGTATTTTGTAATCTAAAACGGTTAACTACTCATGTGAGGAGTAGCACACCTCGAACCACATAATAGTCTTGATGAGATTATTCAGAAAAAAAAACAAATAACTCGAGGTTGTTGTGAATAGAAATAATTGCTTACATACAACTACTTATGATTAAGATAGTGTATATACAATGTTGTTATTGTTTTTTGTTCGGTTTTGACTATTTAAATTTAGAGTTTCAAGATGAAATAAGAAACTTGATCGTATGAGTGCATGAAGTATTATTAAGGGCGTACCTCAAGACTTGTCATAAAATTGATATCATTGCTACAATGATGAAAGTGTTATAGATAATAACACTTTGATATTTGATGTCTAGATGAAATTTTATCCGTTTGAGTTGTTATTAAATGTGTTTTATACTTTAAGTTTTAATTTCAGTTGTATTATTATTTGTGTTTAATATCTTTAGATAACACATGCAATATTTACAACAAAATAAATCAATTTCTATTAGAACATTCAAAATGATTTTGAGGGAAATAATTTTAAACGTCAATTATATAACGTTTAAAAAATATATAACTTTAAACGGATAGTGCAATAAGAAATTTTCATAGGAAACTACTTGAAAGTTGTTGAATTATTGAAGTGTCAAAGATGAGACATCAAATGTTTTATTATATAATGAGATTGAAAATATAATGAGTGTACTAAGATGAAATACACAAGCATGAGATATACTGATAAACTTCATTTGAAGTTATCATAAAAATTCACAAGTGTGGATAAATCTACATAGGAAAGCAATATATGTTATCTTTAATGAATTTAGCTAAATTCATTTTGAAAGATCTAAATATAGATGCGTCTACCATCTTAATGTTGTTTGAGCTATGTGAAGGATTTTCTTTCCTTTGGTAAAGTATCCTAGTTATAAATAGCTTAAAGGGAACAACAAAACATGTATGCCAATAACTCCAGGCAAACTTTATGAATTGCATATTATTGAGTGCCAATGTATTTGACTTTGTCTTAATGTAATACTGATTGTAGGCAAGTTTCATTGATCTTGTTAATGATGAATGTGTTCACCAAAGTGAATTGAATCAAGACTTATTGTTAAGTCTTTATAAGTCAAGGGAAGATAGTGCGCTTTGCACTTCGAACACTCGTACTGTTGTGCTTGAAAGTCGGCTGAGTAGTTTTGACAGATGGTATCAAGATCTTGGTCTTAACTCAATCCCAACTACTGAAGTGTGTGTATGCTATATTGGTACCGAGCTTTCGTTTGAGTTGCAACCAACCTATTGTGTTAATGTTAAGGTCCAGCAGTTGCTACCGACTGGTTGCTGCTGAGTTGGTGCTGAGGCAGTACCGAGTCTAGCGTCATGCTGGTGACTTGCCTGTGGATGAAGGGTTTAAAGGAATTATGTTCCTAAACCGAATGATGAATAATAAATCTCATGATTTGTCTACAATTAAATATGAATATGAACAAGGGATAGTGTGTTATTCCTGAAAGTTGTGAAGGATCATAATGATGCATCTTTTGTTCACATGCTAGAGTATCATAGTCTAAAGCATGCTAACTTCGTACTTATCAGTTATGATGCTCTAAGGAGGTCCATTATGTATAGACAAAGTTGAAAATTGACACTCATTCGGTTCAAGGAGGTTAATATAACATGTGGATAAGTTAACTAACTAGATAGTGTTATCTAGTTTACAAAGTCTAATGAGGAGGACTCAGTTTTCTAGGTTTGTCTGATCGCAAACCTGCAGGATCGGTATTGGTCACTTAACAAGTGGCTTTTCTCTCAAACTCACCTAGAACAACACTCAGAAAGAGTCTTATCAAGAGTTGATCACAATATAACAAGTAGCAGATGATAATAAACACAAGCTGTAAATTTTCAAGGTACTTTTATATATTGATTCTCAACTCAAAAGATTACAAGACTCTTGCAAGCACAATCTCTCTATCTATTGAGTTACAATGAGAACTATATATAATACTACCTACAGCCGGATATACTTTGATTCCAGCTGGAAACCTATAACCAAAAGCCTATACTACAAGACTATAGGTTAAGGTATCTTGGATATTTTATCTGAGATTTAGTAGTCAGGACATGTCCCTGACTTACCTTTTGTCACCAACTAAGGTTGGTAACATGTACTATCATAAAAAGGTAAAAAGTGGAATAAAGTATGGTCAACTACATGGCTCTTTAGGAAGAAGCCATGCTGTATCAGAGGTCTGCAGCGGAATGTCAGAGACCATACTTATGTCCACTGGTTCATAGCAGTGTCTTCTGAAGGTTAAGTTACTTCAGAATAATAACTTCTTCCGAAGCCACTTATACTTCGGAAGACTGCTTCTTCCGAGGCTTGGCAACTTCTCCTTGTCTTCGGAAGTAGAGTTTGTCTTCGGAAGTTGATCTTTCACTTGTCTTTAGAAGAACTCTTCAACCATCGAAAGTTCCCATACTTAGCTTCGGAAGCCTTTGAATGTAGCACCAAAATTGACTAAGTGAAATAGTTTTGGTTGCACCAGCCTTTCTCATGATCCAACAAACTCCCCCTAGGCTGATGCTACCAAAACTTTACTTCTCTCTTCTTCTCAAAACTTTCAGCATCAAGGAAAGTAGATATCTATCTGTTTCCTTGTTCTTCCCTGATGTGGTGCTGAGAAGTTTGTACAAATCCTTGGTAGACAGAACATCCAGTCTGTTACCTTGGATTATATGTACCCTTTCCTGTGGCCCTCTGAAAAGAGTTAGTTGATGGGAACTATAGTCATATTCCCATCTAACTATAGGTTCCAATTCCGGACCCTCCACCATCTGTAGAAAGGCTACGTCCTTGGTGGTAGGTCTTTCCTTTTCTTCCTGTCTTCTCGACTTCAACTCTTCTTTGACCCTTGCCTTTGCAGTTAGCTCAGCCAAGTGAAGACTGCTGGGATGATTCCTGATGACAGCAGCAGTCTCAGAGTTGGAGGGGTTGGAGAATGGCTTCTCTGCAAGCTCAGCAATGTCAAATCTACTGAAGTGCAACAGAGAAGTGGCATTGAATCGGTTGATTTCACCATTCTCCCTTTCCACAACAAAGTTGTGAGAAGCTTCATCGAACCTCCACTGGATTATGCTTTTCCTAGGCGCAGGAGACTGACTAGGAATCCTGTCCTCCTTTCTTGTATCCAGCAGAGTCATCAGTTTTCTTCTAAGTCTCTTCTCTTCAGCATTCAGAGAATCAGAGTTGAGACCAAGAAGTCTTGCAGCCTGGCCCAAAGTTCCTCTAGGCAAATCAAGAAATTGATCTAGTGTGAGGGAACTTGAAGAGTCATCAACATAGGTGATGTTGATGAGATCTTCCTCACAGGAGATGTTGCTCAGAGTTGTGCAGTTGTTGAGCTTTGTCTTGATTTCCTTAAACTCTTCAAGAGAGAGATGTTGAGAAGGCTGAGGGGATGGTCTGGGTATCAGTTGGGTAGGTTTGGGTTTAGTGGTTCTGGGTTGTGTTTTGGGTTGAAGGATTGGAAGTTTAGGTGGTTTAGGTGGTTTAGGTGATGAAGTGGGTATGGGTAGAGTTGTAGGTTCAGGGGTGAAGGGTTCATCTGAGGGTTTGGTTTTGATGGGGAAGGAGAATGGGATTGGTTCTTCTGGTGCTGGTTGTGGTTGAGTGGTTGGGGTGAAGATCATTCCCTGTCCCCTTCTATACGTCTCTTTCTTCTTTCCTATACGGATGTCAGCTTTGATTTCACTGACAATCCGCTGGAGTGTCTTTTCAGACATGGGACCCACCTGCCTACCAGAGAATCCATGAGCCCGGAGATAGTCTTTCATCCAGGCTTTGTCACTGAGCTTCTTGGTTGTAGAGGTCCTTACTTCTTCTTCCTTCTTCCTCTTTTCTCTGCTCTTTTCCCTTGCAGCCTTCTTCCCTTCTTTCTCCATTTGATCCTGCTCTTTGTTATGGAGCCAGAGGATCGTATCATTGTCATGTGGAGAAAGTTCTTAAAGATTGAAGCCTCTAGAAAGTAGGAATTTTATCCTAGCTTCCCATAGCTGCAAGGCAGCTTTCCTCTGTTCCTCCTCTTCCCTTTCTAAGGCCAACCTGGCTTCTTCTTCTTGTTTTAGCCTGGTTGTCCTCTCCAAAGTCACCAACTCCTATAGTGGTAGCAGGAGTACTTCTTCATTTGCAGCTCCTAAGTTGATGAGCTGATCAATGAGTTCCTCTCTTTTCTTGTTGTTGATTGCCTCCTGATTGGCTGCAGCTGCTTTTGAACTAGCAGCTAGCAACTTCTCAGCAGGGAATCTACCTTTCTTCTTTAGCTTCTCAATCCTTTCCTCTTCCTGAAGCTCTTTCGCAGTCATCTTCCTTTTTCCTTTGTCTTTTGAAGAGCTTGACTGTAGTGGTTCTTGGATAGAGGGTTCAGATTGAGAGAGAGGCTCAGATGGTGTTTGGGATGGAGCAGGTTTGAGTAAGTCCTCACTATTCACCTCAGATGCCATTTCAAGGATTGCATCTGTGATGATTAAATCCTCGGACATCTGGAACAGTCCTTCCGCAGCTTCTATCTCAGCTTCGGAAGATTCAGCTTGTTCTTCTGAGGCTTTAGCTGTTTCTTCCGAAGCTTTCCTTGTAGCTTCGGAAGTTGAAGGAGATGTACATTCTGTCCCAATTGTTTCAGTTGCTGGGCCATCAGTCCCTATTTCCCCTTCAAAGTGAATCTTAGGTTCCATGTGGACCTTAGGTTGACCAACTTCTTCCACAGTGGTAGAAGGTGCAGTGATCCTTTGAAGCTTTTCAGCTCCAAAGTAGATCAGTGTATGATCAAGGCTTGGCTGATCAATGGGGGATCTCCATACAAACTTGATGAAAAGTCTGTAGAGATCCTTAATCATCTGTGAGTCAATCTGAAGGACAGATTGAGATGATTTAGGCATAGTGATGATGTAGGAAGTTGAAGCTTGGACCGGTGGTTCCTCATGTGTTTGTCTCTGAACATTCTCCCCCTTTTTGGTAGCATCATCTTGAGAGCTAGATGAGCTAGAGGAAGAAGTCAATGAGACTTGAACTGGTACATGCCTAACAGACCTCTCTGTCTGTGTCTCAGCTAGTTGAGCCTTGAGATTGTCAATCTCAAGTTGTTGAGTGGCTGACCTGTTCTCTAAGATCCTAACCTTAGATTCAAGGTTTAAGACCTTGGAGATCAAGTACTGAATGGTGAGTTGCATACTTCCCTCATCTTCATATGAAGAATCACGGGGAGATGAAAACATACCTAGTATGTTCAGTCTCACCACCAGATGTGGCTTCTTGGCACCCTGGATACCTTTGCTCAAAGTCATCTCTTTCAGAGATATCAATGGGCAAAGTTTCCATAGACTCAGTCTGATTAATGTTACCACTGTCCTGAGAGCTCAATGAGAGACTCTGAGTAGTGGCAACTGAGCCTACATGAGTCCCCTCCATATCAGTGGGACTCACCTCAGTTAAGGTTTGCTGATGGGGGCTAGAGATAAGGGATGTCTCCAGGCTCTGTTGATCTTGGAGAGGGTGTGGTAGATCAACTTCATTGCCATGGAGAGATGTTATCTCTTCATCAGTTTTAAGGAGGAGATCAGTAAAGGATAGGGAGGCTAAACCTACTGATCCGGGACCTTGATCAATGTCTATAGGCATTGAGCCTCTGGTGGGGCTGTCCCTAATTGGCTGCATAGGGGAGTGTAAAGACTCACCCTGTGGGCTAAAGGCTTGGGTGTCGGGCTCTTGGGTTTGAGACTGAGGAAGCTCAAAACCCAAATTGAGGTCAAAGGTGAAGGATGGTGTGACCTCGGACTGAGTGGGAGCCCATTGTTCCACTCTAGTCCTTTTGGACTGAACAGGAGGAGCTTGTTCAATCAGAGTAGATTAAACAAGGGTTCGTTTCGGGCGTCTTTGATATGTGATTATGATGGGTGGAGAAGGTAAAGTGATATTCGTGGTGAAGGTTGCTGGTGTGGGTTCATCACCTGTGGGGTTAACAGGGATGTCACCAGGAGCTATGCGCTCAATCATACCTGGAAGTAGATTAGTGTATCTTCCAGTGAAGTTGGTGGACACCTTCTTCATGGTCTTGAAGATGGCAGGCCTCATGTGAGGGACAGTCATAGCAGCTGCACAGACAAGCTGACTCTGGTCCAACTCACAGTTGATGATGTGCTGAAGGAATCTAGGGTACATGAAGAATGTGTCCCTTTAAAGATTCCATATGAGGTTAGTCAGCACAAACCTTGGGTAGTTGAAGCGCAGGCCTCTCACCAACCCATGAACTAAGCATCCTAGTTCATAGGGAATTTGATCCCATCCCCCTGACTTATTAGACAAACAGTGGAGAACAATGTGCAAGAGAAACTTCCAGATGTAGGAGAAGTTGAACTTGTACATAGTTGACCTACTTACATCTCCTTCATATCCCATTAGAGTGTAAGTGCTGTCTAATTCGTCCTTAGGAAACTCAGTAGGAGCTCCTTCATCCTGGAGCTCTAGATGCTCCCTGATGAGTTGTTCGGTAATAATCAACTCTTGTCCACAAATCCTGGTCCTCAGTATACGAACCCCATTTAGGGTTTCTGCTCGACCATTTCCCCAAAATTTTGCCATTTGGTTTGAGTAAACAGTGGGATTAAAGGTAAGGGTTGTGAGGTAGGTTGATTCAAAGAGAAAGGTGATGATTTCAGAGAAGTCAGCATCTCTTGAAAAATCAAGTGGTGCGACTTGGTTATGCTGAGGGTTTAGCGCCATTGTGAAAGGTGAATGAAGATCAGTTTGAATTTGGGTGAATTGGAAGCGACGAAACTTTTAGGGCAGTAAAATGGTAAAAGTTAAACAGGTCTGGATTATTTAAACAGTGGGGGTGACTGTGTGGAGTAACTGTGGGGGGGTTATGGAGGATTTCGGCGGTTATGATGATTTGCGGTTATGAAATGACAATGGCGGCAAGGGATAAGTTTAAATAATCTAACAATTATTAGCAAAATCTTTACCTTTTACAGAGTGGGGCCCAAAAAGATATCCGTTACACAGTAAAAACTCTCTTTCCAAGTATAAAACGTTTCCGAAGGTAATTTGTCTTCCGAAGGCAATTCTTTCTTCCGAAGAAAAGCATTTCTTCCGAAGGTAAGAACTGTTTTCTTGAATGAAGAGTTTTATAAGCTTTGGAAGTAGATCTGATGTGAAATTAATCTCTTCTTCCGAGACTAAAAACACTTTCGAGAAGAAAATTTCCATGGAGGAATTTGACTTCGGAAGATATTAAAGAATATCTTCCGCGAGTTAATTCCTCTTCGTAAGAAATCTATACTGAGAATATTTCAAAGAGTTCTTTTGTAACAGGGCTTAAATTGTATTGCAAGACATTACACATTTAAAAAGCTTTCAAAAGAGGTAGTTTAATCAATGTTTATCATCCCAATAGCTGATATGAGATATTTAAACCTTTGTTCATCAAAAGCTTTGGTGAACAAATCAGCATATTGTTCATTTGAGTCAACTTTGATTAGCTTGATCAGATTTTTCTCATGAATATCTCTAACAAAATGATACCTGATATCAATATGCTTTGTCTTGGAGTGCTTCACTGGATTTTCGGTGATGGAGATAGCACTGTTGTTGTCAATATGGATAGGAGTGCTCATGAAGTTGAATCCATAGTCTAACATCTGGTTCTGAATCCACAGCAGCTGAGCACAGCAGCTAGCAGCAGCAATATATTCAGCTTCAACAGTTGATGTAGATACACAGGATTGTTTCTTGCATTGCCATGAGATGATCCTTCCACCAAGAAATTGACATCCTCCTGATGTGGATTTCTTGTCAATGTTGCAGCCACCATAGTCACTGTCGTAGTATCCATAGAGATTGAAATCACTATTTCTTGGATACTAGAGACCTAGTTTAAGTGCTCCTTTGAGGTATCTAAGGATTCTCTTTGCAGCAGATAGGTGAGACACCTTTGGAGCAGCCTGATATCTTGCACAAATGCAAGTAGCAAACATGATATCAGGTCTACTAGCAGTAAGGTACATCTGAGAACTAATAATTGCTCTATACTGATGTTGATCAATATCCTCCCCCTCAAGGTCAGGGCAAAGATTATGGTTTCTGGGTATGGGTGTCTTGGCTGGCTTACAGTCCTTCATCTCAAATCTTTCTAAGATGTCATTGACATACTTGGATTGATTGATAAAGAATCCTTCCTTCAATTGCTTCACCTGAATTCTAAGAAAGAAGTTCATTCTTCCCATGGAACTCATTTCAAACTTCCTTTTCATGTTGCTTTCAAAGTCTTTGCACATTTGGTCATTTGAGAAACCAAATATGATGTCATCAACATAGACTTGGACAAGCAAAATATCCTTTCCAAACTTTCTAATGAAAAGAGTCTTGTCAATAGTGCCTCTAGTGTAGCCACTTTTAAGTAGAAATTGAGATAGAGTCTCATACCATAGCCTAGGTGCTTGGTGCAGCCCATGTAGAGTTTTGTCCAGTTTGCACACATAGTTGGGATGCTGTGGGTCTTCAAATCCTGGAGGCTGGCATACATAGATTTCCCTATCTATATCCCCATATAGAAAAGCACACTTGACATCAAGTTGGTAGATAGTAAAGTTCTTGGATGCAGCATAAGCAAGGAAGATCCTAACTGCCTCAAGTCTTGCAACTGGTGCAAAGACATCAGTATAATCAATTCCTTTCTCTTGGATTACTAATCTAGCTTTGTTCTTGATAATCAAGCATCTATCATCTTTCTTGTTTCTGAAAACCCATTTAGTGCCTATAGGTACTTGACCAGATGGTAGTGGGCATAAATTCCAGACCTTTTGTCTTCTGAATTGAAGCAGCTCCTCTTGCATCGATTCAACCCAACTACTATCTTTCAAGGCATCTTCTACCTTCTTGGGTTCCATCTGGGATAGAAAACATGAGTACAAACAGACATTCTCATGATGTGTCTGTCCTCTTGTTTTCACACCTTCAGAGACATCTCCTATGATGTTCTCAGTTGGATGAGTGTTGTGAATCCTATGATGAGGA
Source organism: Flaveria linearis (assembly GCA_024085815.1). Lineage (NCBI taxonomy): Eukaryota > Viridiplantae > Streptophyta > Magnoliopsida > Asterales > Asteraceae > Flaveria > Flaveria linearis. The sequence continues at coordinate 62,171,552 of CM044009.1, forward strand.
ATCACTTCTAGTTGCAGAGATAGGTCCAGGTTGGACATATTCTGATCAGGAAATGGAACACTCTATCCAGCTGTTGTTTCAAAGTCATTTAATGAGGACTGATTGAATGACTGAGAAACATCATCAATGGTTGGCTGTGAAGTAGTATTAACAGTTGCCTGTTCCTTCAAAATACTGCTTCCTTCAACCTGGTGTTGTACTGATCACCTGATGAGTTTTGAGGTTCATCAAGTGATTCACTTGTTGAAACTTCACTATTCCTTGAGACAGCTACACTATCTGATCTGTGAATGGTTGAAGCTTGTTGTCTTTCAGCTCTTGGAGAATTTGGAAGAGGTCTGGGTAGCTCAAATAGTTAAGTAGCATCAGCATTAGCATCACCTTGAGCACCTGTTCCAGCTGAAACATTCTCATAAGATGGTTTAGAATAGTTAAGTCAAAGATATAATCAGGTCCATTCCCCCTAACACAAGGAGTGTGCTCATTAACAACTATATTGGATGACTCCAAAAATTGTTGTTTCTTAATGTTGTACACTCTATAAGCTTTAGAGCTAGAAGAGTATCCAACAAAGATAGCATCATCTGACTTCTCAGCAAACTTTGCTAAGTTGTCTTTTGTGTTTAGTATGGTACACCTTCTGCCAAAGGACCTTAGAAAACCAATGAACGGTGGTCTCTTGTTCCATAACTCATAAGGGTTTTTTCCATGGGGCTTAACTACAAGAACTCTATTCTGCACATAGCATGCAGTGCTGACTGCCTCTGCCCAGAATGTTAGAGGTAGTTTTGAATCAGCTAACATAGTTCGAGCAGCCTCAATAAGTGTCATGTTCCTCCTCTCAGCAACACCGTTTTGTTGAGGAGTTCTGGGAGTACTATATTGTCTGGCAATCCCTTTTGAGTCACAGAATGAGTCAAGAACAAAGTTCTTAAACTCAGTCCCTTGATCACTTCTAATGATTTTAACCTTATGATCAATTTGATTTTCTATTTTAAGAATAAAAGATTTCAAAGTTTCAGCAGTTTCATCTTTAGTTCTTAAAAAGAATACCTATGTAAATCTTGTAAAATCATCAACTATCACAAGGCAGTATGATTTCCTTCCAATGCTCATTATACTTGTGGGAAGTGCAATGGAGTAGTGATTGAATTAACACATCTGGATTTGTGAGATGTCCTGTGTTGTTTCCCTTTCAGGCAGGCAACACAGTTATCTTTGCAAAAAAACTCCTTTTTAGGCAAACCATGTACCAAGTTATTTTTAGCCAATTTATTCATTGTCTTAAAATTTACATGACTATGACATCCGTCACCACAAGGTCCGTCATTTAATGTGAGTTTCGTTAACTATTCTTAGAGCATTCATTCCTCACCTTCATAGACTATTAGTAAGGACATCATGCTTGTTTGGTTTTCTTTACAGTCATGATACCATTATTTGCAACCCTATCGCCCAAAACGCTTACGGGTATCACCACCGACATCACTAACTATATTATGTTATATATATAAACATTATTAATAACAACATATTCAAGATACAAACAACATTAAATACTTCCTTATAATTAGTATAACGCGCGTATCTACGTCGTTATCAACCGAAACAAGTTTGGGGGACTCGGGGGCTAAGTGCAGGGACTAAACTTGACAAATTACTAAACTAGGCTGGGTATAAATACCCCACACCAGCCTTTAGCCTTCACATTCTCTTCTTCTTCTTCCTGATCTTCTCCTTCATCACTCTTCTTCATCCTTGCACCTAGAACCGCCCCGTTTCTTCGTGTTTTCACCGTTTAGACTACTACCACAGCTTAGACATCACGTTTCAAGCAGGTAGACGACCTCGGTTGTCCATTTTGCTTATTTTACAGCTGCGATTTTTAGGGTTTCGGGTGCTCAGGATTCAACCCGAGCACAAGAGGTCGTGGGGGTGCGTGTGTAGCCTTTTTGAGTATGCTTCTTACTTAGAGATGTTAGGTGAGTGTTTCTGGAGGTTCTTGATATGTAAAACGAGTTCCCGGAGCAGCTGGACGTTGCTCGGTGCTTCAGCAGTCGCGACCTGCTGTACAGGGCGACTGGGCCTTTCAGGCGACTGAGCCGTACGACTGAGTGGGTCGTGCGACTGAGTCCATGCGCATGTGTGTGTCGTGCGATTGAATGCATGCGATTGAGAGTGTGTGCGATTGAGTCAATGCGGATGATTGTGTGCGACTGTGTGTATCACACGACTGAAGATCCAATCGTACGAATGAAGGTCCAGTCGTATGAATGAAGCTGATTCGTACGACTGAGGGTTGAATCGTGCGAATGGAAGGTTGAGTCGTGCGATTGGGGTGCTGTGTGGTACGACTGAATGCTTAGTCGCACGAATGAGGGTTCAATCGTGCGAATGAAGCTGATTCGCACAACTGAGAGTTGATTCGTGCGAATGAAGTGTCCAGTCATGCGTCTGGTCTTGTCGTGCAAATGGAGTCATTATGTGTGAAGTCTTTCTGTGTGTGGTGTGTGTTGTCGTGTGATGTTAAGGTGACATCGACACGGTTGTCATTGCTAATGACAATCTTTAAGATTAACACTATTGGGCTTATTAATGTTATATCAAATCCAACCAACTTAACATTTTACAATTTGTAACAAACGAATCATAACACAAACACTTACCTAGTATTTTTCTGGCAATAGTAACACTTTTACACAAATGTTATCAGCAATGGCAACGTTACTAGTATCTAGATCTACATAATATCTATTGCGTGTGTTTGTGTGCAAGTGTTACCCACGACCGAACCGAGACAGCCCAAACTAATCGAATGCCATCATATGCCTTATGCACATATTAATGCTTGTCAGTAACTGTCAATAGGTATTTGACTGTTCATAGGGTTCTACTGTTGGGAATATTCATCATAAGTGCTTATCATCTATTCAGTGAGTTTCGTGGCCCCTTTTTACGCTTATATAACTTTTAAACATTTTCAAACTTGGGGGAAAAGAATGCTCGCTTACTTAACACATTTTCAAGCACCTTCCCTAGTGGAAGTCTGCTATAACATTTATGGTTAACTTATCTTGCTTATCTTGTTGAATGATGCTATTATGACTCTTGACTCTATGCTATGTTGCTACCTTGTATATTACTTGGTGGCTTTACATTACTATGTGTTATTACTTGTTGCTATGTGTTGTATGATGTTACTTGTGAATACTATTGACCTTGGATGCTCTCGGCGGTGTGGTTCTTCTTTGTGGGTCTACTTTGTGGTTCTTCTTTGCCGAGCATCCATTACAACCATTAATCCCGGTAATGGGACCTAAGGATTGGTTTGGTTGTAACCTATACGTATGCGCTTTGTGGATCTTGCTACGTCATGTTAACTTATTATGCTATGGAAAATCTTTCAATACAACCATTAGTCCCGGTAATGGGACCTAAGGATTGGTTTGGTTGTAACCTATACGTATGCGCTTTGTGGATCTTGCGACGTAATATTAAACTACTTACGCTTTAGGAATGCTCACTTTACAACCATCAATTCTCGTGTGGAACTGATGTTTAGGTTTGGTTGTAGCTATCCATATATGGTAAAACCACTTACACATAAGTGTAGATGCGGTAACTCTTATTAAACTTACAAGTTGTTTTCATCTTAACATCTTTTATTACTTAAAACCTGCGAAGCTCACCAATAATTATGTTGACCGTTTTGAGCATCTCTTTTTAGGTGATCAAGGTAATTGAAGTTCTAGGAGTGTTGCCTTTTAGTGGAGACCCTAGGAAGCATTTTTGAGACTGAACATACATGATGAACAATACTTTTGTACATTGTTGCAGTCCACTAAACAATTAACATTCTTTTGAACACTTGTTCCCGGGTTATGGGAAACTAAACAATGTTATTCTATATGGTTATGTGATCTTTACATGTTATGCTTATGGCTATGTTGTCATGAATATTGACTAAACGCGACACAAGTCCCCATTTGTGTTCGGGTGTCGTCATGACACGCTTGTCATCATACTTATATTGCTTCTCTATCGTATACCATGTGTTATGACGATCCCATCTAGCTCGCATCCCCGTGTTTCCGCTGTCAGCAGGGTGTGACAATGACACATACGTTTATGCCATAGTGTTGATTCATCACTATTAGCTTTGGAAAGAAAACATGATACTTCACCCATAGGAGAAGCATTGTTCATATCTAGCTTGTACATATCCCCTTTCCTGGGAGATCTAAGAAGCACCAATTCCGGAGGAATTGTCATCCCTGGTTTAAGGATAATGCACTCATGTTCTGTGAAAAGCATTTGATGCTTTTGGTCACAGAATTGAGAAACACTTAACAGATTGTGTTCAAGCTGTTTGACAAAGTGAACTTTGTCAATGTTTAATCTACCATTGGATATACTTCCTCTACCAGAAATATATCCTCCGGTCTCACCTCCAAATTGGACAGGCCCTCCATCATAGTTCTGGAATTGTTGAAGGAGAGATCTGTTCCCTGTAATGTGCCTGGAGCATCCACTATCTACAATCCAGACATTGTTGTTCTTGTCAAATGGATGTCCCTGCATATAAGATGAGATTGTTAATTTTGTTTGGAAGCCCAAGCCTTGCTGGTCTTGGGCTCTTCCAAAGATGATGACATGATTGAACCAAAAGATATGCATTGGGGTTCAATAGAGATCATTGAAGAAGAGGTTTGGGCTAAAGCATCTTCCTTGATCTTCCAATCCATCCCTTGGTTGATCTTTGAGGATGAGCTCGTTGAGGCTATTGCAGCATGGACTTCTTCCGAAGCTTCTTTCTTTTCGGAGGAAGCCTTCACCACCTTTTCTTCTAAAGTAGTCTTCTTCTGGGTTAGTTTCAGGAAGTTTTTTGTTCTTCCGAACCTTTGAAGCTTTGGCTTCCGAAGCCATTTTCCCTTCGGAAGAAATACTTTCTTCCGAAAGCAACTTGGCTTCCGAGACCAACTTTCCCTTTTTCATCACTTGGACTGTTTGAAATGGTCCAAATGTGAAACCTTCCCTGACTCCTCTTTTCTAACATTATTTGCATAATGTGTGCTTGCTGGATTGTAGTAACAATATTTTGCCATGTGGTTGTGCAAACCACACATTATGCATGCGATGTTAGTCTTTTGGGAATTTAAAGGTTGTTGTTTCTTGGGCTTCTTTTCTTCATCAGCAACTTTTCCTTTCAACTTCTGATCCTTTGATAGGACAGGAGTGCTGGTATTGCACTTCTTTCCTGAATCAGAGGCACCTAACACTTGAAATCCAGCTGAGATGAAGACACCTTTTTGCTTTGGGTTGATCTTTAGCTTGGACTCAGCAACCTTCTTGGCAATCTTTCTAACAGCTTTAGCTCTGCTTCTTCTTGCCTTGGTGGTTAGGATTTGATCTTCACAGGAGGAGATAGGTGCATTTACATGTTTCTTCCCTGTGGTGGCCACTATTGTTGCATCCTCCTTCAATTCTGGTGAAGAAGGGTCAGCAGTTGGAACCTCTTGCTCCTTAGTACCACATCTAGGTTGTCTAATAGACTCATAAGAGTGTGGTGGAGCGATTTCATTGGTTCCCAACCCTCCTTTGTTTTGATAAAACATTTTTGAAATGGGAGTATGATGCAAGAATAGCTTGGAAGTTTTGCTCAGCAATAGCTTGCTTCCTGGCCTGAGCCTCAGCAGTAACAAGCTAGGCTTGAGCTTCAGACAGCTTGGATATCAGATCTTTGATTTAAGTCTTATAGTTGGTTTGTGCATGTTTTAAAAGAGACACAGTTTTCTCTAACTCATCAATTTTCTTTTGGTAGTCAGATTCAGCTCTTTTAAAGTCAGATTTTAAGATATTTAAAGACTCAACATCAGATCTGATTTCCATATTGTAATCCTTGTAAAGTTTAACTTTAGCAATACAGGCTGGAGTGCAAAGATTTTCAATTACCTGAGCATCATTTGTTCCGGCCATGAGTGCTTGAGCAGGAGTCACATCTTGTACCATGAAGCTCCAGTCAACATCTTAAGCTATTGCAGCTGTTTCAGTTGTCTTTTCTTCGGACTTCGAGGTTGAGGGATGTATGGAGGCCTGTGGGGTTCCCGGGTTGTTCTTGGGAGCCTTGCATTCCCTCGCAAAGTGACCCAGTTGGTTGAAGTTGTAGCACCTTGCCTTGGTCTTGTCAAACCCAAACTTGCTGTTGACAGGGTTTAGAGGGAATTGCCTTCCAGTTCTCTTGAAGAACTTCTTCGCTCTGTAAGTTAAAAGAGCCATATGTTGGACAATGTCCATATACTCTACATCATCTGGACTGAAGCACTCAAGGTCATCAAAGCAATATTGAAAATCACCAGAGTGTCCACTTCCAGAGACAAAGGCACAACTATCCTGAAAGGAGTTGTGTTGAGCCTGTTGAGACTTTAGAGTCTTAGGTAGAGTAATGTAGGGTCTATTTTGCAAGTTGTCAGGGTAGCATAGCAACTGATGTTGTGGTTCTATGCTTTCCCTTTCAATCACATGAAGGGCTGAACTCATTTGGTTATTAGAGTTACCAGAGGAGTTTTACATGTTCATCTCCATCTGGAATGCACTGAGGATACCATACAACTCTGTGAGAGTAAGAGTCTTAAGGTCTGATGTTCTCTTGATCACAACACAATAGGGTGTCCATAGTTTAGGAAGGGAAGACATGAACTTCCTTACTATGTCCCTGTTCTCAAGAGTTACTCCAATATCCACCAGAGTATCCATTATCTTAACATACCTGAAGTATTGTTGAGTCAAGGTCTCACCAGCCTTAAAAGTGAAGTTTTTAAACTGTTGCTTTAAGAGATCTTTCTTGTTCTCTTTAGTCTCCTTAGATCCTTCATACATGAGCTTCAGTGCATCCCATAAGTCTTTAGCTGTCTTGCACTTCTTGAAGCCTCTGTAGATGGAGTTTGGAAGAGCAGTTTGAAGACAAGTCATCGCCCTTTGATCAAGCTCTATTCTTTTTCTATCTTCTTCTGAGTAATCATCCACATCTTTTAGGATGATACGATTTCCAGTAGCAGAAGTAGTGCTTTGTATGAAAGGACCATTAAAAACGGAATCCCACATCCTTGAGTCTTGACACTTGATGAAGCCTTCCATTCTTGTGCACCATGTGTCAAAATCTTCAGGGGTGATCAGTGAGGACTTGGTCATGGTACCAGTTTCCATATCAGCTTTTGTGAGAGCGGCCATTTGAGTGAATGGATTGTAGGGAGGAGTGAAAAACAAGTTGATTTGGATGGTTAGATCACACAATCAAGAGTCAATCTGCTCTGATACCAATTGCAGGATCGGTATTGGTCACTTAATAAGTGGTTTTTCTCTCAAACTCACCTAGAACAACACTCAAAAAGAGTCTTATCAAGAGTTGATCACAATATAACAAGTAGCAAATGATAATAAACACAAGCTGTAAATTTTCAAGGTACTTTTATATATTGATTCTCAACTCAAAGGATTACAAGACTCTTGCAAGCACAATCTTTCTATCTATTGAATTACAATGAGAACTATATATATAATACTACCTACAGCCGGATATACTTTGATTCCAGCTGGAAACCTATAACCAAAAGCCTATACTACAAGACTATAGGTTAAGGTATCTCGGATATTTTATCTGAGATTTGGTAGTCAGGACGTGTCCCTGACTTACCTTTTGTCACCAACTAAGGTTGGTAACATGTACTATCATAAAAAGGTAAACAGTGGAATAAAGTATGGTCAACTACATGGCTCTTTAGGAAGAAGCCATGTTGTATCAGAGGTCTGCAGTGGAATGTCAGAGACCATACTTATGTCCACTGGTTCATAGCAGTGTCTTCCGAAGGTTAAGTTGCTTCGAAAGAATAACTTCTTCCGAAGCCACTTATACTTTGGAAGACTGCTTCTTCCGAGGCTTGGAAACTTCTCCTTGTCTTCGGAAGTAGAGTTTGTCTTCAGAAGTTGATCTTTCACTTGTCTTCGGAAGAACTCTTCAACCTTAGGAAGTTCCCATACTTAGCTTCGGAAGCCTTTGAATGTAGCACCAAAATTGACTAAGTGAAATAGTTTTGGTTGCACCAGCCTTTCTCATGATCCAACAAAACCTCACTTTGAAATCAAATTGCAAGAAATGTGGGGGAGAGGCCATTTTAGAAACAATCCTTTAGGGTATGTAGAAATGGTTTTGTGAGAAGTTACTCAAACCTATTTAGAAAGGGAGAACCTTTCATTACCCCACATGGATATTATCCAATAACACTTAAATGTGGGTGTGTCTTGCGTTTGAAAATGAAATGTTAGCAATATGGATTTTAGCAATCCAAAGATATTACGAACTCATGATCTAATATAGTACATGATCATAAGGAGCCTATGATAGACTTATATTCTAATTGGCTAGATTTAGAGTCTTGGTAGATGTCTACTACCAAAGACATAAAGAAGATGTATTCGTCTTGATATAAGAATTGTACTCCTTAAATACACTTAGAAGTTTCACAATAGACATGATTAACTTGTGAATTAAGTACACATCATGAAAGCTTATCTCGATTGAAGTTATCTATATCGACTTGACAAAGTGATAGATAATAATTTTGGATCCAACAATCTCCGTGTTGAAACGGACGAGATAGAGAGGAATTGGACTAAAGCTCGTAGGGAAAGGGGAATATGAGGAAACATAACCTAGCTGACTGGAGATCCCAAGATCTAGGCTCAGTAGGACAACTTAATCATATGACCAATGATGTCACTATAGGGGAGTACCCTAAAACTAAATAGGAGTCACGAACTTCCTAATCCATTCACTCTGGGTGTGTACCTCGAACCAGTGACCAAGAGGAGGTTAGCATATTCAGGTTAAATGATTGTGGAAATCAATATAACCATGATGCTTTTAATGACTCATGGAATCACCTATGTTAGAGAGAAGTGGGGTCGCTTCAAATGGATCTGTGGAGAGACGTAAATCCTAGAGCTCTCACAGAACCAGGATAGTGATCCATGACCATAACGGATATGACAATGAGGGGATGTGACCGACTATGGAGAGTCTTGTGTGAATGTATATTGTCGTCTACACAAAACGGGGTCTGATCAAAGGCACCGCATCTACACAACACTAGTAGGCTAAATATGCTTCACAAAGGAAGGTTCAATGGGAACACCTACCTATCCTGCAAGACTCAACTGTCGGTTTTCATTGAGATTTTTGTGTGTTTTGATCGATCTCTATTCATGTGGGGGATTGTTGGAATTTTGGATACAAAATAATTATATTTATGTATTTGTTATATAAATAGTTATTTATTTATTGGTTTAAGTTCTCGTTTTGTAACGAACTATACCGTGTCCATACTGAAGCTAAGATGAATTAGATATCGATTCTCGAAGTTGAATGGTCGGAATGAAAAAAGTGAAACTTGGGTGATTATAGTAGGAAATTTGATTAACATGGATGCTTTATGTTTTGACCAAATCTTTTAATAAATATTATGAATGTTTATTATAGATCGTAACTTTTCTTAAATTGGTATTAAACATGTCATGAATAAAATGAGAGTTTTAATTTGATCTCATAAACATTTCATAAATCAAATAAAAGTTTTGATTGTGAATCATAAAACTCACATTAATGTGAAGTCTTTAGCATGAGTATATAACTAAACTCATGATGAGAAAAGAAAAAAAAAAGAAGAAATTTATTCTATTTAGTGTCTACAAGTTTTATAGAAATTTAGAGAGAAGCACTCTCTAAATTGTTTTTTCTACACCATCATCTTTAACTTTTTTCCATATAACATCATAACACATATTTTACCCATTGATCTCTAGGGCCTGAGGCACTCTCCGGCAGTACATATCGGCTTTGGCTGTTGTACCCTGGGATACAAACGTGTTGTCTTGAGTAGAGACGCGAAATCTGTTTTAAGGGACCCGTGTCTAACACGATCCTCAGCCACAACCGTCAATCTTTTGTTTTTGTTAATTGTTGCAGTCAAGAGGTATGGTTGAAGATTCGAACGTGATAAAGACTCGTGTCAAGAATGCTATATGAAGATTCGTTAGAATATATATTAAAGAAGGATATTCAAGTCAAGTTTGGTACATAAATATTATTATATTAATTTTTCTAGTCGTATTTGTAAACGGTATTGTACTAGAATATTTTCTTATGGCTAACGAGAGTATCGTTAGAATTACTATTTTTTAATATAAAAGTGAACCTATCTCCTACGCACGTGCAGTTAAACGGTTAAATGATTCAACCGAGAAAACAAGTTGGTGTGATCACTATGGATTTTGCCGGTTGTTTTTAAAAAGTTAGCTATTTATTTACAAGTTATTTGGGTACTGGAGATGCTTGTTTGTGTTGACCCAAATCGAAAACTACTAATACTCAAACATACAATATAACATAAGCATTTAAAATTTGAAAATATGATGTTGTTATAATTAGTGCATCTTAGAACTCTTAAGGTTTTTCATATTAAATCTGAGAAAGAACGATCCGGTTCAGTTCTAGACTAGAATAGAACGAGAAAGAAATTTGAAATCTACAGAAACGAGAATAAACCGGATGTAATAAGTTTTTTGTCGTCAAGTCGTGAGCCGTGCTGATTAGTGTTTTTTATTTTCACAATTGCGTCACTTGGGTATAATAACCTTATGATTTAATTACTAGTGAGATATATTAATTTTCTATGTGAATTTAAATAATTTCGTTTCAAGCATAAGTTTAGCAAAATAGTATTTTGAACCTAAAGTGATTTAACATGTAAGTTATAATAGTTTATTTGATATATAGTAAATACTTTATGTAAGTTCAAATTAAATTTCACATATGGTTTCGAAAAGTTGAAAGTGATAATATATATTCAAAATTGAAAATTTCACTAAAAGTGAGAATTCTTCTAGAACAACGTGAATGAACACTAAATTAAGAGATTTTATTAAGAGATTTTATTAAGAGATTTTATTAAGAGATTTTATGTGTGTTGTATAACCCAGTTATGCAGTGATCGTAACATCCGTTATTTTCTAAATTAAAAGCTAAACCCGAACCCATTTTAACCTTCCATTATTAAATTATTTTAATAATATTAATGAATCAAATACGTTAAATGTGTAATTTAGCCAATATTGACAATTGTTTTATTCAAATTCCATATATTAATCATTTAAACAACTTATAATAATTTTTATAATTTATAAAAAAATTATAAAAGGTTATTAATATTTATAAGATTTAAATATTCAATTAAAATAAATAATCAAATTACAAGTTCTTATGAGATTTATAAAGTCTACAAAGATTGAATAAAAAGAAGTTGTTAAATTAAAATTAGATTTTTAATAAATGTAGAGTTTAAATTGTAATTATTCTTTTATTATTTAAATTATTTAATTTTATATTTATTTTAAATTCCAATAATAACCCCCTTTTGAAAGACTTGTAACTCACCATGAACATCATTCATAATCCCCTCCTAAACTCAACTATAAAAGCAAGCATTAGGCCACACTTTTTTTTTGCTCATTCTTCAAAAATCTCACTCCCATATCTTTCTTTCATCCATTGGTTATGATTGATTTCAAGAATTTTATTTTACAAGTAATTTCAAGAAGTTTCTAATACTAAGGTAACCTTATAATTGCTTTTATATTATGTATACCTATATTGTTCTAATTATCCTAACATTTAATTGTTCTCATGTTCTTATTTTTATTCTTTCTTCTACTAAATCTTTTTTAATTTTAATCATTATCATTTGAGCATTAACATTCTAACTTTCACTAACCTTATAACAATCACTAACATTCCTAAATCAAACTAAGAACACGCTAACGTAAACAAAGAATCCCGTTTGCATATGAACGGCTATGCCGCCGCATTCGGTTATTCCACAAGATTATTTCTCTAAATGATGACTTTTAGAATAATTTTTATAACTCAAATTAAGTCTAATATACCATATATCGATATAATAAATTTGTTCTAACCCGTTTCATGCTTTAACAATTTTAAAAGTGCACATAAGTGTCTTACTACATATTTAGCATAATATAGTCTGACTTCAACTAACCATAACTTGGTCATAAGAAACTAAATTTGAGTAAAATCAGACTCCAATATTAAGTTCATTGAATTAGCTTTTTAACGATAGTTTATACGTCTTCAAACTCAAGCGGACGACTCAATAACAGCTTTCACAAGATAAGTGCGCATTTCAGCACCTTCTGTCTTGTGCTGCTATTTTGACCTATTTACGGATTTTTTTCATAAAATGTTTCTGAATGAAAGTTGTCTGGGAGACTCTGAACTAGTCAACTGTAAATTTTTATAATTTTATAAAACCCTTTGATATTTTTAAAACCTGTTCAAACACGTACCAAACATTCTATCCAGAATTGGTACAATAATATTTTTCCAATCTATCTTTCGCTTTTTGACATTCTCTAAACGTCCTAGCTTCTTGTAATGAATTCCGACCTCAAGTTATTGTTTCTTTTTTATCCTTTAGAACATCACCTCTGACTCTTGAACATCTAAGCTTTCTTATGTACTCTACAACCATCATTATACAATGTGAGTTTTTCATGCCCATCTTTTATTATTTCACACCTTTTGGGGTAAAACATGTTAACTTATCAACTTACACTTGTAAACCTTTTGATACTTGTAAACGCACATGTAATTCATCTTTACTTTTTATCATGATTATTTGTATTATTGTGAGTTTTATATGATATACATTATACGTTGATAATCATTAAATATTGCTAGCCTTGCGACGTCATAGATCTATGGGCCTGACAAGCCTATTTGGTGACCTAGTGTTGTATTCTTGAGCACTATGGGGACCAAGTACACTTAGCTATTTGTTTAATCTTGTAATCTTGTAATCTGTCAAGGTTTGATTGTAGCTATATGTATTCTATAAACTTGCATAATTCATAACCATTGACATGAATTGCTACTTGTAAACAATAATATATATATATATATATATATATATATATATATATATATATATATATTTATATATATGTATGTATGCTTAACCCATGAAAACTCACCAACTTTCAAAGTTGACCCTTTATTTTTAACATGTTTCAGGATTGCTTCTTGAGGAATTCTTCTTGCTCATATAGGACTTGGACTTAGTTAATTAAATATCTTATGTTGTTGTTTAAATCTTTGTTGTATTGTAATAACTTGATTGTCTAGTATTATTCAATGAAAAATGGCATTTAATATTATTTCAATGTATTTAAATCCATGAGCTATGAACAATTGTTTCACATTCGTCCGTCCCGATGATTCCGTCGTCGGTCGGGGTGTGACAGTGATACCCTCACTGCCTCAATAAATGTCCTTTTTCACTTTCTTCTTTAGAGAGGGACAGAGAAAGGGTAATGGGATTGAGGTGTGGTGTTTGCTTTGACGGTGGCCTTCCGTCTTGTCACTGGTGTTTGTCACCCATTATCGGCATCGCCGATGTAGATATGATGAGGTTGTAGGGTTTTCTACAGAGAGAGAAGGGATGTTGGTATGTGGTTGACCAGAGCACTGGTGGAGGTTGTCGTCGGTCTTCTATATGGGCTTCACCAACGCATTGGGTTCCTCCCCTGTACCTTTCTTCCTCTGATTCGATGTTTGTGGTGGTTGTTTTGGCTCCCGTCAATCCATATTGCCTGAAATCAACACCTGCAAGGTGTATTAAGCCTCCACGATCCTTTGCTTGCATGGGTTTCCTTGGTGGTGGCGGCGGCGGCCTTTAGGGTTCTTGATCTTAGATCCGTTCTAGGTTTTGCTATTAGGGTTATGCAGCTGATGTAGGTTGTGGATACCATAGGTGGCCATCCGGAACTTGCCATATGGCGAGGGTTATGGAACCCTGTCATCGCCAGACTTTTTCTTATGTGAGTTTCCTTGGCGGCAATAGTGAGAAGCCATTTCTTCTTATTTTGTTTGAAGTCTTTGGTTTGATTGAATGTTGTTGGTGTTATGGAAGGGATTTCAGAAGTCTATGTTTTCGTGTCCGTCTGTTATCACTTTTGGAACACCACCATTTTCTTATTGAGACCTTTATCAGGCATCAAGGAGGTGCCTGATCAAAGCTCTTTGGGGTTGATGATGATGAACTTGAGTTCATCTAAGACTAATCTGTTTATACGTTTTCGAAGTTTAGGACATTTTAGTTAAAGATCTCAAGTGTGGCCTCTGTAAAATTTCTCTTACTGAGACCTTTATAAGCCACCAATGATGTAACACCCGGCCTCTCATACCAACAATATTGTCCGCTTCGCCCATGAGGAGCTCACGGATTTGCTTTTGGTTGCGATCATACCAGCACTAATGCACCAGATCCCATCAGAGCCACTCCTGTGTCGTTCGGGTGTGGGACATACCTCACCATGGATGGTGACTTCTCGGGCTCATCGAGGACGATGAGTCCAAACGGGGGGTGCTTGTGACACCCTACAGATATCCCACATCGGACATCCGATAAAATTGGAACGATACAGAGAAGATTAGCATGGCCCCTGCGCAAGGATGACACGCACAAATCGAGAAATGGTCCAAATTTTTTGGACACATGCCTGCAAATACTCCCATAGGGGAGGGCTATTACTCATCCCACATCGGTTGGGGAGGCGAACGAAAGCTTCTTTATAAGGGGCTGGATACCTTCCCCAATGTGACGCGTTTTAAACCCGTGAGGCTTCGGCCAAAGCGGACAATATCACATTGCGATTTCCCTGGGATGTTACAGTTGGTATCAGAGCCAGGGCCGGGCCGATGTGCCAGCGAGGACGCTGGTCTCACTTCGGTGGGTGGATGGACACATGCCTGCAAATACTCCCATAGGGGAGGGCTATTACTCATCCCACATCGGTTGGGGAGGCGAACGAAAGCTTCTTTATAAGGGGCTGGATACCTTCCCCAATGTGACGCGTTTTAAACCCGTGAGGCTTCGGCCAAAGCGGACAATATCACATTGCGATTTCCCTGGGATGTTACAAATGAGGTGCCTGATCAGAGCTCTTTTGGGTTGATGATGATGAACTTGAGTTCATTTGTGACTTTTTTGTTTATATGTTTTCTGAATTTTGGCCTTTGTTGTTTTGGTTATTAAGGTTTTTAAAAGTGACCTCTGTTGGATGTTCTTTGGGGTTCTAAGGTTGATGATGATGGATATATATTCATCTGAGACTACTTTCGTTGGCTAACAATATTTTAGTATGGTCGATGATGCTCATGTGTTGTTCCGTGGAGCTCTCTTGGGTCGTTGGGTCAATGATAATGAGCATATATTTATTTGAGACTAGTGCAACCTAACTTCCTTTGAGACAATATCATGATTTGGTCAATGACCATTTATGTTGGCTGAGACAATATCTTGCTTTACTTGATGATGACAAACATATGTTTGGATGAGACCAATTTACATGTTCATATTAGACTTATTTGTTGGCAATTAGGTTCCGTGGGATAAAAACAGTCATCATTGGAGAATAGTAAATCATTGTTCGTTTAGTTAAATCGTTGTTCATTTAATCCGTTTTGGGACGATTTGCTTAGAAACCACTTATCATGTTTGAATCTGGTTTACAAACACTATTGTTCGTTACTATATGTTCTATTTTAGTGATTATTGCATGGATATAACATCTGGGTTTGACATGACAGGTCTACCTGCACCACCCTGTAGCCACGCGGTGTGCAATTTGCCTTTCGTACATTTAACGTGAATGTTTGTTATATTGTGGAAAGCTTTTTGACCCTCACGGCTATAATGATAGAAACATCACAAAGCGTGTTTATCTGAGCCTCCTTCGCTTCTTCCGACGCGCAAAGCGTGTCGTAGTATAACACTAGGATATATTAAATTTCACAATGTTTTCTAAGGACTGTCCTTTTAGAAATATTAGTGTGGGTGATTCGTGTGTTATGTGATTGGGGTTGTAAAATTGAAAAGGTTTAATGAAGACGATTTATGCTTTACAATAGGAAAAAATACAGTAAAAAATAATCCTTAAACCACAGGAGAAAAATAACAAATACATAAATGGTAATCTTATTAAAGTTAATAGGTTGTATTGTAAATGGGTTAAAAGAATATGAAAAAAAAATTATTAAGTTCAGGAGATGAAGTGTAAATTCGACATAACTTAAGTCGAAGTATAAAATTTATGGAAAAAAGAAAAAGAAAATGAGTATGTTGTCAATTTGAAAAAAACAGAAAGTGATTTGGTTAGTTTAAGAAAATCCTCAGGGTTTAAATGTTAGACGGTAAAAAAAGTTTTTGATGACTTTGGAGAAAAAAATTATTATTATAAATAAGATAAATATTTAATGCTGTAATTAAATAATCTCATGTTAATTAAATAATATATTAATTAAAAAACTTTATTAAATGAAATAAATAATATATTAATTAAAAGAATGAGAGTAAATTAAAAACTATTATACCCTATACATACAAAGTTGAATTAACCATCTTCAATTTTAGATAAAATTATAATTGTAGATTTATATAATAAGGGGCCGATTACTATATAAAGTGTAATTTTCATGCTAAACGTACGAAGTCACCGGAGCTTGACACGGTTTCTTGGCGGATGGGTAGTTTCGTCCACGCTACAATTACACATAAAATGTACATAATTACGCAAGTTATATTCACAATTACGCAAGTTATATCTATTATTACGCGTGTTAAATTTATTATTACGCAAAGAAAAATTACACCCTTTATAAAAAATAATTACGCAAGTTAATTTATAATTACGAAAGTTATATGATAATTACGCAAGTTATGTTCGCAAGTTATACGCGCAACACATAGACGCTTTTAAAAGATGTTTTTTTAAAGTATAGCAATGCTATACTCATGTTAAAAATGATAAAATGCTCGATTTTATGGTATATATTTTTAAATAATGTCATATAAAAAAAATTATATACGTTAAAAAAACGATGAGAATTTAAAAAAAGTCAACAATTGTAAACTATTTTCAAATTTACCCTCCATACACATTTCTTGCGTAATTATTCCATCTATAATCTGAACCGTCAATTGCTTAGATCAATGGTTATCACTTCGTACATTTCGCACGAATTGTTTACTTTTTACCATTCCCTGTATAATAATATAGAGTACAGAAATGATCAAATATTGTCAGCACCATTTGTGAAGTCAATAGAAACTGCTCTTTAGTAGTAAATGCATTTTTTTACAAAAATAATTTATTGGTTTTCATTTGATCATCGAGAGGTGGCTTGCAACCATGTAAATTTATGATGATTCAGTAGATTCACATTACCAGTCAAAGCCTTGCTAATAACAAGATCAAATGAATCACCACTTGTGCCAAAAGGTATGAAAGGTTATGACAAAAACCAGTAAACTTAGACCAATACATCCCCCTTAAATTATAAGACAGTGCTTAAAACAACAAATTACAAAACATAAAAAAAAAAAAAAAAAAAAAAACACTTGATTGGCTCTCCAAAATGATTACACCAATTTCAACTGTTGATACTCTATTTAGGTTTCTAATTTCTCTTTGGGATAATACTCACAAACAAATTTTTTTCCTTAATTGGACTTGACCCCGCAACCCGTTGGTTGTTGGACCACCTTTGATACCGTTAGCCCGAAGGTGAGTTGATTATTGCGGTTTCTTTGTAGGAAGAACAGAGAAATAGACTCTTATTGTAGCTCATAAAAAGAGAAGCTGAAACCTGATCTTCCTTCATTGGTTGCTTTTAGCTCAAGCTTCTGAAATGGGCTGTAATATGGGTCCAACAAAAAAGGTCAACAAAAAAGAACACTTAATCACTCACCATGTTTAATAACTCATCATGCTAGAAATTGGGGATGGAAATGATAGGTTTAACAGGTCAAAATAGGCCATTTTGGTACACGCCGGGTTGAGTTAGTTCGAAACACATTTCTTCAAAAGTTTGAAACTTCTTCGAAAAAATTAGCGTGTCAAATATGATTTCAGAAGTTTTAGTATTTCAGTGATAATCCAAATGATTTGGAAGGTTAGACAACTTCGAACGATTTGACCCATTCAACCCATTTGAGATAGAAATGTAACGTGAATTGACCCATTCAATAGTAAACGACTTGAAATTGCCAAAAGGAAGATAACAGAAAAAAGAAACGAGAAAGAATAAAACCTGCTGTTTGGATCATAATAATAGCCATTGATCGAGCCATCAACACAAGAGAAACAAACATAGTAAAAACCAGCTATGGTCAACCCACAATCGGCTCCAACATTCACAAAATATTGCTCTTTCCATCTCTGCAAATGGAACAGAAAATTAGTTACTAGTGTAAATATAATATTGCTCTTTTCATCTCTGTATCGGATCTTCTTGACCCGATACACTCTTTGTCAGTTTGTTCAATTTTATTATTATAAATAACAAGTGTAATATAATATGATTACAAATACTATATTAATACAATATTAATCTAACTTTTGGCTAAGTGCAATTTAGAAGGTTGCATCATGTATGCATACACGCTAGACAACTTACTGCCGATTTGATATCTTCTTTTTTTATTAACTATATTTGGCACATCTAGCATGTTAGAGAAATTTCTGGAAAAGACAAACCACTGAACAGATAACAAAAGGGGAAGATGTAAATAAGCAGAATTACCATAATATATACTGATAGTTGCTGAGGTCCAATGACTTCCCACCATCAACTTCAACTTGGTTCTGACAAGAAGGGAATAATAAGCATAAAAATAAAAATTCATAATATCGATATTTAGTGGTATTTTAGTGTACTTACTACGAGAGGTGAAAAAGATGGAAATTTTTTCCAGTGATCTATGTCGACTTCTGACCTGGCACAGTTTGATCATTTTTCATAAATTAATTTGGGAACTAATCCATTGGACATCAAAAGCCAAAATGTTTGAAGTAAGAAGAAAATTACGTTGCTTTCCATTTGTTGGTAAAGAATGTATAATTCTTGGCATCAACAATTTCTCCCTCCCAAAAAGTAACCACCTGCAGTTGATGAATTTGGTAAGTAATAAGAACTCATAATTCACAAAAGTATTTGATATAGGAAAGTGTCTTTTGTAATTACTGGTCAGACACAAACAAATACAGACTTATTATTGAGTGGAATACTATGATCACATTTTCTTTTGGGAAAAACAGTATAAATAAAAACGAAGTTATATTTCACACTTTTTCTTTATATTAGCAACCGACTAACCAACTTTAACTTAGGCAAAAATAGAAACCAACTTACACTATATTACTGATTTAGCAGTTGAGTTACATTTTATTACCAACTGTAGAAATGAATGAGTTGTTTCAACTGGCAATATGTAAATAGTTTGGTGATTTTTCAAAATCATGCTGACGTGACATCTTAATTCTTCTTTTAGAATATATGTATATTCTCATGACAACCAATTTGACATTTAATTTGTTTTAAAATATAAAAAGCTTTTAAAAAAGTCTACCTTGTAAATCATAAAAATGTTTTTTACGCATGCACACGGCATCAATTAGGGCGACATCAACAATTAAAATCAGTTAAAATGAGGTTGGTTGCTAAAATTCGTAATAAACTATAAGTTGGTTTCTATTTTGTGTCTAAATTGTTTGTTAGAAACTTAGAATCAAAGAAAACTGTACAGTTCGTTCCTAATTTCCTTAGTTTACCCTACTCACAACTCACAAGTGCTTCCCAATGCACCTTACCATATATTTATACTTATCAATTTACACAATACAAAATATATTGAAGTTTTAAGCCTTGTAAAATTATTCCCATAACAATTATACTGCTTACTGGTGTATCTGCCATTGGAACATTTAAAGCTTCCATGGTGCCACATAGATATCCATGATCTAGGTCACAGCCTTGAATTCTCACATTAACCCTCCAAGCTTCCTCTTTTTGTGGACTTGAAACATTTTGAGTTCCTGAAAATGTCTGAAAAATCATTCAAAAAGCTTCATTAATCACTCCGTGAAATTTAAACGTGGCAGTCACCATTTGGAAACTCATAAAAGGACATCATTAACACACATAATTTTTATCATCTGAAATAACTCTCAGGGTTTAAAAAAGGTTATTAAGATTTTTCTTAGATGCAAAGCATTTCAGGCTGAACATTTTGTGTGTACTGATATTCTTCACACATCTCCAAAACTACAATAATGACATGCAAATAAAAGAAAACCCACAATATCCATGAAGTCACTATAAAGTATAAAGACACACTGACAATTATAAAAAAGCTTGGGCAAACATCTATTGAGTTTGCAATAATTTGATTGAGTGTTCAAAATAATGATGATTTGTCAATAGTGCCCCAAATGTAAAATACTTTTCTATGGTCATTTCAAATCAGGTAGCACCTGCAATTAGCCTAACATAATGGTTTATCAAGATCATGACCCCCCCTCCTCTCTTCCCCGCGGGGTGGCTCCCAGGTCCCCAAAAAGTCAGAACTTAATACACAAATATATGCAGTGGCATTGAAATTTGAAAAAATGATGCAAAAATGAAGAGATTACCTGTCCAACACTCAGAAGTGAACAAGGCTGTAGAGAAGTTTGTCCAGGATTTGCACCTAACAAATGACATAAGAAAATAGTTTCATACCTAGACAACATTTTCTTAGGACCACCCATTGAATTCTTTAAAAACTCCACAAAAACACTGATAAATCAAATATAGACTTGTTCCAAGCATTACAAAAAGACATGGTACAGATAATCTAACAGATACGAACAGAAATGGCAAAAACAAGCGCAGAAACTTAAAAACAAATACTTTATGAATTTAAGGATGCTAAGTAGTTAGATTTCAGCATAATTTCCATGCACTATTGTACAAGTTACATATGCAAAAACTCAATGGCATCATATGAAAAAGAAATTGCATGTAGACTGCATTTTCAAGCAAACTAGCCATCCAATGAGGTAAATACATAAATATCACATAAAAGAAACATTTCTTTCCTGCAAAGCGAGAGATAAGTCAAGCACCGTATACTCCCCTTTTTATACTCTCTCTGTCTTAATTGCATTACATTCACATGTAAATGTAACCTTTTGATGGATTTATATCACATAAAACTAAAACTATGCAAAATCTATATCATGATCGAGAATTACCCAATTACTATGTCTTCTAAAATTGCTATTATGTCACT
Organism: Flaveria linearis; assembly: GCA_024085815.1. NCBI lineage: Eukaryota > Viridiplantae > Streptophyta > Magnoliopsida > Asterales > Asteraceae > Flaveria > Flaveria linearis. The sequence continues at coordinate 62,192,794 of CM044009.1, forward strand.
ACCTTTCCCTTCGTTGGGACAGTAAAAAAAAAACTTATCCCCATGCCTTTTTAATGGTAAAGGTGAGAACTTATGGCTGTTAGTAACCATACCTAATAGCTAGGGTTTAAACAAACCTGAGACACTCCTAGGTGTTTAATTCCTAGAAGCCGAGGCGCGTGGTGAGAGTTTCATGTACGTGATGCATTACTCTATTTACAGTTAGATAAGCTATATACACAATCAAATAAGCTTTATATGCAACAAAAATGCATCTCTCTCATCTCGTTTACATATCAGACTTCTTTAACAAGTAAAATATTCATACTCTCTTATTCGTTTTGGTTGTTTTTACATATAAGCCTCCTCCGCATGTAACTTTGATCAATTTTGGGCCCACACGCATGCCACAAGACCCTCAGGCATTTTTCAAATCTCCTCGCGCACCTAAGCCCTGCTTTTTAAAACAAGGCTAAAAACATTTTGTTGCATGTGAACAAACACAACTTTTACAAACACAAAGAAATTTCATATGTTGTTATTCTGATATAAACATCTGATCTTGAATACCTAAGTCTCATTAGTTTTTTAAAATATACCTTAAACCATTCCCATTGCCCCATTGTACCATTTAAGGCTAAATATCTTGATAAGGTGTGTAATTTGATATCTCTTTTGTTCTTATATATCTGGAGCAAATTACCCTTTCTACAATTACCACTAATCCTAACTGTATTAAGGATAACAACATTAAACCTATTGATAGTTACTGTGCCAAATTATTCTAAAGAATTTACAAATATCTAAGCATTATGTGATCCTAAAGACCTACATGCTTGCAAGATAGTTAAATTTTCATTCACTTTCCTACATCACGAGTCATGACTCTAGATTCGAAACTTTCAACTCCTCCTATACTAGAAACAGTATTTTGATTGTAACTTATCAAACTAAACCCTCCAATATTCCATGTGTCACACCTTTTGCAGCAAATGCAACTCATCTTCCTACTTTTACTTCCACTTCAACCAAATTATACACATTAATTCAACTAATTTCAATCCAAGCTGACGAGATTTAAGAACAATCGAAAGATTAGGTTGAAAACTTTTCTTCTGAAGTAGTAAAGTGTCAAAATTATTAAACGAGATGTAATAACAATCGATGTCAACCATTTACTCATATTTCAAGCGAAACTTATCCTGACCTAACCCAATGTATACTTAAACACATGAATCACATATTCGCACACTCCAATTCGCATCTAATCCACGAAAGCAACCAAATAGTAATCAAAGTAGAGTAACAGAAGCTCAAACAGAGTGTAATTCTGACAAGAATTGAGAAACAGAAGTAGAAATTTGAGAGTCGCTCAAATCGATCAATCAGACGATGGAATCATGAGATTTATTGAATGATACCTGAAGAACTAGAAGGCGTTGGGGATTCCACCATTCTCACAGGCATTTTTGCTGTGTGTATCTACCAAATTGTAATGATTGAAGCTGACTGTATCTTGCGATGGAGATCAAAAGGGGCTGTAATGAAAACTTCGACGAAGCTTAGCGGAAGACGAAATTGGGAACGAAATGTATCTGTGAAAATTGGAAAGTGCAGAAACAGCCCTTATGCTATTAGTTGAGTTCTTATAGACGCCTAAACAATAAGAAATTGAATTTAACCTTTATTTTATAATCAAGCAAAAACCAAGAGTTTCGAATAGGTATACGGGTAAGGGATAAAGTAAGGGGCTGTTTGACAGTCTTTTAATCAGTCTTTTAATGGTTTAGATATGAATGATTCAACACTTAATGGTTCAGACTGTTTGTTTCCAGAGCAAATGTCTGAATGGTTAAGACATTTGCCTCTGAATGGTTAAGCATTATATGAATGTTGAATGGTTAAGAGGTCTAACGCTGAATGGTTAAGACCTCTTATCTGAATTGGTCAGACATTTGTCATTGAATAGTTAAACAATATACTAGCTCTTAAATGGTTGAAACCTCTTAATGGTTCAGCACTTAATGGTTCAAACCTCTTATTGGTTCAGCACTTAATCATTCAGATATTATCAAACAGCCCCTAATACGATCTTTAAATTTCAAACCGAATGAATAGTGGTTTTTAACGCTATGTACAAGTACTTTATGTAGACATAATTTTTTATTTATCTTGTAGAATCGAGGGATGTGTCGTTATGTTTTCCTCTTTAAATATGGTTATCACATCATTTTTAATGCACACGTATTGTTACCGGCGGCCGTTTCATCCGATGATCGGATGTGATGACGACAACTATACAACTGCCAAAGGCGGTGGCTTTGGCATGTCTCTCTCTTCAATAGTGATATAAATAGAGCCGAGCAACAACGGTTCAAATGTAACGATCAAAAGTACGGATAGATCTAAGACCTGTTTCGGATACAGATCCACCATCGAAACAAATGATAGGGTTGCGATGTCAACTGAAAATACAGATACACTACTCCGGGTAAGCAATCGTGTCTATGAATTGAACACCACCCAACGTGCCACGGTTGAACTAGACTGTCGATTTAACTCACATGCTCATGAGAGAAATCAACAGATAATTCTTCATTCGTAAACTCACTACGTTTCTTTGATCAACAATTCAGTACATATAGAATCCTAGTTCCCATTGAGATTGTAGTGAAGGGTAAATAAAAACCAACAAGGTATTCCTCAAACAGCTAAAAGTACAACTAAACAAATCACACTTAAAATATAAATATTAAACACATGGTAATTAGAAAGAAAAAGCTACATGCCACAAAGAAAGTGGTGTTGAACATGGGTTTAATGGCTATCAGATAGCCTTCTTTGTTCTCGGTTTTTCAGCTTTAAACTTTTGGGTGTTATCATCGACGGATGCTTGAGTTTCTTTGATGCTTTCGATTGTTTAGAATCCTTATTTGTTTTATAAGAAAAGAAATGACGTGGAATAATGTTGTTTTTGTGTCTCGATGACAACGAGCATTGCCTCATCCGAGAGATCTATCTAAACCCCTACATTGCCTCGATTTTATTTTGGCTATGATTACGCATTGAGCTTAAGGGTTTTGTATGAATCTGTTTTGTTGTTCAATCTTGATGGCGAACCCTAACAATTTTCAATCTTGATTTCATTTGAAGTTTAAAAATATTATTTTCTAGGCATAGGATTAAATGAGTTTTGTTCTCTTGCTAGATATTCATGCCAAACACTAATGTCTTTGGGTGTTTAGAGCTATGGTGAAGAGCCTTCACTCATTTGAGTCACCGCTGTCGGTGTCCACTGAGCTATACTACTATCTTTACTTTTCAAACTGAATGAATAGTGCTTTTAAACACCTGGTGCATTATGTACAAGTACCATATGCAAGTATCTTTTTTTTACATCATGTATAATCGTTTGATACAGTTGTGCTTTTCGTGATCCACCTTTAAATATGGTGTGTGGTTGTCTTAGCCGGCGGTGCGATAAATTTGGGTTTTTTTCCCCTTTTAAATTAATACTTAGTCTATTAGATGATGATGACAAAAATGTTGATTTGTTTGTTGATTTTGAGAGGCAAATAGCTATTTGAGTCACAACTATTCGTTGTTCCTGAGCAGTTTTATCGCTCGGTTTCATTTTATTGATGTTGTGTTTTGCCATTGATTTTTGATGATAGCCTATTGATTTTGTTGATTATACCCAATAGTAAACATGTTAAGCCCGAGATTTTATTAAGTTTCATATGAAATTATTGATGGTTTGTTCACTATGTTAAATGGTAGCTTTACATGTTGCGAATGTAGTTGTATATTATGTGTAAAGGCTATGGTTAAAACAATATTAGCGTTTGTTGGTTGGTGTGGCAACGCTTCAGCATTGTAGCCATAATCGGTCAGTTTGTTTTGAGCCTTTGCTATCCATGAAACTAATTTGTTTGTATTGATTATCGTGTATGTAATAAACGATTGTGAAAATACACATTCCATTGTTAGTAATTATAAATCGTGCAACACACGACTTTGAAAACACCTAGTTCCACAAAAAAAAATTGTGGGTTTGAATAAAGAGTATGGTAATTAGGTGATACCTGATATTATTAACCATATACATGTTTATCCGACCTATATACTCGAAAAACATTAATTTTTATTTTTTAGAGTAAAATGTTATTTTTACCTTTGACGTTTGGTTGAATTTATCATTTCAATTCAAAAACTTTTTTGTCATTTCAATCACTATAGTTTACCATATGTTGCATTTTCATCTATTTCACTAACTTCGTTAAGATCTTCGTTCAATATTAGGACATTTTAGTCTTTTTCAACACCCTAATTATTCAATTAAAACAAATTAACCAATTAATATTTAAATAAAACTAAAAAACACATGAAGCAACTCGTGAGACCGGTAGCTTCGATTTAAGGGTTCGATTAACTTTAACCAATGATGTTTGATTGAGGTCTACTGTGTGATTTCTATCAATCTTCATGTTTTGTTCGGACATGTACCGTTAATCGATTAGGATCTACTGTTGTCACATTTTGTTTGATTGATGTCGGCTGTTGTCACGTTCGAACAAACGTGACACTAGCATACCTCAATCAAACAAAGGGTGACAATAGCAGGTCTTAATCTCACAGCATATCGCAATTGAAAAATGGTATATGTTCAAACAAAACGTGAAGATTAATTGAAATCTCACAGCATAACTCAATCAAATAACATGAGTTAGAGTTAATTAAATCGAAGCGCCCAATCTCACTTATCACTTCATGTGTTTTTTAGTTTTAATTGAATATTAATTAATTAATATATTTTAATTGGATAATTAAGGTGTTGAAAAAGACTAAAATACCCTCATATATAACGGAGATCTTAAAGGAGTTAGTGGAGTGGATGAAAATAATAACATTTTAAAAACTACATTATCTGAAATGACAAGAAAAAGTTTTTAAATTAAAATGACAAATTTAAGAAAATATTAGGGACGAAAATGACATTTTACTTGTTTTTATTTGATCCTTCTAGTAATGTTTCATTTTATTAGCCTTGTTATGTAAATAATGAACTTTTCTTTTCAAGTATATATATTTGATAATATTATATTTTGTATGTTTTGAAGTATAAACTTATTTATTAAGAACTAATGAAAATGCTTGTGTATTGCGACGGTACGACTGTTGTGCGATTTTTTTAAAATTTGATTTTAATCAGTATCGGCTCGGTGCGTTATGACGTAAATTAAAAATCAAAATATAATTATTGAAAAAATTTAATAAAAGACAATTACATATATTACAAAAGTCTTTAAGATAACTATATTATCACAACAAGATTAGTAAGAATATGTGTGGTATTTGTGGTCAGAAATCATTTATTACCTAGATTTTAGAAGGGGTGTTTCATTTTATGAATATAGGTTAGAGTTTTATGATTATTGAATGCAACTGTGACAACTGTCACCGACAGATCCGTCAATTAACGTGACACTCGTTAACTATCCTCACGCGTTTATTATTTTTCGTTTTAATCGAAATTTTCGTATACTCGTTAACCCTAAAAATAATAATAATAATAATAATAATTATAATAATAATCATAATAATAATAATAATCATCATAATAATAATAATAATAATTATAATAATAATAATAATAATAATAATAATAATAATAATTTATAATAAAAAATGTATAAAAATTGAATTTATAAGTCCAGGGGGTAATATTGTAATTTCTGAAACTTTAAAAGTAGTTTATAACATAAAATGTTAAACTTAGAAAACCACAGGGACCAAAGCTGTATTTTTTTTAAATTACCCAAACCGCCCCCCCTCCCCGTCGTCCTCTTCGTCGTCGGCCATCGGCTCCGGCGAACCACCACAGCCAAATCCACTCGAATTTTTAACCGAATTAAACACCCGAAACCCTAACGTGAAAGATTCGAACTTGTTCCCCATTGTAATTTGAATAATCTGAGTGCGAATTAGACTAAAACCCAACCACCCCACTCGGCCGAAAGTTCTCCACAATCGATTGCACTAACGCACTAAAATAATCAAAGTAATCAAATCTGAACGACTATATAACTACTCCTAATCTATCTGCACTCACAATTCCATCTGAAACACACTAAATCACATCGTCGAATCATCATCCTCTTCGCAACCTGCAACTTAGTCGAAACCCATCTTTTGAGCATTTTAAACCAAAATTGACAGAGGGTTTTACATCAATAGCATCATTCAAATCTATCCACGAAGTTAATTTGATTACCTCACTCGGTTTCTCATCAAACGAATCCAGTCTCAGTCGCGGCTTGTTCATAATCCATTCACCTCCAATTCATCATCAATCGGGGTAATTAAACACATCATTACACTCGTTTTTACTTGGGTATCAAAAGCCCCAAGATCAATTTTGTTAACATTGTCGATTTGGGGTTCAATTTGGATCAAATCAAATCTAGGGTTTATATGAATTGGGGATGGATTGCTATTTGTGTTTAAAAGATTTCAAAACCAAGGTAAACCGTGGCCACGGCCTTGGTTTACTGGTTACTCGTGCACATGCTGAGCTTGAGGTCCCGGGTTTGAACCCGGGCACCCTCAACCATTTTTTAAGGCTTTTTCACCTTTAAAAAATATATAAAAATTTCTAAAAATTATAAAAATAAATTTTATAAACTTTCCTTATTTTAAATGTTACATAATTATTTTCTGTAAATTTATTTTATTTAAACACTTATAATTAATAAATAGTTTTTAATAATTGTCAATTTATAAATATATTTTATAAATTGCCTGAATTGGATATTTATTATTTTGACCACATTTAATTATGTAAATGATTATAAAGACCATTTAATGGGTAAATAAATTATTGTTCCATAATTTATTGTAAATGTGTAGCTAATTTATAAACTTTTTAATAAATTTTGTTATTATATAATAATATACAGAATTATAATTAAAAACAAATAGACATACAAATATATATTCATCATATAATAATAACAACTTATAGGATTTAATGTCATAACCACATTTAATTAAAAACAAAATAAATAAACTTTTTATAAATTATGTAACTGTCTATTTGTATGTGGTCAAGAACACATGAAGTTTTATAATTTGTAAATTATGTCTATTTAATAAATAGTTTCATAATTGTAAATAGAACATTTATTAAATCAATAAACATATTCATCAACCTGTCTATATGGCCTAATAAATGTCGTGTCAAACCGAATCGACCCGAACCAACCGAATATCCCTTTCTCGTCAATCACGTTTTAAAGACTTAATTGTAACTAATTATAGGTGTGTGATCGCTCATTGTTCGCGTATTTAGAAGTCTTTTGTTCACTTCATTTTCATCTCAATTCAAGGTGAGTTTCGTGGCCCCTTTTTATGCTTATACAATTGTTTCAATCTTTTCCAAACTTGGGGGAAAAATATGCTCACCCGTTTTCAATGCTGTACAACTTTCATACAATTTTCATACTTGGAATCAACGTGATACTGTTTTCATACTCTGATACATACATGATGTTGCTGTGTGGTTCTTCTTACAACCATTAATTCCGGGTTTGGAACCAACAGATAGGTATTAGTAGTACTTCTGGGTTGACACCCCCACCATTGACGAGATGGTTACTTGTGAGTACCATCCCCCCTGCCAGGAATCCGGCATTGGGTGAATATATTCCGACAAGTTTCTTTGTGTACGTCATTAGGTTTGGTTGTATGAAACTCATGTTATGTGATCTTGCTTGCTTATAACTGTATGCACGGTATTCCACAACAAACTCTATACAGCATCAATTACATGTTTATAATTCAAACATGCGAAGCTCACCAACATTATTGTTGACATTTTTGAGCATATCTTTTCAGGTGATCATAATCAAAGAGGATAGCTAGAGCGAATGCCTTAGCAGAGACCTTCAGGATTTCAGTAGACTTGCATTAGTGTTTGACTATCATTTGATTTCATTCATGAATACTATGTTAAACTTTTGTTGGTTGTATTTCATGTTGTATTTGGTTTTATTAATTCAATAGACTATGCTAGTCGTGGAACTGACTAACCATGACACAAGTCACCATTGTGTCGGGTAACGTCATGACACGTGGATTTTTGCATTTATTTTGTCTCTATAAATTAACCAGGTGTTATGACGATCCCGTCCGTTACATCCTCGTGTTTCCGCTATAAGCGGGGGTGTGACAGCAATTTTCGATGGTGATTTGCATAGAATGGAGAAATTTAATGGAGAAATTGTCACCACAAATTACCATTTTGATTGATTTTGAGTTGTTAACAACCGCCAAGGAAAATTGGAAGAGGGATTAATGCTCAATCGTAATGATTGAACGACATTAAAGTAAATGATAGTTTTGTTTAACCACGTTTATATGTTTTAGCATTTGTGTTATATGCATCATATATTATACTTTATTGTAAGGGCATAAATGAAATAAAATAGTTAATTTTTTGAAATTTAAGCATAACTTTTCATACGAGTGTCCTAATCAATATGTAAAATTATCATTCTATCGTTCTTTCACTTTTATTATAAAAGATACAGATAAATATTAAAATTATTAAACACATAATATGCCCCTAGAAAAATATTAGTAAATAGTATTAGTTATAAAAATATAATTAGTAAATATAAATTTAAATATCAATTTATATTATTATAAATAAAATAAAATTTAATGAATTGAATTAAATAATATCATATTATTAAATAATGTATTAATAATGTGTATTAAATAATATAATAATTAGAAGAAGTTAATTAAATGGGGGCAATAAATGAAACTATTGCATAAAACACTTGTACTTTATGATTAAAATGTTCTATAAGTGTCTTACACTTTGAATGAAATTATCATCTTATAAATTTATATAAATTTATATACAACACACAACCATACACACAAAACCAGTCTTCACAACAATATAAATTCATATACAACACACATGCCAGGTTGCCAACCCATCTGGTAATAAGACATAATTTAATGCACACATAGTAGACCTTCAAAACCACATGCTTTCACAGAAACAAAAGTGAAGCACGCTGTAAGTGAATTACTACCCGAAAAGGTCTCACGACTTATAAAAATGTATAAAAATAAACTATTTGTTTTGAAAAAGCAAAAGCTAATCTAAAACATAAATGATTTTAGAAAAGAAAGAAAAGGAACCAAAAAATAATACATGTATTACCTGTACCAATATATAATCAACAAAATGAAAATATTCGAATATTTAACGGCCAATAGAACGACTTTTACTTCTGATCTCACCTCAAGCCTAACCGGGTGAAGATAGACATATCAAAAGCATTCTGTTAGTTTATGGAATTAAAACCATATCCAGTCAAAGAGCATAAAATGCATAAGCATACTATACCATGTTGTTCAAGTTGAAAAGTTTTTTGTACAAAATGTGGTCCGGCTAAAGAGGAGATTTGTAATACCAACTCAACGACACTGCCCACTTTTAATAAACATTAATCAAACACAACAAAAACATAGCATAAACTGGTATGGTGGATCATGATGGAAAATATTACCTTGGTTTTCTGCTTGCCTGCAACACGACCATCATGTAACCACAGCCTCACAGCCTCAAACTGTAAATTAACCCATAATAACATTTAGTTTTTTGTAAACAAATTTTCATCTCGAATGTGTATCAGAGTATGTACGTTGACCTCATAAACCTTGCTTTTATATAAACCATAAATACAATAAAAGAATGTGGCTTTAGAAAGGGCTAACCATATAAACTCATTGAATAATGATAATCAAATGGATTTTATGACCCCCTTCTCTTTTCTTTTTCATAAAAAAGAAGTATGAAGAGAATGAATCTTTTTATCAAAGGATCAGATTCGTTTCTTTTTGTCCAAGTTGCTTCTTTTTTTGTCTAACGCACTTCCTTATTAAGTCTTAAAAAGTCTTTTAAACATAATTATAGCATGCAGACATATCGAATAGTTACATCATGTGCTTCCCCACTTTTAGAACTATAACACATTCTTATAATAACAAACACTTTTTTAAACGTGGCATAAACCAGTATGGTATACCATGACATAAAACTATACCTTGGCCTCCGACTTCTCTACAACATGACCCTCAGGTAACCACAACCTCAAACTGCAAACTAACAAAAAACAATCAATATCTAGAAGAAAGGTTCTATCTCAAAGTGGTTGTTGAAGTTAGTAACCAACAAACCATATATACCCATTAAATGGTATATTGCGTCTATAAATGGCATGATATATCACGCGTCTTGTCTGAGCATTGTAGCTACTGAACATCATAACCTCATATTTGCATCTTTTGCATACGGAACAACTGATGCGTTCAAAAGGAAAAGTAAAAATATAATTAGTTACTCACTCTTACTATGATTTGTAAGTTGTCGAACCTAAGGCGTCAAATTAAGCAATATGCACTTCTTTTTGTATACCCCTAGCCTAGGCAACTAAACGTAACCAAAGACTATAAGCATATGGTGTTCTCGAATGAATTTAAATTAGTGTACTTGAAATTCAAAATGAATGATTCAGACCTTTCAAGCTACTATTCATTCACTTCTAATTTTAATAGATAGACAAGAGTGAAAACTATCTAAACGTACATATCACGGTTATCGCCCTAACTTTGCCATCTTGAAGAAATTAAATACACTTGTCCACCAAAAGCATGACCTTTTCACATCTTATATAATCACAACACACATTTTACTTCTATAATATACAAGAAAAAATATATGGCTTGAAGTACTTGTCAAATTTTAAAACATACATATCAATAGCAATTATTTATCAAATACAAACTCGATTACTTAAAGCACTATCATGAACTTTTGAAAAATGAATACTTTCATCTGTTTCCCAATTATAATTATTAGCTCAAATGAGTTCTTCGCATATAAAGTCTAATTCAAACTTAGCACTTGATACCAAATTTTAACACATATTACCAATTGAGAATGACAGAATCAAACTTACCACTTTATGAGAGACCCAAAGAGAAAATGCTGCATAATAGGAACTTTCTCCATGACCTCCACTTTATAAATCTTAAGCAACCCACTATTCACCTTCTTCCAATTCGGCACACCTGCGAAGACCCGAACATGAAAGGCAAAAAGTGGTAATCATCAAGCCCCCAAACCCCATGTGATCCAGCAGGCTGTGACCTCGGATTGATTCGGATAAGGATACGATGAATCCGAGGTATTTTTTGACGGTGGTGGAGTCGCGGAACCGGCGGATGTCGTCGTCGGAGTGGATGATTTTGGTCGGGGGTTGGAAGTGGTACGGCGGCAATACGACGGGGACTTTTTGGGCTTGGGGAACAGGGGTCATGATGATGGTTTGTTGGACGTTGTGGGTGGGTGGGAGGTTGATCGCCGGAGCGTGGATGGGGCGGTAGACTGGTGGCGGAGAGGTTTCAGACCACGGTGGTGGTGGTGGTGGGTAGGAGGTGGCGCCACCACAGTTGATGCGGGTGGTGGGGTGGTGGTGGTGGTTGCGGTGGCGGTGGGAAGATCTCCGGTGAAAGCATGAAGTTGCAAAGGGATGAGGTGTGGACGATGGTGGGTGTTGTGGGTTGGATTGGATTTGAAGCTTTTGGTAGATGGGTGTTGAAGAAGAAGAGGACCAGAAGAAGGAAATACTAAAATTACCCCATGAATAGTACTATTCATGGTGTCACATCACAGGTTGGTTTATTCATATTATGTAATAAATAAGGTTTCATTAAAAATAATTTAATGAGACTTAATTTTGTTAAAATATAATTTAATTTGTAGTTAATTATTATTAAAACAAAAATTTTTATAAAAATATATAAAGAGGTTTATGGATGTTTATGAATAATAAAATCATTTGTCTTTTTATAATATTGTTCGTAACTTAAATATGTTTGTTATATATATAATTTTTTGATATGCTATATATAACTTATATTAGATTATACATATATATAATATCTATTATATAGTTTTTTATTTCAACTCATGTAACACACGAGTACCTGACTTAATTATAAATATAACAATTAGAAAATATTGTGAGTAATGCTTCTTTTCTGTTGGTCTATGTGTGCAACAATACCTTACCACATGACAGGATTAGAATTTATTTTTATCCCCCAATATGTTGTTCATGTAATGTACATTATTATTCTTTTAATTAAAACAAAATGCTTCATTAGTCCGATCGTTATTCGTTAAGAATCAATGCTATGACTTATGAGTTGGGTGGCGTGGGTTCTACCTAGGTAACAATCTTTTTCGGTTGCTTTTCTTTTACCTTTTATACTTTTATAGCGTAAGCTTTTTACTTTAGAGTTTATTTTTTTCTTACCTAATAAATTTAATATTTCTATATTTTACTCTCATATAGCGTGATCTTTTACTTTAATTTTACTTTTTATTACTTGTTAAAGTTAATGCTTAAATTATTTCTTATATTTAGTCTTTTAAATTTTACTTTTTATTACTTGTTAAAGTTAATGCTTAAATTATTTCGTATGAAAAGTATGAAAGTGTCTGGGAGGAGAAGCACTGCAATGGCTAGCCGAGTTATTCAACAGTATCTTCAAAACCGAGAAGATGCCAAAGCAATGGAAAAACAATGTCATAGTCCCTATAAGAAAAAGGAGATGTCCAAGGTTGCACAAACTATAAAGGAATAAAGTTCTTGAGTCACACAATAAAACTATGAGAAAGAGTTATTGATACGAGAATTAGACGCGAAACACAGATAGCGATAAACCAATTTAAATTTATGCCTGGGTGCTCTCCAACAGAAGCCATACACGTCATAAGTAGAGTAATGGAGAAATATAGAGAAAAAAAAGGGGTCTTCATATGGTCTTCATTGACCTAGAAAAAGCCTATGATAGTGTTCCGTGATAACTCATTTAGAAAAGTATACGAGATAGAAGGGTATCAGAGAGATATATCAAGATAATCAAGGATATGTATGACGGGGGCAAAAACATATATGCAAGCCAGTCGGAGATACAGACTTCTTCCTGGTGAAAGTAAGACTTGTAACATCTTGTATTTTTGAGTTAATTAAAGTTAAACTTGTTAAGTTTTTGTATGGACTAATTATGCCATTTATGAAACTTGTGGGTTTGTTATGCTCATTATTTGTTGTCTTTAATTCTTTTTCAAGGTGCATAATAAAGATGTTGGATAATAATAATAGCAATAATACTAACAATATTACAAATAATATTAATGAACATAATAATAATAATAATAATAACTAGTTATAAGAGTAATAATAATTATGTTATTAATAATATTAATAATAATAATAATAATAATAACAATAATAATAATAATAATAATAATAATAGAAATAATAACTAATAAAAGTTATAAAGTAATAAGTTGTAAATGAATTAAAACTCAAATTAAGGAAGTTAAGGGGGATGCTTTGTCAATTTAATAAACTTTAAATGAAATTTTGTGCATAAACTAATAAAAACAAAACTAAAGGGACTAAATATGTAATTTTTTAAATCCCAAACCCCCACCCCCATTTCCTTTCACGTTTTTCCGGCCACAAGATCCGGCCAACCTCCGGCGACCCTCCGGTCATCCCAAAACCATCAAAATCTAGCGTTTCTTGATCCAAAACCGTTCCCAAGACTTTCTAGAACATGATTCGAACCTGTATACGGCAATTAATCGAGTTAAAACATCGGTTACAAAGCTCAATCGAGAGCATAACCGATGCCTTAAACTCCATAGCCGTTCGAGCATTAAATCTTAATAATAATCTAATTAAACTAACCTAAACAATCATCTAAGTAATTCTAAACATTCACAACTCTCAATTTCACCTGAAAACAAACAAACAAATCAATTCGATCATCACCATCGTCGCGATCTGCAACCTATTCAAACATCATCATCTGGACATCAAGAATCGAAATTGATAGAGGGCTTTGGATCTAGTGCACCATCTGAAGCTTCACACGAGCTTAATTTGATTATCATCATCCTTTGCACACTAATCGCACTCACCCTCGGTCGCGGCTTGTCTTTCATCTGTTCTTGTCAATTTGGTTTCCAAACGGGTAATTAAACACTCCTACCTGCTCGTTTTTACAAGGGGAGCAAAAGCCACATGATTTAAATCGTTAACAGCATTGATTTCGTGTTCAATTGGATCAAAAATCGTTCTAGGGTTCATATGGATTGGGGATGGATTGCTGGTTGTGTTTAAAGGCTGCTGAAACCAAGTTAAACCAAGGCCACGGCCCTAGTTCACTGGTTAAGCACTCACCTTTCCACCTTGAGGTCCCGGGTTCGAACCCGGGCAACCTCATATATTTTTTAAAGGCTTTCAATCTTAAATAAATTAAAGAAAATTTTCTAATAAATATAAAAATTACTTTTATAAACTTCAAATATTGTTTTAAACCACTAAAGATTTTCTATAATTTTTTTTCTTTCTAAGTTTAAATAAAAATATTTTTATTTTAATAAAGCTTGTTTGAATAATTTTTAATAAAATGGGTTGAATATAATAATTAGTAAATTATTATTGGTTTAAATATCCTTTTTCAATTAATCTTGTATATAATTAAAATTTTTATATAACATTTTTAATTATTATAATTGTTTCTTTTCACAACTTTGAATAATATATATATATATATATATTTAAGAAAATATAAATTTATTCCATTTGTTTAAACATAATTATTTGACAAGCCCCAAATTCGACTTAGAACCCCAGTCCTTGTTGATTCATTAAACTCATTACAATAAAACTTAAATCTTGTAAATATATATATACTTAGGTACCTGGTGACGATTTACGTTGGAACGACGCTTATTAATTCTTATTAATCACCAACTATATATTTCTTTCACATGTGAGTATTTTATTCCTCTTTTTTTCATATTTTCACACTTTGGGGTAAAACATGTTACATTATAACCGTTGCACTTGTAAAACGTTTAATTCTTGTAAACTTATGACATTTCACCTGTATGTTGTGGTTAGTTGACCTTTATAGCTACCATGTAATGTCGAATATATATACAATCATTAACTATTGCTAGCCTGGCGACGTCATAGATCTATGGGCCTGACAAGCCTGCTTGGTTGATCCAAGTACATTTAGCTAATCGTATATACTTGTAAACGTTTGAGACTTGTAAAACTTTGTCAAGGTTTGATTGTGCAGTCTGTCTTACATCCGTAGTTACTTTGTTCTCTAACTTACAACATGAATTTCTATCTTTTATATACTTATGTATTAAAAACTATAAAAATCTCACCAACATTATTGTTGACATTTTACTTTTAACATGTTTCAGGAAATGTTCAAGTTTAATTGGCATCTTGAAGTGCTTTCACATCTAGGAGTGGACCTAGTTAAATAAATAAAATAAATTGACTTGTTACATCTTATGTTATGTTATTTACTTTCTTTGAGACTTATGTTTGTAATGGTACAATTGGCACTTATGATTAATATATATCTGGGTTATTAACAGCGTTATGTGGCTGTGAACGATCTTAACCCTCACACTTCGACGTTTCCGCCATCAAGGTTGGGGTGTGACAGGACTTCACCAAGGATCGACATTGAGCCCATTTCTTTTCTTAGTATTGTTGGATGAGATGACCAAGTCTATACAGAAGCCAGTCTGTGGTGCATGCAGTTTGCAGATGATATTATGTTAATATCAAAATATAAAAGGATGCTTAACGAGAGATTAGAACATTGAATAGCGGCACTACAACGTAAAGGCCTAAGGATAAGTCGATCTAAGATGGAATACATGTATTGTAACTTTAGTGGAGAGAATGAAAAGGACACCCAAATAGTATCAAGGGTCCGACGGTCCTACATACGTCTAGGTTTATATACCTAGGCTCGTACGTACAGTAGGACGGAGGGATACATAGTGATGTAGCCTATCATGTTTAAGCAGAATGGTACTAGTGGAGAGCAGCATCAGGGATTTTATATGATAAGAGGTTCCCAGCAACACTAAAGGAAAAACTTATAGAGTGACAGTACGTTCGGCTATGTTATACGGAATAGACTGTTGGGCCAAAAAAATCGCAAAAACAACAAATAGAGGTCGCGGAAATGCGAATGCTGAGGTGGATGTGTGGGCACATAAGACTGTATCGGATAAGGAACGTCGCGTTTCAGCAGAGGCTAGAGGTGGTTTGTATCACGGATAAATATAAGAGAGAATATTAAGATGGTTTGTGCACGTGAAGAGGAGACCGATGTTAGCACCGGTTAGAGCAGTGGAGAACATCACCTTAGATGGTAGGAGGAGTAGAGTAAGACTTAAGTTGACTTGGGATGAGATAATTAGGCGAGATATGCTAGAGTTGCAACTCTCCGAGCACATGATCGAGGATAGAAGTGTGTGGAGGCGTAGAATTAAAATTAATGACTTTTAGTGTGATCTGTTGGTATGAGAAGTAAAGGAAGACCTGATGCGTGGGACCCCGCGTGATGTGTAGGTTATCGATATTTGCGTAAAGGCCTACATGTATTGTAGGCACTACATGTATTGTAACTACAGCGTAAAGGCCTAAGGATAAGTCGATCTAAGATGGAATACATGTATTGTAACTTTAGCGGCACTACAGCGTAAAGGCCTAAGGATAAGTCGATCTAAGATGGAATACATGTATTGTAACTTTAGTGGAGAGAATGAAAAGGACACCCAAATAGTATCAAGGGTCCGACGGTCCTACATACGTCTAGGTTTATATACCTAGGCTCGTACGTACAGTAGGACGGAGGGATACATAGTGATGTAGCCTATCATGTTTAAGCAGAATGGTACTAGTGGAGAGCAGCATCAGGGATTTTATATGATAAGAGGTTCCCAGCAACACTAAAGGAAAAACTTATAGAGTGACAGTACGTTCGGCTATGTTATACGTAATAGACTGTTGGGCCAAAAAAATCGCAAAACAACAAATAGAGGTCGCGGAAATGCGAATGCTGAGGTGGATGTGTGGGCACACAAGACTGTATCGGATAAGGAACGTCGCGTTTCAGCAGAGGCTAGAGGTGGTTTGTATCACGGATAAATATAAGAGAGAATATTAAGATGGTTTGTGCACGTGAAGAGGAGACCGATGTTAGCACCGGTTAGAGCAGTGGAGAACATCACCTTAGATGGTAGGAGGAGTAGAGTAAGACTTAAGTTGACTTGGGATGAGATAATTAGGCGAGATATGCTAGAGTTGCAACTCTCCGAGCACATGATCGAGGATAGAAGTGTGTGGAGGCGTAGAATTAAAATTAATGACTTTTAGTGTGATCTGTTGGTATGAGAAGTAAAGGAAGACCTGATGCGTGGGACCCCGCGTGATGTGTAGGTTATCGATATTTGCTCTTTATATGTGAAACATGTTGCTTATTTGATGTATGCACTATATTCGGTTGTTACGCTTATATGTATGCTTATGATTATGTGATGTATGCTTATGGGATGAATTTACTATAGTCTGGGTGTTATGCTTATGTATATATTTATGAATATGCCTATGTTTATTCTAAACTTTTATGTGATATATACTATGTGTTGTATGCTCTATAATCTGCTTGCTATTGTTTTCGAGTCGGTGATCTCTTTGGAAGCGGTCTCTCTCAAGATAGAGGAAAGACTCGTCACCACCTACCCTCCCAGACCCTGTTTTTTAGTGAGATATACTGGTTATGTTTGTTTGTTTGTTTGTTTGTTTGTTAGTTTTTTAAATTTATATTTTTTAAGAAATTAAATTTATGTCAAACATTGAAAATGTGTTGCTTTTGGGGCATCACAAGAAACATGCACCCGGTCACCATTGTGATGCCGGCGCTGGCTAGCAAGAAGGTTGGTGCTATCTACATGCCAAGGTTTTACACGTCAGCAGCGTATTTATAATAATATTTGTATTATAGATAGTTTTTTACTTTTATTTTTTATTTGCCAAAATATATTTTTCAATCATTAAACACAGCCAATCATGTTTAAGGGCGATGAGATATTATCATGTTTAAGGGCGATGAGATATTATCATGTTTAAGGGCGATGAGATATTATCATGTTTAAGGGCGATGAGATATTATCATGTTTAAGGGCGATGAGATATGCTATTCAACTTTTAGTATATATGTCGATTTTATTGTATAGTTATATATTTTAACTAGTATGGACAATCGCGCGTTGCCGCGGGGATTTTTTTTGTAACGTCGTGGAAGCCATATTAGCACAAAAGAGTAAGAAATCATAAACATGTTTTCCATATCGAAATGTCATAACTGTTTTAACATAAAAGTACATCGTTGTCATACGTCGAGCAACGATTATACAAAAAGAAGGTTTGGTTAGATATATACATAAATTACATGATAGACCAACCACCAGTTGTAAAAAGCATATGTAACGATAACACGTCGTAACGATATATTCATTTTAAAAGTTATAGAAAGAAAAACAAAATATTTGTAAAAAGATTATAAAGATTAATCTTTTTCAAAAAAAACTTTTATATTGTTATTATAGTTTTTAGTATAATTAAATTTATATTAATGTGTGTGTATAGTAGTGATAAAGAGACAAAAAATAAAACATGGGTTTGGATGGGATTGAACCCACGTCCCAACATATTAGCACAAAAGAGTAAGAAATCATAAACTTGTTTTCTATGTCGAAATGTCATAACTGTTTTAACATAAAAGTACATTGTTGTCATATGTAAAGCAACGATTATACAAAAAGAAGGTTTGGTTAGATATATACACAAATTACGTGATAGATCAACCAACAGTTGTAAAAGCATATGTATCGATAACACGTTGTAACGATATATTCATTTTAAAAGATATAAAAAGGAAAATAAAATATTTGTAAAAAGATTATAAAGATTAATCTTTTTAGAAAAAAAAACTTTTATATTATTATAGTTTTTAGTACAATTAAATTTATATTAATGTGTGTGTATAGTAGTGATAAAGAGACAAAAAATAAAACATGGGTTTAGGTGGAATTGAACCCATGTCCCATTCATTTGGAATCCAAATAACTTACCACTTAAACAAAGTTACAATTGGATTTAGGCTTCAAATTTATTTTCATTTATCAACTAAATATTGTTAATAAAAAAACAATAAAACCACTATATACACCGACATATACACCGAGGTTTTAATATATATTTATAATTATAATTATAATTATAATTATTATAATTATAATTATAATTATAATATAATATAATATAATATAATATATATTATAATATAATATAATATAATAACATAACATGAGAAACCAAAGTCACAAATGAGTTGTTCAGCGTAAAAGAACATTAGCTTTTGAAACTATTTTAAATCTCATTTATAATCTATGTTTGAAACTCTATTTAATCGCAGTTCTTTTAGAAACTATCACGTGCGGCCAAAAGTTAGTTTTATATAAACTAGATTTAAATGCCGCGCGTTGCTGCGGCCATGCAAGTTTGCGTTTTCTGCTACTAAACGGACACATTCTTACAAGAGTTTAGTTACAAAAGGCGATTATGTGACATGATTTTCAAAATACCCTGCTACCTGCATGTTTCCATTACTGTTACAAAAGTGTAATATGATGCAAAAGATGTTACAGAAGTCGATTAGTTGCAAAAGAATGGCTTTGGATTGAAAATGTGCTTGCTTACTGTTCCTTGGTCTATTCAACTTTATTTAGTAATTATTAAGAATGGTTAGGACTATACAGTTCATTTAGTTTTGTAAAAAGCAGGAGTTACCTTCTTAGCCTCGTATAGCTGAGTCATAATCTTAGAAAGAAGTGTGACATTGGATTCAACATTTTGGTTTCTAGCTGGTGGAGATGGTATTTCATATGCTGGAATGTGTTTGAACCTGTGTTTTTTATAGAGGGAAGGTGTTAGTGGTGTTTGCTAATGTAGGTAAAAAAAAGATGTATGTTTGTTGTACATTTGGATTAATCTTGATAGTTGACTTATGCACGGGTTGACGTATGTTTCAGATGCAGACGTGGAAGCCAATTGTAGTGCACCTGCATTAAGTAAATTTGCGTTGTGATGTTTGGAATTTTTTTGGTATGTTGTACGTTACTATTTTTGGAATACCTCTGAATGTGGAAACTTTGAGAGATGTGACTGCTATGATTGCGGGATCCGGGTCACTCTCAGCCGCCTTTCGATTGAAACCTATTGCAATCTCCTCCCATAAAGCAACCTCGATCATTTTGCCACTGTTCAAACACACATTTCTGATTATGCCTCTAATAATGTAGGTGCTTTAATTTTTTGGAGCATGGGTGGTACCTTTCATCTTGTAGTTTAACACGTAACAGACCCTTTCCTGTATGGTTGGGGATTTCTTTTGCGTCAATATAGCAGCCTATGAAATCTGCAATAACGTTATGACGTTTACTTCTTTTTTTAACTATAATAGTTATGTATGACAAATACGTACCTGTAAGTACTTTGTTCTTCTCGACCATCCGTGTATGTAGAGCTGAGTACGGAGTAAAGGAAAAGTAGTACATTGGTATCGTGCTGCTTTCTATGGGGATCACTGTTGTAGATCTCCCGAACAGAATCATTGCATCGTGATCAACAACTTTACTGGATGCTCTTCCTTCTATGCAAACGAAACCCGTAATTCTATAGCAAGTCTTAGGCCTGAAGAGTTCATTAAAGTGTGTGCTGTTGTGCACATCTGTATATGCCTCTTTTACTCGTACGTAATTTTAATCATATTTTATCTTATAATATGATTTTATGCTTCGAATTTTCATTAAATTACTCAATTTAATATTTTATTTTTTAACCCGTTTATTCTACTTTTATGATCAACCTTTTCTATGTAAAATATGTCAATATGAGCTTAAAAAGGCATATACTGATCCATCTAATTCAGCCAATTTAATCTATGTATTATGTCTACAGCCAATGATGTGCAATCATAAGAATTAAACCTCCCTAATGAAAAGTCATGAACTGATCCATCTAATTCAGCCAATTTAATCTATGTATTATGTCTACAGCCAATGATGTGCAATCATAACAAAAGAAAAACCCAGAACAAATCAAGTGAAATGACGGAGTTACTGCTAAAGATTTCGTATTGATATAATTGTCCAATCATTGACAATTGTAACTGAAATGTTCTAATGGTTCATACTATATGTAAGGAGGTCGTTGGTCTGTCTTTGACACTAAAGTTACACCTACAAGAATAGAAATGTCTTTATACAAGTGATACTTCCCTTAAACCTATAATTTATGCAATTTCCTTAGGACAGGTTCTCAGGAACCAAAAGTTTTCAATATAGGCCACAATAAGAAATCTTCCTTTTGGCAGTTACTTCTACTACTCTAAGGGTGACTATTTTGAGGGTTGAATTGAACAACCCTACTTGCTGGTCAGATGACGAATGACTCCTCAAACCTCTTTGAATAAGGAGTTAAAAGTCACTGTTTGTTTTACTTTTAAATACTTATTCACGCATGAGAGTTAGCTTATAGAAACCTACTACTAACGATTCTAATTGTAATCTTTATTTTCAGGACATCCAAACAAAGTTATTACCATGATCAACCACATCGGCTAAATTTTTTTACAAGTTTTATTAATCTCCTTCGCTCTACAGAATCAACCATTAACTGTAGATAACTAACCTATTTGTAAACATTATATTTTGCTAAGAAGCCAACTTAGTTTTTGTACTTCAATTGATAACCACCTCGTGAGCACATCCCTATCATGATTCTAACTTAGATT
This sequence comes from Flaveria linearis, assembly GCA_024085815.1. Taxonomy (NCBI): domain Eukaryota; kingdom Viridiplantae; phylum Streptophyta; class Magnoliopsida; order Asterales; family Asteraceae; genus Flaveria; species Flaveria linearis. Next base: position 62,214,619 of record CM044009.1, read on the forward strand.
CGTTGGTTAATGGTTACTCACGGGTATCAGAGGACTGCAAGAAACTACATAGGGTTCGAAGTCAAAAACCAAACATGGCAAAAAGATCATAACATACCTGATCGATTTATATAAACATTCTTATTTTCTAGCCTTTTGGACCTAAAAGTCAAAAACATTTCACTTCTGCTCAAATTCATCAAATTTACCAACAGAATCAAAGGACTTTTCACATAAGATTTGAGATGTAGGATTTATGATTGTTATAGAGTAGCAATCTTTTGTAAAATGGTGGCCTACTTAACAAATAGCACATCCTACAAAAATTCTGGCACTTCTTCATATGTACGCTTCAGTTCATCAAGTTGTATTTTGTTATGAAGAAAATCTCTGTTATGAAAAGAGAAGAGAAAATATTAAAGCTTCTATTACGAAGAAAGAACTTATGCACAAATGATGAACATGCTTCTACCCGTGACCTGATAACATTGGATCTGGTTTAAATAACAATGACCAAATCAGATGTGCTCAAAAGCCTCGGCTCAGGTATACATATTACATCGACATGGCTGCGTTGTAGGACGGAAGTGGAGAACATCTCACTTACCCTCCATGATCATGCCACGCCAGGAGATACATGGTCTCTATCACAATCATCATAGCCATTATCACCTTGTCACCATCATTTATGATTAAGAACATCAACTACATGTAAGGTCAAAATGTCAGTGGTTTAAAAACTGTGTACGCTAGTTTAAAGCAACATCAGTGAATAAAGAAAATACCAAAACATAAACAAAGTCTCGGATGAGGTGTTCCTCGTCATACTTAAGCTATGAATAACTCTGTTGTAATAGCTTATGCGGATGAGGGCAAGCCCATAGAGTTGTTAGCCTGTTAAACAAATGACTTCTAAGTTGAATTCCATTATTTCCATTACTACATGTTGAAAACCAATAAGGCAGCAATGGATATTAGCAAGATACAAAACTCTACACATTTGACCATATATAACAATCTTAGCAATGAAAACATTAACTTCGATGTAATCACAATAAAACAGTATCATAGATTCAAAGCAAGTAAGATCAAACAGAATTACCTAACACCAGCATCACCAACAATCCCAATAGCCATACCAGCAGAAAGCCCCGCAAGGCCACAAGCAAGCCCAGAAGAAAGATGAGCATACCCATCAAAAAGATAATACGATTTGGGCTTAGGGTTAATCCCAGTGCTAATAATCACAGCAATAATCAACCCATAAATCCCCAACAGTCCAGCCATAACAACCGGCGCAATCGACTTCATCACCAGCTTCGACCTCATCACTCCCATCGACGCCACACCAACAGCCACCACCACGTGCGTGTTTGTGTTTAGTTTGGAGCCATGGGGTTCTTTGAATATGTTTGGTGAATTGATGAACAACAAAAACACAGAAAACCCCCAAAATCGACACCCACAGGCATAATCAAAACGAAAAGCACACAAATATGGCGATAGCGTACCGGAAAGCAGACCTCGAAACAGCAAAAGCCAAAGATCCCGGCCGCAAAACAGTCGGTGCATAGGAGCAATTATGCTTCGGATGCCTCGCGTTCTCTTTTGGTGATGGCGTCGGCAGTCGTTATGCCTCGGTAGGGGAAGTGTGGTGGTGATGGTGGTGATGGTGGTGAGAGGTGGGAGATTTGGGTGGATCCGGCGGCGACGGGGCGGCGATCTGGGTGGTGTGCGGGAATTGGAGGTGTGGTGGTGATGATTTAGGGTTTGGGGATTTTGAAGGTCACCGACCAAGTGAACTACTGTTCACACCGACAATTTAGATTAATATGAATAGAAATTTATAGTTTGTTAATACTGCTCATATTTTTATTATACAACTATTAGAAGTTAGAACTAAAAACTCAAACTACAGTATGTTAATATTTTACATAAAAGAGTCCTAATAAACTTATAAATATATGCTCATTATAAAAGCTAGAGTAAATTACACAAAAGGATATTTATTTTTGTAACTTATTTCACTTTTCAACATTTATCTTTAGTGATTACTCGAGACAACCTTTACGTATATGATTTGTTTCATCTTTGATCCTTTGGTATAACGGTCGTTAATTTGCATAATTAAGTTAGGTCACATGTTATCACATGAGGGTATATGTGTAAAAAATATTTAGGTGGCATAATTCAAAACAAATCGACGTATGAAGAAAATATGATCGATAATACATTGAGACTGACGAGTAAAACCTCAAACAAATTTTATATATTTTTATCATCACCTTTTATAACTAGTTATATAAAAATTTATTGCTTCATATTATTTAAATATAATCAATTAATGTAATACACAGAAATTCGAATACAAGTCACATGAATTTATTTAGAAAAATATGACTAGTAAAACGTCGACTTGGTAATAAGTTAAGACTCTAAAATGTTGAGGCTAACGAGTAAAATCTTAAACAAATTTTATATGTTCTTAACATCATTTTTTAGTTATATAAAAACTTATATATAATATGATTTAAGTACCAATAACAAACACAATATATAAAAATTAGAATGCAAGCTGGCACGTGAAATTATTTTAATGTTTTTGTTCAAATTAGAAATGCTAGTTTTATAAAAAAATTATCGTATCATATGATTTCCATAATCAGATGATTATGTAAAGCATGTAAATTACTTCATGTTGTTTTCATTTTAACTTTATGTATTAAAAATATTATATTTTTAATAACAAATTAAGTTTATTAATGATATATAAATTACACAATACAATTATTTTTTATTGAAGGGTTACTTTTTGGTCTCAACCCCAATCATATTTTTCTATTGAATTTTTGAATTATGCCATCGGTAAGCTTTTTTTACACATATATACTCATATGATAACCATGTGATATAACTTAATGACACAAACTATCGACTGTTAGACTAAAATATCAAATTTGAAACAAACCATATAAATAAAGATTGTTTAGTGTAATTAGTAAAGATAAATGTTAAAATAAAATTAATTATATAAATAAACATCATTTTATGTAATTTATTTGCATGTGATACCAACTTCAATATTGGCTTTATGTGTTGCAAGGATAATGTTCGTTTATATTTTATTATAATTACAAATACTAATCATGATGCATATCTGTAGTTCTGTATTGTTTTAGTAATATTTAATAAGCACAATGTTACCTTTTTTTATAGTTATATACAAGAACTATATAGAAAACAAAAGAGTGAGTATAATATATATAATCAAAAGTAGAAAACAGCAAATGTCACCATATAATACACTATAATAAACTGCGAATTACACAAGTCTCTTCTTTTAAGTTGACGAGTACAGGATGTTAATAAAGAAATAAACAAATAAACTATGTTAAAGACTTAAATATATTTATTTTATGACCAAGACTTATGAGTAGATAAATCACAAAATGGAAAGTAAATTGTAATAAACCATGTACATGAAGGACAAAAGGGAAATACAGTGTTTAGTAAAATCATTTGAACATTTTTGAAATATAGTTTGGGCGGTGCCTATAGTTGTACAATTTAATAATTAATAAAATCATTTGGTAATTTATTATACCATTCGTAATTCTTTCTTGGGTTGTGCTGGGGACACCACTGGGGTTTATGGGGGTAGGCCGGGCCAAAAGGTCACGGTTAGGGCTTGCGGTCACGTTTTGGTACCTAACCGTGACCGCAAGGGCTTGTGGTCACGGTTTCTGTGTCTGTATTCCGACACCGCGTGACAACAAAACGACTGGTCTGGAAAAGTTGAAAACCCGGTCACCAATGTAACATCTCGTAATTTTGAGTTAATTTAAAGTTAGTTTTGTTAATAATAAATAATAAAATAATAATAATAATAATAATAAAAAAATAATAATAATAATAATAATAATAAATAAATAATAATAATAATAATAATAATAATAATAATAATAATGATAATGATAATAGTTTAATTATAATAATAATAATAATAATAATAATAATAATAATAATAATGTTGTTATTATAGTAATAATTTATAAAAGTTTATTAAACTTTGAAATATTTAAAAAAAAACTTGAATTTAATAAGTCTAGGGGCCTTAATGTCATTTTACAACTATAAATGAAAGTTTTGTTACATAAAATAATAAAGTTCCAAACTACAGGGACCAATGGTGTAATTTTAAAATTTACAACCCAACCCCCCGCCCCTTTCTCCCTCTCGATTTTCCGGTTGAAAATCATGCCAAAGTTACCATCAAAACGTCATCAAACCATTAAATTGAAACCCCTGAACCGTTCGCAAACTAGATTCGAACCTGAGCACCCAAAATAATTAAAAAATACAATCGTTTAGTGCGATCTACAACCGACCCACGTTTTTCGACCCCTTTTACAGGTCAAGATCGCACTAAACAAATAATAATCAAATTAACTTCGCCTAATCAGTCGCTTATCTGTTCCTATATCATCACAACTCTCAATTTCTTCTAAAACCAAACAACATCGAATTCGATTTCCTCTCCCGTTCGCGACCTGCCCCGATTCGAACACCATCTTCTGAGTTTTATTTCACGCAATTGATAGAGGGTTTTTCATCATTGAATCCATTGGAAACTTTCTGCAAAACGAATTGGAGTATTACCCACGATTGCTCATCGATTGGACCCGAGGCAATCGCGATCTGTTCTTGTACCTGTTCTTCATCGAATCCGTCCCCAACCGGGTAATTAAACCTGGTTATACACTCGATTTCATGTGGGAAACAAAAGCCCTAAGTTTTCTTTCATTATCAACAACAAATTTGGGATGATTTGGATTCACCCGAAACTAGGGTTCATAGGAAATTGGGGTTTCTTTTGATTGTCTTTTTAAACTTTCAAAACCAGAATATACCGCGGCTGAGGCCTTGGTTCACTGGTTTAGACATTGCCCTGTTAAACATGAGGTCCCGGGTTCGAACCCGGGCACCCTCATGTTTTATTTTTAAAGGCCTTTTAGCCTAAAACTAATTTCAAAAAATTTGTAAAATGTATAAAAATTATTTTTATAAATTCCAAATATTTTCAAAAGCTTCTAAAGATTTTCTATAATTTTTTCAAGTTTAAATAAAAATTTCTTTATTTATAAAACATTTTAGCCAACCTTGTTTGCATAGTTTTTAATAAAATGGATTAAAAATAATAATTAGTAAATTATTATTAGTTCAAATATTCCTTTCCAATTAATTTTGTTTATATAGTAATAAATTTTTAGATATAAAAATTTATTAAAACTTTTTATATAATTTTTTTAATTAATTATTATAATTGTTCTTTTCATAACTTTGAATAATATATAAATATATATTTTAAGAAAATATAAATTTAATTCATTTGTTTAAATATAACTAGTTGACAAGCCCCAAATTCGACTTAGAACCCTAGTACTCGTTGGTTCGTTAAACTCATTACGATAAAACTTAAAACTTGTAATTATGTCTATTTACGTGCCTTGTGACGGTTTATGTTGAAACGACGATTATTATACTTCTTATTAATCATCAATAATATACTTGTTTGATCAGGTGAGTATTTCTATACCCATTTATTATTTTCACACTTTTGGGTGAAACATGTTACATTATAAACATTTCACTTGTAAACACGTCTGATTCTTGTAAACTTATTGCAATTTATTGTGTGTTGTGGTTAGTTGGACCTTGTAGCTACCATGTAATGTCGAATATGTGTACAATCATTAACTATTGCTAGCCAGGCGACGTCATAGATCTATGGGCCTGACAAGCCTGCTTGGTTGATCCAAGTACACTTAGCTAATCGTATATACTTGTAACGTTTGAGACTTGTAAAACTTTGTCAAGGTTTGATTGTGCATTCTGTCTTACATCCCTAGTTACTTTGTTCTCTAATTTCAACATGAATTGTCATCTTTTATATATACTTATGTATTGAAACTATGGAAATCTCACCAACATTATTGTTGACCTTTTATTTTTAACATGTTTCAGGAAATACTCAAGCTTAATTTCTACTCTTCGAAGCTTACACATCTAGGAATGGACCTAAATAAGTAAATGGAATAAATGACTTGTTATGTTTGTTTTAATTTTTTCGAGACTTATGATTGTAATGGTACTATCGGAATTTATGATTAATATATATATTTGGGATTATTAATAGCGTTATGTGGCTGTGAACGATCTTAACTCTCGCTCCTCGACGTTTCCGCCATCAAGGTTGGGGTGTGACAGATTGGTATAAGAGCCCATAACTATAGGGATTTAGGTTATTAAAAATGGTGACCTAGACTATAGCATATGCATGAATCTTATAGAATTACACTTCTATCTTTTAAATTATATGGTTTGCATGCTACATAATGTTATGTCTCCTTATGTGCAACTTGATGTCCTAGCATAGGATTGGCTAAACATTGCTACATGTCTCCCAAAACTTATATTTGACTCTTTGACTCTCCCCGAACATGAAATCTCTTAATCTTATCCTCGACGACACGTGGAATCATATACTTATGCTTATGACTTGGATCTTTAGACATTATGTCTAATCTATATAAATCTCATCAAGGTTTTGATTTCATGAACCTAAGAAATACTGTGTGACACATAGACACCTGTATTCTGGATTTCCTGGCAAAAAGCCTTCGGGCTAAGGTAAGCGTTTCGTATAAATCCTACGGGACTAGTTACGCTTACCTGGGGATTTCTGGGATGAGTGATAAACTATGGTCAACACACACAAGTTTCTAAGGCAAATGGGTCAATTTACCTTGACGTGTCAACGTTTCCAAATGGTGATGCGTGAACCGACTGGAAACATTCCGTATAATTCATGATTCTTACTTTAACTGTCTATCCTTATTGTCCTCTTACCCGTTCCTAATCCAATTCGTATTTTCCAGCATGTCTCGCCATCACGGAAACCGAGGAAGATCCGACCGTAAGCTTGCCGCCATGATTGCCCGGCAAATGGCTGCGGTCATCCCGACTATGATGGCTGAACTCAGCAGCACTATGATCGCCAACATCGCAAACAACAGCAACGGCCAAGGGGAAAATGGTGCAAACCAAGGCCGTAACAACCAGTCTTGCACATTCAAGCACTTTAGTTCATGTAAGCCTCCCAGTTTCAGTGGCAAGGAAGGTGCCACCGGTCTCTTAGAATGGTTTGAAGGGATGGAGAACACCTTTGTCAACTGTGAGTGCCCCGAAGCACTCAAGGTGAGGTATGCTACCAGTATGCTGCAGCAAAGGGCCTTAACGTGGTGGAACAACGAAAAGAGAAACCGAGGCCCCGACGCAATCTTGGCCTTAAGTTGGGAGGAATTAAAAAACATAGCCATCGCCAAGTTTTGCCCAAGAAGTGAAATCCAGAAGCTAGAGGAGGAATTCTGGAACCTGAAACAGGATGGCAGGAATCATCTGGCGTATTCTACCCGCCATCACGAGTTGAGTATACTGCTGCCACACATGGTGGATACTGTTCCACGTAATGTGGAGAAATTCATAAAGGGTGTGCCGTCTCAGATTCAGGATGCCGTTGTGGGTAGTCAACCCGCAACTTTGGAAGAAGCCATCACCATCACTGCCCAATTGACGGAGAACCACATCCGAGCGGGCACTATGTCTGCAAAGGGTGCCAAGAAAACTGAGAAGACGACTCCCGAGGAGGTCAAGGAGGTCAAGCCTGAAAACAAGAAGCGAAAGTTCACCCCGACACGCAACTACGCTGTGACCGCCCCAAATGCACCTAAAAAACAAATGGTGGTTGCAAAATAAGCTCCTTTGGCTAGAGCTTATGTTGGTCCATACCCCATGTGTAACACGTGCAAGTACCATCATGCGAGTAACATTCCATGGCGAGTCTGCTCGTTGTGTGGAAAGTATGGCCACTTGGTGACTACTTGTCTTCGTGCGCCAAACAATACTGCAATGCTTACCAACCGAACCTGCTATAACTGTGGTGAGCCTGGTCACATTCGTCCGCAATGTCCTCGCAATGCGGAAATGTGCCACCTGCTCGTGGAAGGCCTTCAACATCAACGCCAACTAAGCACAAGCCAACAACGACGTGGTGAATGGTACGACGTTGAATTCCTTTTAAATCATTTCTTGTCTTGTAAATATTCCTATCTTTGTGGTCATCATACCAATAATAGGTTATTACCAAACAGGTATGCAATTGGGAAGCTTCGATATTATTATCGGCATGAAATGGTTAGCCAAACATCGTGCAGAAATTTTATGCTTCGATAAATGCATCCGAATTCCCTGACCGACTGGTGATACCTTAAGGGTCTTTGGGGAGGAATCGTCCCAAGGACTCAAACTCATGTCTTGCATCAAGGCCCGCAAATGCTTAAGTAAAAACTACATGGCCTTCATGGCATATGTAGTTATTACTAAAGCCAAAGGTAAGGAATTGAAAGACATTCCTGTCGTGCGGGACTTTCCTGAGGTTTTTCTCGAGGATCTTAAGGGACTACCTCCCGTGCGAGAAGTCGAGTTCAAGATTGACTTAATCCCTGGTGCAAACCCTGTGGCTAAATCACCTTATCGTCTTGCACCGTCTGAAATGCAAGAACTAGCTAGTCAACTGCAAGAGTTGACCGATAAGGGTTTCATTCGCCCTAGTTCATCACCGTGGGGTGCACCTGTACTGTTTCTGTAGAAGAAAGATGGTTCATTTCGTATGTGCATCGATTACCGGGAACTCAACAAACTTACTATCAGAAACCGATACCCCCTTCCCTGAATCGATGATCACTTCGACCAACTTCAAGGGGCTACTCAATTCTCAAAGATCGATCTACGTTCTGGGTATCATCAACTACGTGTTCACGATGATGACATTCCAAAGACCGCTTTTCGTACTCGATATGGACACTACGAGTTCATGGTTATGCCTTTTGGCTTGACCAATGCACCTGCCGTGTTCATGGATCTCATGAATCGAGTATGTAAACCGTATTTGGATAAGTTTATGATCGTGTTCATTGATGACATACTTATTTATTCCAAGACGAAAATCGATCACGAGACGCACTTGCTACAAGTTCTTGGACTCTTGAAGAAGGAACAATTATACGCCAAGTTTTCCAAGTGTGAATTCTGGTTAGAAGATATTCAATTCTTAGGACATGTGGTGAATAGTCAAGGAATCCACGTCGATCCTGTAAAAATCGAAGCCGTAAAGAATTGGTGTGTTCCTACAACCCCAACCGAAGTTCGTTCTTTTCTGGGCTTAGCGGATACTACCGAAGGTTCATAGCAAATTTTTGAAGATTACGAAACCATTAACGGCGTTAACCCAAAAGAATCGACTCTTTGAATGGGGACCCGAGCAAGAAGAGGCTTTCGAGACATTAAAACGCAAGTTGTGTAACGCTCCTATTCTCACGCTTCCCGAGGGAAACGATGATTTTACCGTGTATTGTGATGCTTCAAATCAAGGTCTAGGTTGTGTTCTCATGCAACGAGGCAAAGTCATAGCATACGCATCGAGGCAATTGAAGGTTCATGAAGTGAACTACACAACTCATGATCTTGAACTTGGTGCCGTGGTTTTCGCTTTGAAAATCTGGCGACACTATCTTTATGGGACACAATGCATAGTCTACACCGATCATAAGAGTCTCCAACACGTGTTTAACCAAAAGGATCTCAACATGAGACAAAGGCGTTGGATCGAGTTGATCAGCGATTACGACTGTGACATTCGCTACCATCCTGGAAAGGCAAATGTTGTAGCCGACGCGCTAAGTCACAAGGTCCACAACAAGGTTGTCTCACTTCAATAAGTTCGACATCGAAGGCAATGGTTTGACACGTTAAGGGAATTTGATACTGAGATTCAAGTGGATGTTAACGAAGCTACTATTATGCTTCAAAATATAAGGATTGATAGTGATCTCGAGTTATGCATTCGCGAGGCTCAACAAGCAGCATTAACCGATGAAGGAAAAGATGAAGATTTGGTGTCTAACGTTCGGTCACAACTGGAGACAAAACCGAATGGCTTGCGGTACTTCTTGAATCGACTTTGGATCCCTAATCGTGATAATCTTCGTCACCTCATCATGAACGAAGCTCATCAAACCCGATATTCTATTCATCCTGGCTCCGATAAGATGTACATGGACTTGTGTAGTCAATATTGGTTGCATGGAATGAAGAAAGATATCACGTCTTATGTTTCCAAATGTCTCACGTGTGCAAGAGTCAAAGCCGAGCATCAACAACCAAGTGGTTTACTTGAACAACCCGAAATCCTTATGTGGAAATGGGAACATATATCCATGGATTTCGTAACCAAGTTACCTCGTACTCCTCATGGTCATGATAGTATTTGGGTGATTGTTGACCGTTTGACGAAGACGGCACATTTCATACCAATACGAGACACTTACAAAGTTTCAAGACCGGCCCGCATCTTCATTGACGAAATTGTGAGTCGTCATGGCGTGCCGTTGCACATCATATCCGACCGAGACGCTCATTTCACTTCGTACTTCTGGTCGTCTATGCAGGAACTCCTGGGTACTCAATTGGATTTAAGTACGGCTTACCATCCTCAAACTGATGGTCAAACCGAACGAACAATCCAAACCCTCGAGATTTGCTACGACTATGTGTCCTTGACTTTGGTGGTGATTGGGATACGCATTTACCGCTTGCGGAATTTTCGTATAACAAGGGTTATCACTCGAGTATCAAGATGCCACCATTCGAAGCCTTTATGGTCGTAAATGTCGTTCATCGATCTGCTGGACCGATATTGGTGAAAACTTCATCACTGGTCCTGAACTTATACTAGAGACGACCGATAAAGTTTCTATCATCCGAAAGAACCTTGAAGTGGCAAGAAGTCGACAAAAGAGCTATGCAGATAAGCGACGTAAGCCTTTGGAATTCCAAGTTGGGGAGATGGTTCTTCTTAAGGTTTCACCGTGGAAGGGTGTTGTTCGCTTTGGAAAGAAGGGTAAACTGGCTCCAAGATTTGTAGGACCTTTCAAGATTCTAAAAAGGATTGGGAAAGCGGCTTACAAACTGGAATTACCTTCCGACCTTAGTGGAGTTCATCCTGTGTTCCATGCCTCGAATTTGAGGAAGTGTCTGGCTGACGAAGGTCTGCATGTTCCGTTGGATGAGATCCAGATCGACGAGTCATTACACTTTGTTGAGAAGCCTGTTGAGATTATGGACCGAACCCTGAAGAAGACCAGAACAACTACCACATCGATCGTCAAAGTCCGTTGGGAAAACAAACGTGGAGCGGAGTTCACTTGGGAGCGTGAACAACATATGAAGAAGAAGTATCCGCATTTGTTCATATAGTTTTAATTTTAATTTCGGGACGAAATTCTTTTAAGTTGGGAGACTGTAGTATCTCGTAATTTTGAGTTAATTTAAAGTTAGTTTTGTTAATAATAAATAATAAAATAATAATAATAAATAATAATAATAATAATATGATAATAGTTTAATTATAAAATAATAATAATAATAATAATAATAATAATAATAATAACAATAATAATAATGTTATTAATAGTAATAATTTATAAAAGTTTATTAAACTTTGAAATATTAAAAAACTTGAATTTAATAAGTCCAGGGGCCTTAATGTCATTTTACAAACTATAAATGAAAGTTTTGTTACATAAATAATAAAGTTCCAAACTGCAAGGACCAATGGTTTAATTTTAAAATTTACAACCCAACCCTCCGCCCCTTTCTCCGTCTCGATTTTCCGGTTGAAAATCCGGCCAAAGTTCCGGCAAGCGCCGGCCACCATCAAAACGTCATCAAACCATTAAATTGAAACCCCTGACCGTTCGCAAACTAGATTCGTACCTGAGCACCCAAAACAATTAAAAAATACAATCGTTTAGTGCGATCTACAACCGACCCACGTTTTTCGGCCCCTTTTACAGGTCAAGATCGCACTAAACAACAATAATAATCAAATTAACTTCGCCTAATCAGTCGCTTATCTGTTCCTATATCATCACAACTCTCAATTTCTTCTAAAACCAAAACAAACATTGAATTCGATTTCCTCTCCCGTTCGCGAACTGCCCCGATTCGAACACCATCTTCTGAGTTTTATTTCATGCAATTGATAGTGGGTTTTCTATCATTGAATCCATTGGAAACTTTCTGCAAAACGAATTGGAGTATTACCCACGATTGCTCATCGATTGGACCTGAGGCAATCGCGATCTGTTCTTGTACCTGTTCATCATCGAATCCGTCCCCAACCGGGTAATTAAACCTGGTTATACACTCGATTTCATGTGGGAAACAAAAGCCCTAAGTTTTCTTTCGTTATCAACAACAAATTTGGGATGATTTGGATTCACCCGAAACTAGGGTTCATAGGAAATTGGGGGTTTCTTTTGATTGTCTTTTTAAACTTTCGAAACCAGAATATACCGCGGCTGAGGCCTTGGTTCACTGGTTTAGACATTGCCCTGTTAAACATGAGGTCCCGGGTTCGAACCCAGGCACCCTCATGTTTTATTTTTAAAGGCCTTTTAGCCTAAAACTAATTTCAGAAAATTTGTAAAATGTATAAAAATTATTTTTATAAATTCCAAATATTTTCAAAAGCTTCTAAATTTTCTATAATTTTTCCAAGTTTAAATAAAATTTCTTTATTTATAAAACATTTTAGCCAACCTTGTTTGCATAGTTTTTAATAAAATGGAGTAAAAATAATAATTAATAAATTATTATTGGTTCAAATATTCCTTTCCAATTAATTTTGTTTATATAGTAATAAATTTTTAGATATAAAAATTTATTAAAACTTTTATATAATTTTTTTAATTAATTATTATAATTGTTCTTTTCATAACTTTGAATAATATATAAATATATATTTTAAGAAAATATAAATTTATTTCATTTATTTAAATATAAATAGTTGACAAGCCCCAAATTCGACTTAGAACCCTAGTCCTCGTTGGTTCGTTAAACTCATTACGATAAAACTTAAAACTTGTAATTATGTCTATTTAGGTGTCTTGTGACGGTTTACGTTGGAACGACGATTATTATACTTCTTATTAATCATCAATAATATACTTATTTGATCAGGTGAGTATTTCTATACCCATTTTATTATTTTCACACTTTTGGGTGAAACATGTTACATTATAAACATTTCACTTGTAAACACGTTTGATTCTTGTAAACTTATGCCAATTTACTTGTGTGTGGTGGTTAGTTGGACCTTGTAGCTACCATGTAATGTCGAATATGTGTACAATCATTAACTATTGCTAGCCTGGCGACGTCATAGATCTATGGGCCTGACAAGCCTGCTTGGTTGATCCAAGTACACTTAGCTAATCGTATATACTTTTAACGTTTGAGACTTGTAAAACTTTGTCAACGTTTGATTGTGCATTCTGTCTTACATCCCTAGTTACTTTGTTCTCTAATTTACAACATGAATTGCCATCTTTATATACTTATGTATTGAAACTATGGAAATCTCACCAACATTATTGTTGACCTTTTATTTTTAACATGTTTCATGAAATACTCAAGCTTAATTTCTACTCTTCGAAGCTTACACATCTAGGAATGGACCTAGATAAATAAATGGAATAAATGACTTGTTATTTTTATTTTAATTTCTTCGAGACTTATGATTGTAATGGTACTATCGGAATTTATGATTAATATATATATTTGGAATTATTAATAGCGTTATGTGGCTGTGAACGATCTTAATTCTCGCTCTTCGACGTTTCCGCCGTCAAGGTTGGGGTGTGACAACCAAACCGTCACAGTTTGGCCTAACCGTGACCGCTAGGGTACGATGTTCGGTTTAAGGTACGAGGTATACTGTGGTGTTGATAAAAGGGCCGGGATTCGCGCCACGAACCGTCACGTGGAGGCCAAACCGTGACGGTTTGTGCACCAGATTTTCACCTTAAATACCTTTAAACTTTCAAAACTCCACATTTCATTCAACACTTGAAATTTTTTCATCATAAGGTATTCGAGCTTTCATTCATTTAACACTCGAGTTTTTCAGCCTTCGTCATTCCAAAACACGTTAATCCGAAAACAATGTCGGGTTCGGGAGATCATTATCAAAAGCCGAAGCTTCCAGATTTGAATGAGGTGCCACATATTGAAGATTCGAACCAGGTTGAACTAGTATATGTTTTATTATAACTTATTATTTGAAATATCTAACCATTATCTTTTTTAGGAATATTACGTATACGGGAGTCACCCTCCGTGGGGGGAGGAGGAAACCAACCCGTCGAACACATTTGCTCAAGAGGCGTACAACTCTTTATTTGGACCGACAGGTTACGGTGAAGGGTACATATATCCCCCTTGCAATTCTTACGGGCATGCCCCGAACACGTACCACTCACAAACAGAGCTGGATTACGGACATCCCCCGTACCAGTCAGAACTAGAAATTACACATGTGTCGGATACTTTTAATGAGAATGACACAGATGAGAGTGACGGTTCGGTTCACCTCAAAGAAAACCATGGGGACACCGCGAAGCATGATGGGGATGAGGATCGGATAAGAAAGGCTACGGTTTCTTATAAAACCGATAAAGTGCGAAGACTTTTTATTCTTTTGTTTATTTTATTTTTTTATTTGTTTTATACATGTTTTTTATGTCCAGCTTTATCATTTTTTCAGTATTTTGATTCTCGTGAGGACTTGGAGAGTTGGGCTAAAATGAGATGACGCGAGCATGGGTGCGTCATTATGGTGGGTCGGTCACGAAAAAAGGATGTGGAACTATTATGCAATCGTAGTGGTGAACCTAAATTCACTGGCACAAGTAGACGTACTGGGAGCATAAAGAAAGGATGTCTCTTTAAACTCGTAGGGAAGTACGTAGGAAAGAGTGACAGTTGGATGTTAGAGGTGAGAAACGAGATGCACAACCGTGATCCTGTTGTGTACGAGGAGGGCCACGCGCATCTTAGGAAGATGACCTCCGAAGAAATTGATCTTGTCGAGAAGTTACACAGGCAGCACGTGCGGCCACGACATATCCATTCAGCCGTAAGGGAGTACTTTCCCCACAACGTCTGTGTTGTTCAAGACATATACAATCTGACATCAAAGTTTAGGGCTGAGGGGAGAAAAGGCATGACACCAATGCAGAAACTTGAAAACCTGCTACAATCTAAAGAGTTCGTGTATGAAACGCGAAAGAATGTAACTACTAAGGCCGTGGAAGATGTTTTCTTTTGTCATCCTACTTCGCATAAAATGTGGTGCGCATTCCCGCACGTGATGTTGATAGACACGACGTACAAGACCAACATGTACAACATTCTGTTTGTTCAGGTTATTGGCGTTACGTCGACGTCGAAGTCTTTTTGTATTGCGCATGCATTTATATCAAGGGAACGGCAGGACAACTTCACATGGGTACTGGAGCGGATCAGAGATATGCTCGATGGGTGTGTGGAGCCACGCGTTATTGTCGCAGACAGGGACCTGGCCCTGATGAGCGCGTGTGACACAGTGTTCCCAAGTGCTACTAAAAACCTATGCAGGTGGCACGTTAGGGAGAATATCAAAGGACGGTGGAATATCATTTTCAAAACCGGCATGTGGAAGGATTTTCCATACTGGTGGAAGACCTTGAGTTCGTCTCCCACAGAGGCATTGTACGATTACAATTGCAGGAAGATGGAAGAAAAGTTAAATGAAGATGGTAAACGTGGTAAGAATTTCATAGTTATTTTTACTCTAATAATTTATTTGTTCATTTTATAAAATTTATTATTTCTTTCAGAGGTATGGAAATATATTTGGAATAATTGGTTGGTGCCGTACAAAGAGAAAATTATTAATTGTTGGATGTACGACCGCCTTAACTTTGGTGAATTTACAACTAATAGGGTTGAGGGCTAACATGCCAACTTCAAGAGTTACCTCACAGGGACTAATAATACGTTGCACATACTTGTCGGATATGTTTGTGACCTCGTGCGCGGCCAGGAGATTGAAATTTGTAAAACATTCGAGGTGTCCCGTGTGAAAATTAAAAAAGACCGTAGGCTGTCATTGTTTTCAAAATTGCATTATAAAGTATCCATTTTTTGCCTTAGCCTCCTTGAATCAGAGTTGACGAAAATGAAAATGATTCAGGAGTTTGGGGGTTCATGTGGACACCAGTTTTTCACGTCCATGGGCTTGCCATGTGCTTGTCGTTTGGAGATATACATCCGAGAAGGTTATATTTTTCTTAATACATTTTTTTACTGTTGTCACACGATTGCATATTTTTCACTAATAATTTAACCTTTAAATCCAGTCACAAGTATTCCACTCGATGTGGTACATCCACATTGGAGGAAGCTTGATTTCGAGCCAGCGTACGTTGCGCTGCCTGAACCCGACTACGATATGAAATTTGATGACTTGAAACAAAAGGTTATGTCGTCTCCCAATCCTCAAGTAAAGAAAAAATTGTTTAAGAAAGTATTTGACTCTTTGTTTAAGAGCAAGTCAAAACTTAAAGAACTTGAGGTGCGTCATGACCGACGTGGTCGTCCAAATATTAAGGAGCAACAAAGAAGAGCGGACTCCAATACATCACAGTATGAGGCTGCTAGACACAGCTCCTATACTTCCTCATAACAAACTATGCCTGACCCGACGAGGCATAGCTCATATACCCCTCAGGTTAAAATGCCAACGACCATTCTAATCAGGCAAAGGCTGCTTCAAATGTACCGATTACGGGTGCTGCCCTAGAGTTTCCTTTAATATTGAAACCAAAGGACGTGATAAAAGTTATGAAGTTTAAGTATCAGCTGCCCCAATGGATTCACCGGCACGTTTCGACTATAAAAGATATGAGGCCTAATGGTAACTGTGGTTTTCGGGCGATCGCGGTGGCTTTAGGGAAAAAGCAAAATGAATGGGAATAGGTTAGGCGTCAAATGTTGTCAGAGATTGACAGAAACATGTGGTATTGGCGGAGCAATTTGAACCGCGAGATGCCTGGCTATTATGATTCTATTCGTAATAGCTTAAATTGGTTTGGCACGACTCAACCCGCACCCGATACCCATTGGCTAACTTTTCCGGCCCATGGACTCGTAATTGCGGAAACATTCACTTGTATTGTGCATCTTATTTCTTCATTTGGCAGCCAGACATGGTTCCCGCTGAGAACAGCCCCAGAGCCATTATTCACCTATCCAGTTGTCGCACTTGCTCATGTTAACCAATGTCACTTTCTTTGCATACAATTGGAAGGGGATTACCCAATGCCCAGTGTGAGCTATCATTGGCCGAGATTTGCATATCAACAAGCACTAGAATGGCAAAATATGTATGAGGATCGTATAAATAATTACGTTAGAATAACGGATCGTCATAGAGGCACCAATGCCTCTTGTAAGTTATCATTTTCTGATACTTTATCATATTAATGAAGATCCCTTTATTTGATGATGATGATGATGATGATGACGATGATGATGATGATGATGATGATGACGATGACGATGATGATGATGATAAAAATAATAGTACAAATAATAATAATATGTAAGGCCCCGTTCCCGGGCACCTCACAGTTGGTCGTCATCACCCATAAAACATACATTTAATATAACTTAATAAAAACCATGCAGCGGAAACTTTAAATTTTACTAAAAATGCTTTTGCAAAGTAATACAACACCTGTTACAAAATATCATTTGTTTGCATTACAATACAAAAACATTAACAAAAGAATGCCATCCCAAAATAAAGCTGAGTAGCCGCCTCGTGCCATCCTCAGCAACACTACCTGCCAACTGGAAAATACATAAAAGTCAGCGTTGCTGAGTGAGTTCTAGTTTTGTAATAAAACATACTTTTACTTATTTAAAAATATCCTTTCGTTCATACGTTCATACATCATACGTACACATAGATAATGTTCATTATTATCTTCATCATTCATTATTCATCGTTCTCTTTAACATCTCGTATGGATTCTGTCAGACTTTTCCCACTTCATAGCACTCGGCTATGATTACTGTGGTCGAATGACACGAATCCCGTTCATACTTACTTGCACTTTGGCTATCTTTTGTACCACTACCTTGTGCTATACCCCAAACGTTATTAGCTACCGGGCCGAAGTCAATAAATGAACAGCAAAACGTATGCCCGGTACTCGAAGTAAGCGGTAGGGTTCCATACACATAAATACTTACTTGCACGCATTGAAAGGTTAATTGTACCAATACCATATGCTACACCTCGAACAGTCTTAGCTACCGGGCCGAAGTCAATCCATAGACAGCAAAACGTATTGCCACAGTACGGGCCGAGGTCAACAAATGAACAACAAACATATGCCACGTACTGGGCCGAAGTCTATGGAGGGACAGCAAAACATAGTGCCACGGTACTAGAGGTAACGTCATTAGCTACCGGGCCGAAGTCAACATATGAACAACAAAACGTATGCCCGGTACTAAAGGTAAGCGGTAGAGGTACCATGACCATGGTCAATCACATAGAAGGACCAATCGCGTTATTCAATGCTTGCAAGACATAGCTCATTCGTTCATTAATGCATGTATTCATTATCATTCTTTATTTCGTTCATTCGTTAATACATGCATTCGTCATCATATTCCTCTTTCATTATCTTTCACTTTACGATACATAATACTTCATTAATTTATTTTCTCATTATTCATAAAGTTTCAGAAAGATAAACATACAAAATTACCAGGAACACACATCATACATACTCATCATACGTTCATCATTATGCATTCATCATCATACATTCATCATTATGCATTCATCATCATACATAGCATCATACCTTACTTAACAATATTTTAATAATATTGTTAACAGTAATATACTAATAATAATATTAGTAACAATTAGGGTTAATCATACTCATCATTATATGCATGAGACATCATTATTTATCAACCCTAGTCAACCCTGGTCAAACCTCGAACTTCGGTTTACTGAAAATTTCCTGAAAATTTCTAAGTGTCTAGGCGTTTTAGCACTATTGGTCGTATAACCCCCTGGTCGTATGAGCACTATTAGCCGTATGAGTCCTGCTGGACTTCTCACCTAACACTTAGAATTATTTACTGGTCATACGACCTGGTCGTATGACCCCTGCTGGTCGTACCACTCTGGACTTAGAAACATATTTGGATCATACGACCACTGTTGGTCGTATGAGTCCACACTTAGAATTTTTCACATAATCATACGACCACTGTTGGTCGTATGAGTCCTATTGGGCCTCATACTTAGAAAATATCACATATGCATACGACCACTGTTGGTCGTATGAGTCCTATTGGGCTCATCAACGCTTAGAAAATCCTGATCATACGACCACTGTTGGTCGTTTGAGCACTGCTGGTCACATCAACTTTTCTTATTTATTCTAAGTCCCATTTTCAGACACATTAGCATCCTACTCATATGTCTAATTCATAATTCAAGTCCAGAACATCCAAAATGCCTATTTCTAAGCATATGCACATAAATTCTAAGCATAAATTTTAACATAAACAAAACATACATACAGTCATTCATACGGGTTTCGACCCAAACTTTTATAAAAACATCTTTACATGCATTTCCAGCCCCAAAACATTTAAAAACAGTAAAAACGGGGTCTAGAACTCACCTTAGTTGTCTTCTCCGAATTTTCACCCTGCACCCGAACCTTCTCAATGGTTCTAACACCTAGAATTCACACACCACATCACCCGAACACACACAAGTTACATTTATAGACTCATAAAAGGTTCTAGAATCGTCCTAAACATCATAATTCGGGATTTCTTACCAAAAACTTCGAATTCCTCAGATTCCTCTTCAAAAATCTCGATGGTCTTCTGCCCCTGCTGTTTTCTCTCTCTAAAACCCGATTGAAAATGTTGTGCAGATGGTAATGCCATACCAACTTTATAAGATCTTTTATCATTTTGCACTTTTGGTCCTCCAACTTGGGGTTGACTTCCCTTTTTCTTCTTTTTCTTTCTTTCTCTTTATTCCTTTATTTCTTGATAATAAAAATACGGGTGTTACAAGTCCACCCCCCTTATATAGGTTTCGTCCCCGAAACCTGTTATTCCTCAAACAGATGTGGGTAGTGTTGTCTCATCTCTTCTTCAGTCTCCCACGTAGACTCGGATCCCTTCCTGTGCTTCCACTGTACACGCACAAGAGGAACCACTTTATTCCTCAACCTCTTTTCTTTACGATCAATGATTGCCACTGGTTGCTCCACGTAGTTGAGCCGTTCGTCTACTTCAATATCCTCCAGTGGTACAACCATGTCTTCATCAGCTAAGCACTTCCTCAGATGAGATACATGGAATGTGGGATGAATTCCACTTAACTCATCTGGCAATTCAAGTCGATAGGCCACCTCTCCTACTCGTGCGATAATTCGGAAAGGTCCTATGTACCTCGGGCTTAGCTTACCTCGTTTCCTGAATCTAATGATTCCTTTCCAAGGTGAGACCTTCAACATAACCCGGTCACCAACCTTGAACTCTATCGGTCTACGCCTCTTGTCAGCATACGACTTTTGCCTATCTTTCGCCGCCTTCATGAAGGCTTTGATCTTCTCTAATTTCTCAGTCGTTGCTTCAATCACCTCAACACCTCCTAACTCCTTCTGCCCAATGTCTCCCCAGCACACGGGCGTCCTACATCTCCTACCGTATAGCATCTCGTAAGGTGGCATGCCAATGCTGGCGTTATAACTATTGTTGTACGAGAATTCTGCTAACGGCAAGTGGTTGTCCCAACTTCCTCCAAAGTCAATCACGCACGCCCGAAGCATATCTTCGAGTGTTTGGATCGTCCTCTCAGACTGACCGTCTGTTTGAGGATGATATGCCGTGCTAATATGCAACCTCGTCCCCATGGCATCATGGAATTTCTTCCAAATTTGGATGTAAACCGGGTGTCACGGTCAGACACAATAGACACCGGTACGCCATGACGAGCTACAATTTCTTTAATGAATAGATCCGCCAATCTTTCAGATGAATACGTCTCGCGGATCGGTAGGAAGTGGGCACTCTTCGTCAATCGATCAACTATCACCCATATAGCATCATACCCTTTCGGGGTACGCGGTAACTTCGTGATGAAGTCCATGGTGATGTGTTCCCACTTCCATTCGGGTATATCCAGTGGTTGGATCTTCCCGTAGGGCTTCTGGTGTTCCGCCTTCACTTGTAAACAAGTCAGGCACTTACTCACGTACTCCACTACGTCGCGTTTCATGCCCGGCCACCAGTAGTCTTTCTTCATATCGTGGTACATTTTGGTAGCACCGGGGTGAATGGAGTATCGTGTCTTATGGGCCTCATCCATAATGCTACTACGTAGATCCCCGTATCGAGGAATCCACATTCGCCCAAATCGGGTCTTAACACCTAGAGTGTTCTCACCCAACTCCGTCGCTAGACCTCTCATCCTTTCGGAGTTAAGACGATCTTCTTTCAAAGCCTCGTCTTGAAACTCCTTAACCTGTGTCATCACATCGGAGGTCATAATCAACTGATAAGCCTTCACCCGAATCGGCTCAGGCCTTTCTTTTCGGCTAAGGGCATCAGCCACCACATTGGCTTTGCCCGGGTGGTAATGGATCTCACAATCATAATCTTTTATCAGTTCCAACCACCGCCTCTGCCTCATGTTTAGATCCTTCTGCTCGAAGAAATACTTCAAGCTTTTGTGGTCTGTGAAGATAGTGCACTTCGTCCCGTATAGATAGTGCCGCCATATCTTCAATGCAAAAACCACCGCAGCTAGTTCTAGGTCGTGTGTGGGATAGTTGACTTCGTGGGTTTTCAGTTGTCGAGATGCGTAGGCTATCACCTTTCCACGTTGCATCAACACGCAACCTAGCCCAGAATAGGATGCATCCGAATAGACCACTAAGTCTTCACTTCCCTCAGGCAAAGTCAAGACAGGAGCTTGTGTTAGTCTTACCTTCAACTCCTCAAAAGCCATCTCCTGCTCTCGACCCCACACGAACTTTACGTCCTTACGAGTCAATTTTGTCAAAGGTGAGGCTATCTTGGAGAAGTCTTGAATAAACCTTCTATAATAGCCCGCCAATCCAAGAAGCTACGAATCTCGGATGGCGTTCTTGGGGGTTTCCATTGCATCACAGCCCCAACCTTTGCTGGGTCCACCATTATTCCTTCTGCATTCACTACGTGACCCAGAAATTGCACCTCGCGTAGCCAAAAGGCGCATTTGGAGAATTTGGCGTACAATTTCTCCCTTCTCAACGTTTCCAACACTTCCCGAATATGCCCAGCATGCTCTTTTTCACTTCTTGAATAAATCAAAATATCATCGATGAATACAATTACTGATTTATCCAACATTGGTCGGCATACTCTGTTCATCAAATCCATAAAAGCGGCCGGCGCATTGGTCAACCCAAAAGACATGACAAGAAACTCGTAGTGACCATAGCGCGTACGAAAGGCTGTTTTAGGGATATCCTGCTCCCTCACCTTCAGTTGATGGTAGCCCGATCGAAGATCTATCCTTGAAAACCAACTAGCACCCTGAAGTTGATCAAATAAGTCATCGATTCTTGGTAAGGGGTATCTATTCTTCACCGTCAGCTTATTCAGCTCGCGGTAGTCGATGCACATCCGCATACTACCATCCTTCTTCTTTACGAACAGAACCGGAGCACCCCACGGTGAGATACTCGGTCGAATAAACCCCTTATCCAGCAGCTCCTGCAACTGATCCATCAATTCCTTCATCTCCGTCGGAGCCAAGCGATACGGTGCTTTTGCGACAGGTTGGGCACCCGGTATCAGGTCGATCTGGAATTCGATCTCTCGGTCAGGTGGCAAACCCGATAAGTCGTCGGGAAACACATCTGGAAAGTCACACACCACTGGCACATCGCATAGCTGTGGTGTTGGCGTCTCTACGTTCTTTACATAACATAAGTAGGCGCTGCATCTGCGCCTCATACACTTTCCCGCCACCGCCATCGAGATCACCTTTGGAATCGTCGTAACCCGATCGCCATAAATCGTCACCGGACTTCCGTCGGTCGCTGTCAGTCTAATCATCTTCTTTTGGCACACGATATTCGCTTCGTAGGTTGCTAACCAGTCCATCCCTAACACTACATCAAATCCTCCTAGAGGCATCACATGTAACATGGCAGCAAACCTATGGCCCTCTAATTCTATGGTACAGCCCTCTATCACATCCGTAACCCTAGTGGATTTTCCAATAGCGGTTTCTACATCAAAGGACTTATCAATGCATTTACTCCTAACAGGCAGTTTAGCACAGAAAGTAGCAGAAATGAAACTCCTACTAGCACCAGAGTCAAATAACACAGAAGCAAGAGTTTGGTTTACTAGAAACGTACCTGACACCACATCGGGGTCCGTCCTAGCCTCTTCTTGTGTCATCGTGAACGCCCTAGCCTTTGCCTTCGGTGCTTCTCCTCCTTTCTTCTTCTCTCCCGAGCCCTCAGCCCTCGGCTTCTTGCAATCCTTGCTCATATGACCAATTTCCCCACAGTTAAAACACTTGCCCTTCAGACAATCCTTGGCCATATGCCCAGTCCTCCCACACTTGAAGCAGATGTTGTATCCCCATTTGCACTCCCCTGAGTGCTCCTTTCCACACTTACCACACTTCTTCACCCCAGCTCCAGACACGACCACTCGGCGGTCATCCACCCTTG
Organism: Flaveria linearis; assembly: GCA_024085815.1. NCBI lineage: Eukaryota > Viridiplantae > Streptophyta > Magnoliopsida > Asterales > Asteraceae > Flaveria > Flaveria linearis. The sequence continues at coordinate 62,238,390 of CM044009.1, forward strand.
CTTTCTTGTTGTTTGTCGGAGTATCACCCCGACCAAATCTTTTCCCCTGCCAGTTCTTCTCTCCACTTCCTTTCTTGCTTCCCTCAGCCTTCACCAAAGCAGCACGTTCATCGAATAACCTTCCCGCCAAGTCCACTGCCGACCTGAAAGTGCTTGGTCGGGCAGAAATCAAGTGCCAACGAATTTCAGCTGGCAGCCCCTGAATATACCGGTTGATCTTTCGAGACACCGGCGTCACCTGCTCTGGCACCAACAGCGCCAACTCGTTAAACTTGGTGGTATATTGTTGGTGGGTCATCGTCCCCGCCTCCAACTGCAGGAACTCTCTCTCTATCCTATCCATTTCCCGTCGAGGACTGAATTCCTCGATCACCAGCCTTTTCAGCTCAGCCCATTTCATCTTCCCTATAGCCCTACTACCCTCGGCTTGGACTATATTCTTCCACCAGCATAAGGCCGACCCTGTAAAAGAGTGGGTAGCGAACTTCACCTTCTTGTCCTCCTGACAATCACTGATATCGAGGACAGCTTCCATTTCCATCACCCATTGGTGAGCATCAGTAGCAGTACCAGACCCATCGAAAGTTGGGGGCTTGCACCTCATGAATGCCCCGTAGTTACAACCCCTGGCAGTCTCCTGTAACTGCTCTTCTTCCTCTTCATCATCAGATAGTACCGTTTCTGTTTCCTCCTGTTGTTGTCTACCTGAGGACCGATTCCTTCCTCGTCTATCGTCCTCACGTACTGCCTTTAACACTTCTGTCATTACAGACGGTAAGATCGTCTGCATAACCTGGTGCACCTCCTCGACAACTGCCTCCTTCACCGAGGCCCTAAAATCATCACTCTCATCCACTCCCCCCGAGGGAGTAGTATTAGGTCCTTCGGGAACCTTCTTCTCTTTTCTAGGCCTACCTCTTGTGACTCGTGGTTCCGTACCACTTCCGCCACTGCCTCCACCAATTGGGGCTTTCGATGATCTACCACCGACCATCTTCTATCACACTGAAAGATTTAAACACCAACACGGTCATTCAAGGAAATAGCTCAGTTTATGTTAAGTACAGTAAGTCCCTAATTACAGTGGCCAGTTGTGATTAGCCACTTACTCTACTCTTCACACCCCGAGCATTACCTGTCCTGACTACATTAGTATCTAAGTCTAACAGTACACATAAACACATAACATGCACACATACACTGGTTAACTTTCAAGAAAATACCTGATGGCACGCAGCTACTCAGATGGCATTCCCATTCCCCCTGTCCCATTCTCAGTTTAAGTCTTAGGTTTATTCTAAAAAAAAATTTTACCCAATTCACTTAAACTTTGGCTCTGATACCAACTTGTAAGGCCCCGTTCCCGGGCACCTCACGTTGGTCGTCATCACCCATAAAACATACATTTAATATAACTTAATAAAAACCATGCAGCGGAAACTTTAAATTTTACTAAAAATGCTTTTGCAAAGTAATACAACACCTGTTACAAAATATCATTTGTTTGCATTACAATACAAAAACATTAACAAAAGAATGCCATCCCAAAATAAAGCTGAGTAGCCGCCTCGTGCCATCCTCAGCAACACTACCTGCCAACTGGAAAATACATAAAAGTCAGCGTTGCTGAGTGAGTTCTAGTTTTGTAATAAAACATACTTTTACTTATTTAAAAATATCCTTTCGTTCATACGTTCATACATCATACGTACACATAGATAATGTTCATTATTATCTTCATCATTCATTATTCATCGTTCTCTTTAACATCTCGTATGGATTCTGTCAGACTTTTCCCACTTCATAGCACTCGGCTATGATTACTGTGGTCGAATGACACGAATCCCGTTCATACTTACTTGCACTTTGGCTATCTTTTGTACCACTACCTTGTGCTATACCCCAAACGTTATTAGCTACCGGGCCGAAGTCAATAAATGAACAGCAAAACGTATGCCCGGTACTCGAAGTAAGCGGTAGGGTTCCATACACATAAATACTTACTTGCACGCATTGAAAGGTTAATTGTACCAATACCATATGCTACACCTCGAACAGTCTTAGCTACCGGGCCGAAGTCAATCCATAGACAGCAAAACGTATTGCCACAGTACGGGCCGAGGTCAACAAATGAACAACAAACATATGCCACGTACTGGGCCGAAGTCTATGGAGGGACAGCAAAACATAGTGCCACGGTACTAGAGGTAACGTCATTAGCTACCGGGCCGAAGTCAACATATGAACAACAAAACGTATGCCCGGTACTAAAGGTAAGCGGTAGAGGTACCATGACCATGGTCAATCACATAGAAGGACCAATCGCGTTATTCAATGCTTGCAAGACATAGCTCATTCGTTCATTAATGCATGTATTCATTATCATTCTTTATTTCGTTCATTCGTTAATACATGCATTCGTCATCATATTCCTCTTTCATTATCTTTCACTTTACGATACATAATACTTCATTAATTTATTTTCTCATTATTCATAAAGTTTCAGAAAGATAAACATACAAATTACCAGGAACACACATCATACATACTCATCATACGTTCATCATTATGCATTCATCATCATACATTCATCATTATGCATTCATCATCATACATAGCATCATACCTTACTTAACAATATTTTAATAATATTGTTAACAGTAATATACTAATAATAATATTAGTAACAATTAGGGTTAATCATACTCATCATTATATGCATGAGACATCATTATTTATCAACCCTAGTCAACCCTGGTCAAACCTCGAACTTCGGGTTTACTGAAAATTTCCTGAAAATTTCTAAGTGTCTAGGCGTTTTAGCACTATTGGTCGTATAACCCCCTGGTCGTATGAGCACTATTAGCCGTATGAGTCCTGCTGGACTTCTCACCTAACACTTAGAATTATTTACTGGTCATACGACCTGGTCGTATGACCCCTGCTGGTCGTACCACTCTGGACTTAGAAACATATTTGGATCATACGACCACTGTTGGTCGTATGAGTCCACACTTAGAATTTTTCACATAATCATACGACCACTGTTGGTCGTATGAGTCCTATTGGGCCTCATACTTAGAAAATATCACATATGCATACGACCACTGTTGGTCGTATGAGTCCTATTGGGCTCATCAACGCTTAGAAAATCCTGATCATACGACCACTGTTGGTCGTTTGAGCACTGCTGGTCACATCAACTTTTCTTATTTATTCTAAGTCCCATTTTCAGACACATTAGCATCCTACTCATATGTCTAATTCATAATTCAAGTCCAGAACATCCAAAATGCCTATTTCTAAGCATATGCACATAAATTCTAAGCATAAATTTTAACATAAACATAAACATACATACAGTCATTCATACGGGTTTCGACCCAAACTTTTATAAAACATCTTTACATGCATTTCCAGCCCCAAACATTTAAAAACAGTAAAAACGGGGTCTAGAACTCACCTTAGTTGTCTTCTCCGAATTTTCACCCTGCACCCGAACCTTCTCAACTGGTTCTAACACCTAGAATTCACACACCACATCACCCGAACACACACAAGTTACATTTATAGACTCATAAAAGGTTCTAGAATCGTCCTAAACATCATAATTCGGGATTTCTTACCAAAAACTTCGAATTCCTCAGATTCCTCTTCAAAAATCTCGATGGTCTTCTGCCCCTGCTGTTTTCTCTCTCTAAAACCCGATTGAAAATGTTGTGCAGATGGTAATGGGCGGCCATGCCACCTTTTACCAACTTTATAAGATCTTTTATCATTTTGCACTTTTGGTCCTCCAACTTGGGGTTGACTTCCCTTTTTCTTCTTTTTTTCTTTCTCTTTATTCCTTTATTTCTTGATAATAAAAATACGGGTGTTACATAATAGTAATAGTAATATATAATAATAATAATAATAATAATAATAATAATAATAATAATAGTAATAATAGAAATAATAATAATAATGATAATAATAATAATAATAATAGAAATAATAATAATAATAATAATAATATAATAGAAATAATAATAATAATAGAAGAAATAATAATAGTAATAATTTTAAAGTTCATAATAAATAATAATAATAATAATAATAATAATAATAATAATAATAATATTAATATTAATAATATTAATAATATTAATAATAATAGTAATAATAATAAAACACTAAATCAAATAGGAGGATAAACTGTCACAGTTTGACCAAACCGTGACGTTTAGGGTTTGGCAACGGTCACGGTTAGGTCTAACCGTGACCTCTTTTCGGGCGCATGGCACTTGTTCGGGCGCATGGCACTTGTAAAAGGTCAAGGTTAGGGTTAGGGCAAAAGGTCACAGTTAGGGCAAACCGTGACCGTTTGCCTAATTTTTAATATTTTACTAATTAAATAATTTTATAAAAAATACCTCCTTAAACCGGTGGTAGTGGGTTTCGAGCCCACACCACTCCCCTGTTGCCCTACCATCTTAAACCGGTCGGGACGGGAGTGGTTCGCTGAAAGGTATAGAAAACTTATTCTTTTAAAATAATTTGGACCAAAAGGTCACGGTTTGGGCAAACCGTGACCCCTTTGTTCATATGTGGCGTTGTGGAATGAAGCTGTCACAGTTTGTTGACACAAAGTGTCACGTGGCGACCTAACCGTCATACCTTGTTGAAAAAAGAGGTCACGGTTCGGTCTAACCATGACCTTTTGGGGTTCCCTAATCCCACACATTAACCGTTTATGATCATTTACGTATATCGAATCGGATATTTTTTTCGTAAACATGCACACACATCAACATATATATACAATAAGAACAAATACACTTCGTAAACGTACATACAAACATGCGTACGTGAACAAATCATGACGTTTTAATGATAACCTAAACAATCTTATCGGGAACATATCAACATATATGCACCTTATATTTTGTAAACCAATGTTCAAACATACATAATAAATTCTAATAATAATAACAATAATGATAAATAATAATAATAACAATAATGATAAATAATAATAATATACTCTAATATAAATAAAAAATTTAATAGTAATAATTTTAAAGTTGATAATAATAATTATAATAGTATTATTTTGTGTATCCATAAACTACAAATAAACTCTAATAATAATAACAATAATGATAAATAATAATAATAACAATAATAATAATAATATACTCTAATATAAATAAAAGTTAATAGTAATAATTTTAAAGTTAATAATAATAATAATAATAATATTTTGTATATCCAGAAACTATAAAATAAACTCTAATAATAATAACAATAATGATAAATAATAATAATAACAATAATAATAATAATATACTCTAATATAAATAAAAAGTTAATGGTAATAATTTTAAAGTTAATAATAATAATAATAATAATAATAATAATAATATAATAATAATAATAATATTTTGTATATCCAGAAACTACAAAAAAACTCTAATAATAATAACAATAATGATAAATAATAATAATAACAATAATAATAGTAATATACTCTAATATAAATAAAAAGTTTAATAGTAATAATTTAAAGTTAATAATAATAATAATATTAATAGTATTATTTGTGTATTCAGAAACTAAAAGGTTATGGCTAATAATAATGATAATAATAATAATAATAATAATAATAATAATAATAATAATAATATTAATATTAATAATATTAATAATAATAGTAATAATAATAATAATATTAATAATAATAATAATAATAATAATAATAATAACAACAATAATAACAATAATAATAATAATAATAATACAAAAAAAAAAAGGAAGAGGTCACGTGGAGGCCAAACCGTGACCTCTTGAGATATTTTTTTAATCTGATTTCCCCTCGATTAGTGCATCTGCCCCTCGAGCACCGTGAGTGTAAGAGGTCACGTGGAGGCCAAACCGTGACCTCGTGTCTGTAAGATGTCACGTGGAGGCCAACCGTGACCTCGTGGTTACTGGTTTCATCTTCCACAGTTCGCACACCCCCATTTCACCACACATTCACCACAACCACAACCATTTCACCACCACAATCACGAACGTTTCACCACCACCGCCTCCAAACCGTCACCGCGAGCCCTCCCCATGACACCGCCGTCGCTCACCACCACCTTCCACCACCACCGCCGCTCACCATCTTCCACCACCACCGCCGCTCATCCACCATCTTCCACCACCACCGCCGCTCATCCACCATCTTCCTCCACCACCGCCGCTCACTACCACGCCGTCACTACCATCTACGCACCACTACCGCCGCTGCACCACCATCTGCGCACACCACCGCCGCTGCACCACCGCCGCTGCAACACCGCCGTCGCACCACCACCGCCGCTACATTATCGTTTTCGGTACGTAATTTACAACTTTAATCCATAGAGGTAAAAATAGATTTGATAGATTTTCCCAAATAGATTTGATAGGTTTTCCCAAATAGATTTGATAGGTTTTTCCAAATAGATTTGATAGGTTTTCCCTTATAGATTTGATAGGTTTTCCCGTATGTGTAGCGTAGTTTGTCGACGGTTTATTATTATTATTAGAAATAATAATAAATATAATAATAATAATAGTTATAATAATAATAGTAATAGTAATAATAATAATACTAATAGTAATAATAATAGTAATAATAGTAATAATAATAATAATAGTAGATAATAATAATAATAATAGTTATAATAGTAATAGTAATAATAGAAATAATAATAATAGAAATAGTAAATAATAATAATAATAATAGTTATAATAGTAACAGTAATAATAAATAATAATAATAATAATAGTTAAATAATAATAATAATAATAGTTATAATAGTAATAGTAGTAGTAATAGTAGTAGTATAATAATAATAATAATAATAATAATAATAATATTAATAATAATAATAATAATAATATAAATAGTAGTAATAATAGTAGTACTAATAATAAAAATAATGATAATAATAATAGTAATAATACTAATAGTAATAATAATAACAATAATAGTATAATAATAATAATAGTAATAATAATAATAGTAATAATAATAATAGTAATAGTAAATAATAATAGTAATAGTATAATAATAATAATAGTAATAATAATAATAATATAATAATAATAATAATAATAATAATAATAATAATAATAATAGTAATAATAATAATAGTAATAATAATTATAGTAATAATAATTATAGTAATAGTAATAATACTAATAATAATAATAGTATACATAATAATAATAATAGTAATAATAATTATAGTAATAGTAATAATAATACCAATAATAATAATAGTACATAATATAATAATAATAGTAATAGTAATAATACCAATGATATAATAATAATAATTAACCGTCAACCATTAATTTTATAAACATTGTAAATAATGATAAATATGTTTTTTTCGCAGATATGGATGCCGACGATGCTTTTATCCCCGGCATTGATGACTGCCCGACGCTGCAGTTCGAGCAGGGGACTACACCGTACGAGCGGTTCAGGACCCTGAGAGCACGATTGCCAGCACCGGGGACCGTCCTGTTGGAGGACTTCTTACAGCTCGTTGGAGAGCGCGATCGTTTTTTTGATATTATCGGCGAGGACGGCCCGTGGGAGCAGCTGTTCCGGATGGGCGACCCTGCCCATCGAGAGCTGACCGTGGAGTTCTACTGCACCTTCACATTCCGTCCACGTGAGCAGGGACTTGCGGAGCTGGACGAGGACGACATAGCGGACGGTCGTGCGCCCGCGAAGTTTGCTTTCCGGTTGTTCGGGTCCCTCCACCGCATGTCACTTAGGCGGTTCGCTGTCGTCAGCGGCCTCTACACGGAGGTGGAGGTCCGACAGCCGATGTACACCACAGCCTTGATCCGCGGGGCCGACGACTCTGATCAGGTCTGGTGGCCTGCTATTGGCGACGGACCGTACGGTGGTGATACGAGGTCCTCTCATATACATTCACCGACTCATCGCCACGTCCGTCGCTGGTCATGGGGCGGGGACCGATAGGGTCAACGCCGCCGACCTTTTCTTTCTTCGGTGTGTACTCACACACCGACACTGCCACCTCGCGCATCCCCTTGCTGATTATTTTTCTAGTTATTATCATCGGCAGTCGCAATGGGCATTGGTGGGCGGGAACATCGTTTCCGGATCGCTCGGGGCTTGGGGTACGCGCAGGCCATGTCCCAGCTCCCGCTACCTCCGACTCCTGTGCGCGTGGCCGGCCGGACCACCGCCACTGGGATGAGGATCGTTCGGAGGTTCCCCGACGGCACGTGGCACCTGCTCAGTATACCATGAGCTCATGCCATGGGTGCCCGAGCCGTTGGTGGACCCCCCGACCTGGCGGGGGCTGAGGTCCACCTTCAGGATGCCCACGAGCCCCTTGACGGCGGGGAGTATCAGCCCATTCCCACGCCGCACGACCAGGACCCGCCCCAGCATCTTCAGCGCGTGTACCATGCCGTGTGATTGCCTGCTCATGTTCTTGATATGCTTCAGGACACACGAGACATGGTCACGATGCTGGAGGATATGACCAGGAGGCTGGAGGATACGACCACGAGGCTGCATGATATGATGGACTGGGTCATCCAGCACATGGTCGCGGACTATGCCGCCTTGGGTACGCCGTTGTTGCAGCCTTGGGTACGCCGTTGTTATCATAGCCATCGAGGCGGTTAGACCATGACGGTGCTAGCCCATCTGGCGCGGGCGGGTCTGGTCAGGGCAACGATCCGGAGATGATGGATTAGATAGGTATTTTGTTTGTATTTTATTTATTTTTGTATGTAAAAACTCGTTGTATATATATATATATATATATGCAGTTTCAGTTATTATGACTTGTATATTTGGTTGTGTTTGTTTGGTTGTGTTTTTTTGTTTGTTTGTTTTATATTTATAATGTTGATAATGTTAATTGTATATGTTTGTTTGGTTGTGTTTTTTTGTTTGTTTGGTTGTAATGTAACTGTAAAATAACAAAACACAAACTCGTATGTTACGATTAGGTTAACCGTGTGATAAAATAAAAATAAAAACAAACTAGTATGATTACATAACCGTAGGCACATTTCAATATTAAATAATAAATGTAACTCCATAACCGTAGGCACATTTCCCACTCTCATACATACACATACATACACCTATGACCTATATATACATCATTATCATTACAGCTTTTACTACTTCAATCAAGATCATGACACACATTTGTAATCAATATGCATTTCAGTCGTCGTATGACATGAGATCATTAGCTAGTAAAATAAAAATAAAAAAATTACTTGTAATATGATAAATTAATAATAAACACAAACACAAACTCGTATGTTACGATTAGATTAACCGTTTGATAAAATAAAAATAAAAACAAACTGGTATGATTAAAAAATTTAAAAAATATGTATAAAATGTCACGGTTTGTTCAAACCGTGACATATAGACCTCCAAAACCTTAACTGTCATCCCATTAATTACACACCCAATAATTGCAATGATCCCGAGAACCTAACATCACGGATAGGCCTCACCGTGAGCGCAAGGTCCTACACCCGACCTAAAGGTCACGGTTAGCCCTAACCGTGACCGTTTGAGGTGGTATACCCTTAAAAATGAACGGTGTGTGCAGAAAACCCCCTCTTTCTTTTCAAATTATCATCTTTCAGTTCAATTTAACAGCACATTATGTCTATCACTTGTTCTTTCACTCACTCAATGGTTTCTTTCCACCTTACGATGTGATTTCTTTCCACCTTACGATGTGAAAAGAAAGCAGAGCGGAAGGACGTGATAAGAAGAAAGATAAAATTTTATTTTCAAATGCATGAGAAAAAAGAATATGACAGAAGATGAGAAAGGGTGAAAAAGAGTGTCACCCATAAAATCATATGTTATACCATCGTGAGTAGTGGCAATGAGAGTCACGTAGGTAGCTTACGGGCATGGATCACCACCCTCTTAGGGCGTGGCCCTCCCTAGTGTGACCATAGTAGCGCATCTCACTCCCATTTAACTTACGCCACTTGAATTAAAATATCTCTACATCTCGCTCTCATAAAAATAATCACACTCACTGACTCGGTACTTCTAAACACATGTTTGGAAAGTGTATGTAAGATCAAGATGATTATCGTAAAGGCTGATGCTAATCAAGGATCTTTTAGCATGCAAAGAAGTATAAGGAAGGAAGTACTTAGGAAGATTTGACTATGCACAAATAAAATAACTAAGTGTCAAATCTTTCGAAGCCAAAGACAAAAAAATATTCCGAAGACAGACTAAAATCTTCCGAAGCCAAAGTGAAGTCTTTCGAAATTTAAAGACAAAGCTTTCCGAAGCTTGAAGATTGAACTCTTCAGAAGACTAATAAGACTTGTGTTTCTTTCGAAAGCTGAAATCTAAAAAAAACACACTCTGACATGCTTTTGACAAAAACAAAAGACATTTTCGCTGTCAGCTCTAAAGACTCACCAACCTTTTTACTTTTGTCAACTGTATAATAAGGTCCCTTTTCTGTAATTTCCTACTTTAGTACTTTTATCTGTATTGTATTACAATGGGATGCGATCTATACCATGTCATAGTCATAAGTTAAAAGTCAATCTGTCTTTTGACTATACATTGATCTTGTTATCTAGATCAGTGTCTAGCTGACATTCTAATTATGACCGGTTGTAGTTTGTAGTATAAATTATCTCATGTATCAGTCTAAAGACTAAGAAGCTTTGCAATACTTGTAAACACTTAAGAACAATATACATTATCATTGAAAACCTATCTTTCTGTTCTTTAGTGTTCTAAATTGTTATTTATTGTTTTATTACATGGTTCCCTATTTGATCTGGTTAATGTGTTTATTTGATAATCTCCAATTATAAAACTATTGTTTGAACCATAATCGGTCCTTCAGTGTGAATGTAACCCACCCCAATACCTACGCGACTTACACATTTTGTTCACGCTTGTGTATAACACATAGCTTAAAGCCTTCCATAGAAAGAGAGAGATTTCCCAACCATCATCTAGTATGATATTATATGCATTAATTTAGAAAGGTAACTCACATACATATTTATTTTTATTTTAAATTACATCAATTATTAATTAACTCATGTCAATATTTGAAACTTGCTTTGCCTTAAAAGTCTTAATATTACCATTAAATCACCAACTAAAATGTCACATATATATTTACATGTTAAATGAAGATGGTCGTAAGGTCAATGCCTTGTAATATTTACATGTTAAATGAAGATGGTCGTAAGGTCAATGCCTTGTAACATCTCAAATTCTTAATAATATTAGTGTAAACTCAAAGGTTCTTTATAAAGTGTCGTAGGGTTAGTGCCTTGTAATAGTAAGCTTTGAGAGAAACATTAACGCTAGATATGTGCCTAATAAAAAGGCCTTTAACCGCCCCTTTCTTTTTGGGAAATCTTGTGAAAGAAAAATAAGCAACCTTTTAACGGTATTAGAGAGATAAAACTACAGAGAGAAAACGTATACTCTAGCGAAAAAGTATCGATCGATTTCCATCATATATCACCATCCAAAACTAATATCTATGCATATCATGCATAGATGTTGTTTAAAATAAATTAAATGATTAAAACTTGTAACTTTATAGTTTTCTTAGATATTACATAAAACAAATCAAGTTCAAGGGCTTGTTTTTCATTTGAATAAATGTCAGCTCTCAATCCCCTCAAATTTATGTTTTCATTGATTTTGAAGATAATGCATGTAATCTAAGTTCACATGTGTAAACCCTAAATATACCACAAGGTTCTTACGAAACACAATCTTACATGCTACTTTAGATTTAAACACTTTATCTTTACCTTTAAATAATCATAATAAACAATCATAATGTCTCATGATATATACTTCAACTTAGGACAATTTACTAACGGTAGTTTGATAATGTAGCAAAAAATTACAAAAAAAAATCATTATAATAAAAACACATGTATAAATATTTAAAAGATGCACAAAAAACATGAGACATCACCAATTTAACTACTAGTTTTAACTATTGACAGATTGATTATTAACCGTTAGATCCTCCCCACCAAATACCTAATCATCCCCATTAAGATACTTTTAAATTCAAAACCACCATCACTTTCCTCAAATTGCACCACATAAATCCAAAATGGCAGCGTTGCACTATTGACATGATAACTTGATTAACATCTCCCCTTTTCATCATCTCGATGCATCAAGATTCCCTCACACCCTTACAATCTAACCCAAAATCCCAAATCTTTCACCAATTTCAACAACAAATTTCAATCTTTATACTTCATCTATGATCTTGATCCCACTTCTGATTCTCCTCGCCGGAGCTGTTGGATCACTTCCACCCACCGTCTCCGTCTCCGGCGACAGCGACGGCTTCAACTTCATCTTCTCCGACTCACAGCTCGACGGTGTCATCGAAATCGAACCAGATGGTCAGATGGTTCACACCAACGAGACCCAGATGTTCGGCGTGGGTCACACGTTCTACTCACGCCCCTTTAGGTTCAAATGCTCACCCTCCGGCGACACTTTCTCGTTCTCCACCTCGTTCGTGTTCGGAATCATACCGGAGGACCCACGGTACACTTTTCACGGGATGACGTTCGCCATCGCTCCGTCGAAAGCTGTAATCGACGCATCGTCGTCTCAGCATTTGGGTCTGTTTAACCGAACCAACGACGGTAACGCGTCGAACCACGTCGTCGCGTTTGAGCTCGATACGTTCAAGAACCTCGAGCTTTCGGATATCGATAGCAACCACATCGGGCTCGATATCAACAGTGTGGTGTCGGTGTTTGCGACCACTGCAGGGTATTACGATGATGAAACAGGGGTGTTTGAGAACCTTACGCTTGCGAGCTCAAAAGAAATCAGAGCATGGATCGAATACGACGGGGGTAAGAAGCGATTAACCGTAACGATTGCTCCTTTACACATGAAAAAACCCAAAAAGCCTCTAGCTTTGTTGCAAAAAGATTTGTCACCTTATCTGTTGGAAGAAATGTTCGTCGGATTCACTTCTGCAACAGGGGTTCTTACGCAAAAGTTCTACGTTCTCGCGTGGAGCTTTCGGATGAACAATGAAGCTGAAGAAATTGATGTTTCGAAGGTCCCGTCTTTACCCATCGAGAGCAAATCGAACAAGAGGAGACACATGATTCTAGCAGTTGGGTTATCTGTAGGTGGATTGTTGATCATTTCAACGTTGATACTTTTGGGGGTTGTTTTATATGTCAGAAGAAAACGTAAGTTTGCAGAGGTTCTTGAAGGGTGGGAGGTACAGTACGGACCTCACAGGTTTTCATACAAAGATTTATACAAAGCTACAAAGGGGTTTAAAGAAAGTGAACTCTTGGGGAAAGGGGGTTTTGGTAAAGTGTACAAAGGTACTTTATCAGAGTTAGGGGCTCAGATCGCCGTGAAGAAGGTGTGGCACGAATCGGGCCAGGGGATGAAGGAGTTCGTAGCCGAAATCGCGACGATCGGACGTTTACGCCACCCGAATTTGGTCAGATTACTCGGTACTGTCGCCGAAAGGGCGAATTGTTTTTAGTGTATGATTACATGCCCAATTTGAGCTTAGATAGCATACTGTTCAATTCAAAGTCATCTTTCATCTTAACATGGAAACAAAGGGTGAAAATCATCATCGATGTAGCAGAAGCACTGGCTTACCTACACGAACAATGGGTCGAAGTGATCATCCATCGGGATATCAAAGCCAGTAACGTGCTACTTGACGCTGACCTGAACGCGAAACTGGGCGATTTCGGGCTCGCCAGGTTCAGCAACAACGGAAGCGAGGCGAAAACGACCCATTTAGCCGGAACTTTGGGGTACATTGCACCAGAACTAGCTCGAAAAGGCAAAGCGACAACCGCCACCGATATCTTCGCTTTCGGGGCCTTTTGTTTAGAAGTGGCCTGTGGCCGGAGACCAGTGGAGTTACAAGGGCCTCAAGAAGCAGTGATTTTAGTCGATTGGGTGTTGGATTGTTGGTTTAAAGAAGAATTACTGAAGGCCATTGATCCAAAACTTGAAAATGAAATGGATGATGATGATGATGATGAAATGGTGTTGGTGTTGAAGGTGGGGCTGCTGTGTTCGCACAGCGTGCCCGCGGTGCGGCCGAGCATGTCGCAGGTGTTGAGGTTTCTGAAGAAGGAGGAGGCGTTGCCTGAGGATTTCGACTCGGTGTTGGACATACGGGAGGATTACTCGGGTCGGCTGGGGGATGCGTCGACGAGTGCTTATTTTTCGAAGATACAGTATAATACGGCGTCTACGCCGGTGACGGAGTCGTTTCTTTCCTCGGGTCGGTGAGCAATGCAATGTTATGATTTTAAAACTTGATTATTATTCTGTAAAGTTACATTTATTTATTTGTTAATCAGTTTTTGATGTTTCGTGATGGGATCATGAGTAAATATGAAATTGCAGAATATATGGTCAACTTGTGGGTTGATTTTGTTCTATTGAATTCGTGTTGAGCAAAACTAGACGAGATAATAGTATAATACGTGAACAGAATTAGAATCTTGAGATAATAAAATGTATTATTAAAGTTAGTAAAAAAAAGGTTCTGATTCATATTGGCAAATTCAAAAATAACAACCTAAAGAAAAAGCCCATAACTTATTTTATATTAGGGGTGAGTGGAAAAGGGGTCTACTAAAGAGACGCACTCTAGGATATCTGGACGTCCTGCTTACGGGCCGTAAGGTCCATCACGGGCCGTATGGTCTGTCGCAAGTCAAATCGGTCATTCAGAAACGTAATTCAAAAACGTAACGGCCCGTGAATATGATCACGGTCGTATTTCTTTACGGCCCGTGAATTTCTTCACGGCCCGTATGGAATTCGTCTTACGAGCCGTGAACTTACTTACGGGTCCTAGTTTCACTTTTAATAATTTGACGAGATATATTATTCCTCATTTTTCGTATAATTTTGTATTTATTACGTTATTTGATATGACGTAATATTCCTCGATAGTCGTGTAAATTTGTATTTATTACATTATTTGATATGACGTAATATTCCTCGATATTCGTGTTAATTATGTGACGAGATGCAATATTCCATTTCAACTACTATATAAACGTTAGTTTATAAATTCATTTCATAATTCAACGATATAAATTCATTTCATTTCAACTACTACATAAACGCAATATTCCATTTCAAGTACTATATAAACGTTAATATCTAACGTTACGATGTCTTTCTGGGATAGCAACTATTTATTCGGTTCGGAATCTAACTATTACCCTCAGGAGGGTTACGGTTATTACGATGAGGCTGCTTCAAAAGTATCTAGGACAGTTCGCGTCCAATTACGGCGGGAATGACGGCAGCGATGACGGGGGTGATAACGGTGGCGATAGCAGCGGGGATAATGACGGTTCTGGTTCCGGTAAAAAGGGTTTATACGACACGAATCAGGTTATAAGATATATCATATTTAATTTTACTTTCATTTTACTATCATTTAGTAATAACTAACTAAAAATATTAAATTGATTAAGTTTTCTCATCTCGTGAATAATTAGTTGATTGGGCAACTAACGTGGGGCGAGATAATGGGTTCGTTATTGTCACCAAACGTTCAAAAAGAAATTCGAATGGTTTGGTGGTTAAAATTTGGTTGAAATGCGATCGGGGTGGTGTATATAAGGGAGCATCCACTCTAAGAAAAAGTGGCACGAAAAAAATAAACTGTCAATTTGAATTGCAGGGTAAGTACCAGATGCAGAGAAATGGGTGGATTATAGTTGTTGTGGATGATACTCATAATCATGAACCTGCTGAACACCTGGAAGGACATGCATACGCAATGAGGCTCACCGAAAATGAGCTTTCTACTGTAAAGAATCTGACCGAGCAAAATATTGACCCTCGAAACATTATAGGCACGTTGAGGGAACAAAATCCCAATAACGTGTCTGGGTTACGAACCGTATATAATGCTCGGGCAAAAATAAAAAAGTCCACCAGAATTGGTGAAACCCCAATGCAGGTTTTTTTTCTATACTACCACAACATCAATATATTTACACCCCTCACATTGAGGAACCGACAAATACCGTCGACGAGGTTTTTTTTATACATCCCACATCTCACACATTATGGCGTGCGTACCCACACGTGCTGATGATTGACACAACATACAAAACTAACTTGTATAAAATGCCTTTTGTTCAAATGGTTGGTGTGACATCCACCCTGAAATCTTTTTCTGTTGCTCACGCATTCATTGATTATGAGCGTGAAGCCAACTTCAGATGGGTGTTAGAGCAACTAAAAGCAACGCTGGAAGATAAGTGTATGGAGCCCCATGTTATACTAACCGACCGAGACCTCGCTCTGATGAATGCGTCGGAAGAAGTTTTTCCGAGTGCTGTTCGATTACTTTGCAGATGGCATATTTCGGAAAATATTGCTAAACATTGTAAGGCGAGTTTTTCAAATGAAGAGTGGGGTGCTTTTCAGCATGTGTGGTCGGTACTTATTAACTCTGAAACGGAGGACATATACACTTATAATTACGACCGGCTTTATCGCAGATTGGTGTCCAACCATTCAAGTAAGTTTTCTAGTGTTATTCTTAAAAATATATGTATATTTACATAAAAATAAGTACATTTTTTTAATTGGAGTGCTGATGTACCTCAAAAATAACTGGTTGGACCCCTACAAAGAGAGATTTGTGTCGGCGTGGATAAATAGAAGTTATAACTTCGGTCAGCACACAACGAACCGAGTTGAGAGCCAACATTCGTTGTTGAAAAGTTACCTGAAAGCAACCAATAGCACCCTGGATAGATTTATTCCTTTCATTAATAATATCTTAGCTACCCAGGAAATTGCTATAAAAGAAAGTTTTACCAAAAGCAAAATCATGCTTATGGTGCAGCATAATTATGAAGTGCTTAAATTGCTGCGAGGTAACGTTTCTATTGCGGATTTGGATATGTTAGTCGGTGAGATTAACAGGATAAATCATCTAATTATATCCGAAGAATCATGTGGCTGCCATCTTTTTACCAGCTTTGGTCTTCCGTGTGCTTGTAAATTAAACAATTACTTTCAAACAGGTGAATGTTCTTTTACGTTTTTTATTTTTTCATGAAAACTTTTATTATATTTTATTTAATATATTATTTTATAGGTCAATGTATCCCGCTCGATGCCATTGATGTTTTTTGGAGGAAGCTAGATTTTTCACCCGCGTATATTGTACGGGAGGTTCAAGTAGATGTACATAAAGAGATGGAGATGGTGACAAAACATTTACTTGTCCAACCCGAAAATGTGAAAAGATCTTTGATTAATATTTTCAAATCTTACATTACTCCTTCAAAAACGGATAAAAAACCTCCTAAAGTCCAAACACATACACGGGGTCGTCCAAAAAAGATAAGCAAAAAGAAACAATATTAGACCCCCCAGACATAGTTCATATGTTCAACCGAGAGAAAATTTTGAAGGTCCGCCAACATATTCAAGTTCGGTGGTGAAGTCAAAACAAGGGCCTTTGCAGCGCAGTCAATCCATGTCTTCGAAATCAAGAGCCATAGATGGATTATCTCAACAGAGTTCCAAGTTTTCATATATCCCGGGCGACGAAGATAAAAACAATTTTTTCCGGTTTAACCGCTGGATTCCATCATTCTTTTTCCCGTATATTTCAGGTGCAGATGATGTTTTAGCGGACGGCAATTGTGGTTTTCGTGCTATAGCACTCGCACTGGGATATGGTGAAAATCACTGGCGTTTTATACGTACGGAACTTATATCTGAGTTGGATGAAAACAGACATAGGTACGCTGCGATGTTTCCTGATATAAACGAAATAAGGGAATCATTAAACTGGAACGGGTTAGGTGCGGCTCCACACAAAAATTGGATGACAGTGCCACCTGCTACAATCCTTATTGCTAACAGGTTCGAGTGGTTATAATTTTTATATCGATCGGCAACTCCGCTACTTTTTTCCCGTTCTGGTTATCTCCTCGTGATATCAGTGAACATCATATAATTTCAATTGCTTATGTTCAAGATTGCCATTTCATTAGAATTCGATTAGTGGGTGACTATTCAATGCCTGTTCCGAGCAAATATTGGCATTTGTACAAAACAGAAAACGCCAATGATTGGGAGGCTATATACGAAAGTCGAATTCAAAAATATCTTGAACTAAGGCCCGTAGACCCGGTTGAACATGTAGATTTAGTATAGTTTATACATTTATCAATTCTTTCAATTCTTTATTTATTCAATTCTTTATTGTTGTTAAATTGTAAACATGTAATCTATTATTTATTCAATTCTTTATTGTTGTTGAATTGTAAACATGTAATCAATTCTTTCGTTTTCCAAAGAAAAATGCAATAAGAAGATTATCGAATTTTTCTTCAACCTTTGAATTTTGTTATATGAGCTGGGCATTTGGTTAGCATAAAAGGTGTGTAGGAATGTTAATGATATGAGATGCATAATATATGTTGAGATTCAAGTATGTTTTTCAGTGCAACTTTTCCGACTGAGATTCAAGTATGTTTATATAATTGCAGAGCCTGGCGTCGGATTTTCTGAAGGATTATATATTTCTTTATGTGGGACGAGTAGGTTCAAGTACTGATTTTATTCTCCAAAAGGTTGATTTAATATTATTCGTACAAACCACTTTCTCCACAAGCACAACCAATTGTAAACATATAATTAAACATTTAAACATCATCCAAAATAACTCATAATATATAAACATAATTTTTCAATTTTTTTACATGAAAGGTAAATAAAACAATAAAATCCTACTATCTATGCGTCATGACCACCACCAGCATCACCACCACCAGCATCCTCCGCATCACCACCACCAGCAGCCTCCTCATCATCACCCGCAGGTCGTCTGACAAACGGAGGCAACTCCGGCCGAGGGGGGAGGTCGATACCCTGGCTAGCAGCAAAAATGCTGCACGCATCCGCCGTCCATACTAGCAAGGCCTGGGACTGGCGCAACAAATGTAGTGCCTCCGCCATAAACTCCCCCGTCGGCGGAATCTGCCGAATGATGGTCCTGGGAACAGGCGTTGGGACGGGTGGTCCGGTGTGTGGCTGGGGCTGCGGCTGCTGCTGCGGCGCCGGCTGCTCCTCCTCCTCACTAACGTCCGGCACCGGCTGCCAGACGGTCCGACCACCATCAGTGGACCATCGGAGGTCGTCGCCAAATTTGGCGGCAATCCCCATGGCCATGACGGTCTGTCGACCCAAAATCCGAGGCGGCGTGTCCGTAGTCTGCCTCGCAATTAGGGCGTCCGTAAATAACCCTAAGCGCGAGGCAATGACGGTGATGTACGAGCCGCAAACAATCGGGCTATCCATCTGCAAAACAATCAAACAATAGGCATAGTTATGAATCGCATAATAGATAATACTTATTTGTTAATAATTAGTAGAAATATTTTTTTACCCTGCCCTGAATGACGCTCAAAAAATAGGCGGCCATGCAGTGAGCTAGATTCACCCGTCTAGGTGAAAGCAAGGCCCTCAGAAAAAATAAGTCAAGGAGCGACACCTGCTCCATGCTCTGGTCTCTGCCGGCAATGGTGCCGGCAATGCACCGGTGTAGATACCGGTGCAAAGGATCCCTAATGGAGGTCGCCCTAATGGCGCCCTCCCACGGCTGGTCGGAAATGGTCGGCCACCATCCGACCAAAGGAGCCGGCTCCGACTGGACCTCGTCAGATTAAAAACGAGGATCCTCCGTCTCCTCGTGGGTGTAAAACCCAAGAGTCACCACCCACTGGGCGAGGGTGAACTCGTACCTACCGGTCCCCAGCATAAATCGAACCGCTATGTGCTCGCGGGGGTCCTGATCCTCAGAGGCGGGAGTGAACAGAAACGTACACAAAAACTGCAACGTCAGCTCCCGGTAGCCCCTCCTCGATCCAAAATCAAACATCCGCCTCCACGGCGTCTCTCCGTCCAGCCCGATGATATCTTGGGCACGTGCTATGTCTCCGACCTCCTCTAGCACGTCCCAGTCGATGGTGAGTGTCCCCTTCAGGGGACGTCCAATCAGCTTCCACAGCTTTTACTGTGGCTGTGTCTCCCTCGGAAAACGAAGATCAGTGTGTGGGTCCAGAAAGTCACCCTGACCCTCGGGCTCAGTCTCCGGACGTGTACGTTTGCGGGGCGGCATAATCTGTAAAAAAAAAATAATAAATTCACCAGAAAAACAAAAGGGTTACGGCCCGTGAAGGTCTCTCACGGCCCGTAACCCACTGAAGTTTCAAAGGGTTACGGCCCGTAAAGGAGGGCCACGGCCCGTAACCCTTTGAAAATTCAAAAGGTTACGGCCCGTGACGACCCTTCACGGCCCGTAACCCCCAAAACATTTCAATTTTCCAGTTTTTTAAATATAATTTTAATATATTTAAACGAAAAATACACAAAAATAAAATACGAATTTGAATACGTACCGTAGTAAGGAGTCGGCTGTATGAAAATGATGAAAATACGGAGGTCGTGACGGAGTAAATCGTATGTGTGTTTTGGGGGCGTAAATGAACAAATGGGCCGTGAGGTCCTATATATTATCGGGCCTCACGGTCGTGAAGGGTCTCACGGCCCGTTACGTTTTTATCAAACGGCCCATGACCGTGGTCACGGCCCGTGATACTTTGTAGTTTTTAAAAACAGACCGTTTACACTACACGGCCGTATGGGGACATTGTCACGGCCCGTAAAGCCCCCACGGGCCGTATAAAACCTTTTTAAGTCTATAAATTCAGCCGCTTGACACAAACAATTCACACAAATTTACTCAATACCCAAAACATGAGTGCTACAAGTGATCAAAATCCGTAGACGGATGAAGAGGAGGTGACTTTAGTAAGATCTTGTGTCGAAAATTCAGGTACTATCCCGCCAAATTCAATATTTTGGAACCGGGTTTCAACTCGTTTTCATCAAATTCTCGAACGTGAAGAATATCGCACCACTCGTGAACTTAGCAACAAGTGGTCTGACTTGAGAAGGAAGGTCACGACATTTCACCAGCTCTACAAAGACGTTTACAACAATCGAAATATGTTATGGAATGATACGGATATTATGACAAGAACTCAAGAAAGATGTCGGGAGAAATTTGGAATTTCCTTTAACCATTTTGCGGCTTGGATCTTTTATAAAGATCAAGAAGATTAAAAATTATGTGTTTTATTTTTGTGTGATAATAACGGTTTATCGTTTTTAAAAAAGTGTACTAATAAACGTTTATGTTTTAATAAAATATTTCATTACTGTTCTACATTACACGTCTAGAATACAGTTCGTCTGCCATAAATCTTCGGAATCTAAAGCAAGCATCCTGTAAGCTAACCTCTTGCCACTCTAAAGATCTATTTTGAACCAACCTACGCAATAACATACAAATTACAACTCCCGAATCTCGACCAATATGACCGGCGTTAGGGGGCCAAACGGTTTCACCCGATACCACCAGTTCTTCGATTTCTTCTTGTCCGGAGTGCTGCCAATATTGTATACGTGACAGAAAATGTAAAAAGTACGATTCGAATTGTACGAAAATCGTTCGCGCATTACGATGAATGCACCATGAATCATCACACGTATTTGGTCGGCATTCGTATGGAGAATATATACGAACTTGCAGTGAGTCCATAGAAATCTTAAAAAGATACCAATTTTCTTCGTCATCAGTCATTGGTACGTAAACCTATAAAAAAATTTAATTCACGGTTATAAATTTATGATTTTTATTGTAAAACATGAAAACAGTATTACCGTATCAACTTCCCATAACGCGGGATATAGACAGTCACTCCCGTCTCCATATTCGTTACCATTAACGGACCCCGAGTATATTAAGTTAAACCACTCAAATGGGAGAATCGTCCAACGATCACTACCCGACAACTCTTCGGTTCTACGTATTTCTTCGTATCTCCATATTGTGAGTCTATTTGTCCACGCCCGAACATGCTATAAAACAACAACTTTTTAATTGTTA
Source organism: Flaveria linearis (assembly GCA_024085815.1). NCBI lineage: Eukaryota > Viridiplantae > Streptophyta > Magnoliopsida > Asterales > Asteraceae > Flaveria > Flaveria linearis. The sequence goes on from CM044009.1 coordinate 62,260,472, forward strand.
GAATTTTAAAATAAAATAAAATATATAAAAAAACTTTAAATCATACCTCTGTACCTAAAGACACATTTCCGAGTAATTCACGCCAAAATTGTAACGGAATATCGGAATGACCCATGTAATACACTCTACATGTTTGGGAGTCACCGTTACGTATAAAGTGAATAATATTCTGAGACCAATTCCTCCCGTTCTGCCAATTATGGTTATCTATTGGATCAGGAATACTTTCCACAATATCTCGTGAGTTTGAAGATGACTCATTTTGACGTCTTCTCCTACCTCCACGAGAAGACATTTTAACTGTTTTGTTTCTCACTAACCATATAACAAGTCATATATATAACGGTTTATATAGAATCTTAAATCGAATCAAGGAATAATACGTCGCGTCACATAATTATAAAATTTAAAAGTGCACGCAAAACGAGGAAAGTAAATTCTCAGAAGGACAACTACGGCCCGTGAAGGATCTCACGGGCCGTTATTGAGGTAGTTAACGGGCCGTGTGTGCGGACGTTTACGGGTCGTTTGTTCCTACACGGGCCGTGATTAAATGCAGTTGTGAGAATTAAATTTCGAACCCCTCACGGCCGTAAGGCCCTTCACGGGCCGTGAAAAAAGTCAAAGGGCGTTTCTTTAACACCTGACAGGGTGTCTGATTAGTTGAAGCCGTGGAAAAACTGGAAAACGGAATAAAATTAAGTAAACCAATTTGAAAACCGATAATTCAATGATTTGGTTATGAGGTTTTTGGTAACCGATTTGGTTTGATTAGAGCATTCACAGTAAAATTTTTAAAATTATGTGAGTGTCTTTGATATATTATATGAATGGTTTTGAGTGATTGTAAGTGAAGTAGAGAGAAAAAAAACTTTACTGTTTATCGGTATATTTGGGAATCACTGTTCAATTCATATAAATATTTTAATATTATTGAAAGTGATCGTGAGTGGAGAAGAGAAAAAAAAAGTAATGATAATAATATAAAAAGTATTATTTAATTGAAAATGAGAAAGAAAAGATAGTTATTTTTAGTGTAATTATAAAGATAAAGATAAAAAAATCCACTGTGAATGCTCTTATGGTTATAACCTAATTAACTATCGTTTATAATTTTTCAATATTATCTTTATCTTTATATATTATATACTAGTTGTCACTTATTTGTATTTAAAATTAAAAGTAGCGTTAATATTTTATCTAATCTAAGATAAGATACAGTAGATTTGTTGAATGAAATTAGTTGGAATCAATCTATGTTTAATAAGGTTGTATGACTGATAATCGAACAATCTTTTTCAATAAATGAAAAGTGAAGGGGTACAGTCCCGGACCAAAAACGGACAGCGACTAAGGAACGTAATGAACCCAAAGTAACCCGCAGCAACAAGCAAAGCAACACAGCCCAAGCGGGCCACGGCCGAGGGAAGCCAGCAAACCCCCAAGTGGGCCGCGGCTGGGGAAGCCAGCAAACCCCAAGTGGGTCGCGGCTGGGGAAGCCAGCAAACGCCCAAGTGGGCCGCGGCTGGGGAAGCCAGCAAACCCCAAACGGGTCGCGGCTGGGGAAGCCAACAAACCCCCAAGTGGGCCGCGGCCGGGGAAGTCAGCAAACCCCAAGCAGGCCACGGCTGGGGAAGCCAGCGAACCCCCAAGTGGGCCGCGGCTGGGGAATACATTGAGCCCCAAATGGACCGCGGCTGGGGAAAGGCAGCAAAGCCCATCGGGCCGCGGTTGAAGGAGCGACAAGTTGAGAGGGACCGCGACCGACATAGACTCAGGCCGCGGATGGAAGTGACCACTCGCCCAAACCATGACGACACTTATCTCTACAAACACTTAGAAGCTATTCGTAAAGATAAGATAACGGTAGGACACCAAAGGAAGCTTATCATTGGTTGCCAAAGAATAAGAGAAGAGTATATAACAACAAAGCATAACAAGCCAACGTCTGACCCAGGCAGAGGGTCAGAGTAGCCCACAAAACGTTCAAAGTCAACAACAAATACAAGTAACATTAATTCTTAGTCAGAAACCCTTTGCACCAATAATGTATAGAACTTTCTGACTAAGGGATCTCAGATTTGGCTCGTTGACTACAGACTACTAAAAATAGAATCAAGTTGTATTGCAACTCCATCCACAGGCACTATAAATACTTCTTTCATCTCATCTTGTAAGGGACATCTTTCTCTCAACATTCTCACTTCAATCAGATTCACTAAACTCTCCTCTCGAATTCCTTTGGTACATATACTTATTCTCACGCCGGAGTGTGGTCACGGGGAGAAATCCATTCTGCTCGTGTCGAGGCTCACGGTGTTGTCTTTGTTTTGCAGACATCTTTGTCAGCCCAAGTCCAAGTCTAACCGCAGCCGAATAACAAATACCATTACCAGCTCAAGTCCAAGCTTTAGTCCCTAGTGATAACTCCACCCTTGCATTGCTTCCAGACCTTAATCCCTTAGTTAAGATTTGTGAAGCAACATTTTGCGCCATCCATGGGACCACGAACAAAATATGTCTCCTGCTCTCCATACGATAGCCAGATCTGTGTTTCATGTGCGCTCTACGTGATACCTAGATCTATACTCATAACTCCGTTTTAACAGCAGTTAGTCCGAGCTGGCCTTGTGAACATCATCCAATTTTAAAGACGACAATTGACGATTGTATAATATCAATTCCACCCCTTCGTCTACCTAGTCGCCACGGGTCAAGTCTGGAACTCCTTATATGGCAACTAACCTCTACGATTGCCCACATAAAGCTCCACTTCGTGACCAGCCAACTGCATTGGTTTGGCTGAAACTAATTGTGTTATTGCGGCCGGAACTAAGCCTACCATGGGTTGTCATAACAAACCGCGGTTGAAGGTCCTTTCTGGGTTTTGGGCTGAAGTTGTGGTGTTCCTTTGGATATGAGCCGCGGCTGCGGGCATGTAGTTTAGCCACGGCTGAGGGTCCTTTCTTTCGGGTGCCATCACCCTTGGCTACTGCTTATGTGTTGGTACCCTTTCACAATGTTTACAAGCCTTATCATTCGGTTCTTGGGTGGTAGCATGTTTCAACTTGGGTGGCGTCTATGGTTTGTGGATCCGGTTGTGGTACCACTCTTGAACCTAGTTACGATCATAATCCCTAGCCGTGGTTGCAACCTGTAACCTCCAGTTGTGAATGAGATGTCTATCTTAATCTATGATGGGAAGCTGCCAAAGTCATTTTTTAAAGTAAACTCTAGTTCCACCTCAACAGATCTTGATCCACGGTTTAAGAGAACACGGATAAATCATAGACTAAATGCTCATAGACATAACACGACTTGAGCCGCAACTAGAGGCAGGAGCTTCAGCTGGAATGAGTTACGGCTGATGCTGAGTTACGGCTGATGCTGAGTTGCGGCTGGTGTGAGCTTCAGCTTGTGCTGAGATTTGGCTGGTGTAAGCTTCAGCTGGTGCTGAGATTTGGCTGGTGTGAGCTTCAGCTGATACTGAGATTTGGCTGGTGTAAGCTTCAGCTGGTGCTGAGATTTGGCTGGTGTGAGCTTCAGCTGATGCTGAGATTTGGCTGGTGTGAGCTTCAGCTTGTGCTGAAATTTGGCTGGTGTAAGCTTCTACTGGTACTGAGATTTGGCTGGTGCGAGCTTCAGCTGATGCTGAGATTTGGCTGGTGTAAGCTTCAGCTGGTGCTGAGATTTGGCTGGTGTGAGCTTCAGCTGATGCTGAGATTTGGCTGGCCTGAGCTTCAGCTTGTGTTGAAATTTGGCTAGTATAAGCTTCTACTGGTACTGAGATTTGGCTAGTGTGAGCTTCAGCTTGTGCTGAGATTTGGCTGGTGTAAGCTTCTGCTGGTACTGAGATTTGGCTGGTGTGAGCTTCAGCTGGTGCTGAAATTTGGCTGGTGTAAGCTTCAATTGGTACTGAGATTTGGCTGGTGTGAGCTTTAGCTGGTGCTGAGATTTGCCTGTTGTGAGCTTCAGCTGGTGCTGAGATTTGGCTGGTGTAAGCTTCAGCCGGTGCTGAGACTTGACTGGTATGACCTTTGACTAGTATGAGCTTCGGCCATGATAAGCCACGGCTGGTGGCTAGATGGAGCCGGTGTTGAGCTGCGACAGGTGCTCAATTGTTTCAATGCAAGAATGCGAGTTCCATCTCTGAATCCTCTAGTTTGATTCCAGCTAATCAATCTATTTCTAGTTTGCTACATGAAACTCGAGTATGCTGCCTCCGATAAACCTATTAAAATTGGCATGTAATGATTTAGCAAACCCGAATCATGGAGGGCCAAAGTTGAAGTCCTTATTTAATCAAGGAAGTTGGGAACAATGGCGCGTACAAACTCATTTAACTAGATCTCGCCACCATCCTGCATACATGGAATGGAGTCTAGCTTCATAAGTGTTACATGTATTTATACGTAACAAATGGTGTATTTCAAAAGAAATTATGTCACCCAACCACGTCTGGGTGGAAAACGTTAAAAGCAATTAAGCCACCAAACCATGTCTGGGTGGACAACTTTCAAAGCGATTAATTAAATCACCCAAGCACGCTTGGGTAGATAGTGTTAAGCATAATCAAAGTCACTCAATCATGATTTGATTTTAGTAACCATTAAATCAATCAAGTAACCAAGCTTGGGTAGATGATGTTACAAGCAACCAGGTAACTCAATCATGTTAAAGTTAAGTAACCATGAAATCAAGCAAGTAACCAAACTTGGGTAGATGATGTTACAAGAAACCAGGTAACTCAATCATGTTAAAGTTTAAGTATCCATGAAATCAAGCAAGTAACCATGCTTGGGTAGATGAGGTTACAAGCAACCACATAACTCAATCATAAAGTTTGGTAATCGTGAAATCAAGCAAGTAACCAAGATTGGGTAGATGATGTTACAAACAACCAAGTAACAATCAATCATGTATGATTTAGTAGCCATGAAGTCAAGCAAGTGACATGGCTTGGGTATATGATGTTAAAAGCAATCACGTAACTCACTTATGTTTGATTTAGTAACCATGAGATCAAGCAACTAACCATGCTTGGGTAGATGATGTCAAAGCAAACAAATTACTTGACCATTCTTGAGCTAATAATCATGAAAATTGAATCATGCAACGACGCTTGGGTAGATAACGCAATCAAAAAACTCACCCAGGCCTAAGTCAATAACCATGGAAATGATTGAAGTAACCAACCATTTTTGGGTAGATAAGTTTGAATCCATCTGAATCACTCAACCATGTTTGAGTCGATAAATTGAAATTATTTAAATCAACCATGTTTAAGTTGATAATATCAATGTTAATTTCGTAACCATATCTGAATTAGCCAAGTCATCCTACCATGTCTGGGTAGAAAGCACTACAAGCTGATTAGTTGCTCAACTATGTGAGTAGACTGTATTGAAATCAATTAAAATACTTACCTATATTTGGGCAGATAATGCAAAGAGGTTATTTAGCCGGAAAACAACTATCACGTGATTGCACAAGCATGAGGAAACCTAACTAGTTGCCACACGGCGGATGTCCATATCAGCTACATGTCAATCCTTAAACGTATCCAAATAATCTCTTCAAGTATCAAGTATTGGCATACATTTCGAGCAAAAAGTAATATCGTCTTAAAGAAATGAAAAAGAAAGTGAAGGAGAAGAAAATGATACGTGATCTTCAAGTGTTGGTTATAGATGAGGTTAGTCCTCCAAGAAAACATAAAAAATGAGATATGGTGATCTAAACCACTATCGTAACACAGGTCACTATGCTGATTTCAATCATAATTCTGTACACAAAATCATAACTTGGCACCAATCGTACCTCCAACTAATAGCCTTGGCCGAGATACTACGTGTTGCAAGCCGCAGGTGAGATGATATTTTTGGCATATTAGTCGAGATCGACGTCACAATAACTCAAGGCGTGTTCAGATGTTTAACAGGTAATTACTATCCCAAAAAATACCATTACTTGCCATGTTCATACGTTAGTCCGAACATGGATGACAAAAGTTTATTCCAAAGAAGAACATAAACTGGCAAGAGTATCATTAGCACATAAGTAAAAAACAATGGAGAGGATCCTCAAGTAAAACTATTCAAAATTCGGTACGAGTGAGGAAAGCTTGTATATCTGCAAGACTCGAATCAGACATAGCAACAATGGTGTTCAAAGAAATCAGAAAGGGTGATGTGTTGTCCTTCCGATGATAGTGATGAATGTAAACAGTGCGAATGATGTAAGAAGGACAAAGGAAAGCTGTGAAAAACTAAACCTTTTCTTTTTTATTATTCCAATGAAATGGTGAAAACCATAACATTGGACTTGGGGGGCATGAAGGAGTACAGTCCCGGACCAAAAACGGACCGCGACTAAGGAACGTAATGAACCCAAAGTAACCCGCAGCAACAAGCAAAGCAACACAGCCCAAGCGGGCCACGACCGAGGGAAGCCAGCAAACCCGCAAGTGGGCCGCGGCTGGGGAAGCCAGCAAACCCCAAGCGGGTCGCGGCTGGGGAAGCCAGCAAACGCCCAAGTGGGCCGCGGCTGGGGAAGCCAGCAAACCCCAAGTGGGTCGCGGCTGGGGAAGCCAACAAACCCCCAAGTGGGCCGCGACCGAGGAAGTCAGCCGCGACCGAGGAAGTCAGCAAACCCCAAGCAGGCCACGGCTGGGGAAGCCAGCGAACCCCAAGTGGGCCGCGACTGGGGAATACAGCGAGCCCCAAATGGACCGCGACTGGGGAAAGGCAGCAAAGCCCATCGGGCCGCGGTTGAAGGAGCGACAAGTTGAGAGGGACCGCGGCCGACATAGACTCAGGCCGTGGCTGGAAGTGACCACTCGCCCAAGCCATAACGACACTTATCTCTACAAACACTTAGAAACTATTCGTAAAGATAAGATAACGGTAGGACACCAGAGGAAGCTTATCATTGGTTGCCCAAGAATAAGAGAAGAGCATATAACAACAAAGCATAACAAGCCAAAGTCTGACCCAGGTAGAGGGTCAGAGTAGCCCACAAAACATTCAAAGTCAACTACAAAGACAAGTAACATTAATTCTTTGTCAGAATTCCTTTACACCAATAAGGTATAGAACTTTCTGACTAAGGGATCTCAGATTTGGCTCGTTGACTACAGACTACTAAAATATTACATCTCCATCCACAGACACTATAAATACTTCTTTCATCTCATCTGGTAAGGGACATCTTTCTCTCAACATTCTCACTTCAATCAGATTCACTAAACTCTCCTCTCGAATTCCTTTGGTACATATACTTATTCTCACGCCGGAGTGTGGTCACGGGGAGAAATCCATTTTGCTCATGGCGAGGCTCATGGTGTTGTCTTTGTTTGCAGACATCTTTGTCAGCCCAAGTCCAAGTCCAGCCGCAGCCGAATAACAAATACCATTACCAGCTCAAGTCCAAGCTTTAGTCCCTAGTGATAACTCCACCCTTGCACTGCTTCCAGACCTTAATCCCTTAGTTAAGATTTGTGTAGCAACAAAAAGTTAACTATTTATAACAAAACCGAATGGTTATAAAAATCTAGAAACCAAGATGTCAATTAGAGAAATTGGTTTTTGCTTTTGTGTTTTAGGTGTTAGATATTGATTCATTGTTTTGGTTTTGTTTCGTATTTGATCATTTAGGTATGAGTAATTGAAGATTCAGGGTTTTTTTGAAGGTTTAGTTTGATATTTTTACTTGGAGTGTGTGTTTGTGATACTATATAATTATTGTTTTGGTTTGATTGAATTCAACAAGTGGTTTTAAATCGTTTCGTTTGATGTGCAATTGATAAGATTTTATATGTGACAATTGTATATATTTTTTAAGCTTGTAAAATTATATATTTCTTTAAATTATGCTTAAAAAACATTGTATTATATATACATATTAATCCCTTTGGTCGGTGGCTACAGTGCCACCGTACCAAAGGAACAAAACCCTAATCCCCAAACCCCTCATCTCCGCCCTTATCCGACCTCTCACCCTCCGGCAACTCCCTATCTCCCGTCATGATCCCCCCGCCACGCCACCTCTCCGATCTCTCATCCCTCACGGTTCCAGCTGGATTCGTCCCCCTCAGGTGCTCTCGCCCCTCCACCGCGGTGAATCTGTGGTCCCCGTTGTGGAGTTCGAAATCGGGATGGGGGTGAGAGGTGACAATTGAGAGGTGGCGATCTCCCAGGCAGCGTCGGTCTGCTGGAACTGAACCAGCCACTGGTTAGCAGAGACGCAAAGTCTTGATTTGTTGGAAGCTATAGCTTTCTTGATTATGTGATTCTTAGAGTTTCTTGAAATACCCATATCAAAAAGATTTCGGGTTTGATTTCTGGGAAGTTTAAAGCTTTCTTGATTATGTGTTTCTTTGAGTAGTTTTGAAATACCCATATCGAAAAGGTTTTGGGTTTGTAACTAAAGCTTTCTTGATTATGTGATTCTTTGAGCTTCTTGAAATATCCATATCGAAAAGTTTTTAGGTTTATGATTTTTTTGAAGCTAATACTTTCTTGATTCTTTTCCAAAACAACAATTTCTAGGGTCCACTCTGGTTCAGATGACTGACTCATGCTTGTAGTATTCATGTATTGATTGGTAAGTTCCTCACCCTTTTGCCTTTGTGTTTATTTTATTAGTCGACTTGTATTGGGTTGCCTAATTGGGTTCACAAAGATTCTAAACAAATTTTAGATCTTAGGCGTTTGGACACATATTATTTTGTTCAATATAAAGTTAGAAGATGTCTCGAGCTCAAGATTCATTAGAGATAAAATTTTGTTTGATTGATGGATCGGATATTGGTCCTAAAAGCTTCCCTGCAGCTGCAAGTGTTGCAACATTGAAAGAAAGCATCCTTTCTCAATGGCCTAAAGGTTAGCAGCGTCTTTTTTGGTTGAATTTTGTATTTAAACATGTTAGTTTTCAGTATAATATCTTGTAAGTGCAATTGTTTTAAAATCATGTTGCCATTAATGTTTTCGTTTAATGCTAAACCTTTAGTTCTAAATTTGATTGGTCAATCATTATTGTTGATGTCTTTATTCTTTGGGGTGCACCACCTCTAGTGAACTTTGCATGCACAGGTAGTATTGGTGTTGTTTACCCTTTTACTTGTCCGTGTTTGGATGATTCTTAATGGTTTACTGGTTTATGGGGTGAAATTCAAAAAAAGGATGTTTTAGGGTTGAAAAATGTTTTATTTATGATCTTTATTGGTTTATGTAAACATTTTCGATGATTATGAAAGCTGAAGGAGCGACAACAAAGGCTAACACTTTATTGATGATTGCATATATGCTTTCTGCCTTTCTTTTGCGAGTTGGAGCGTGTGTTTTAAGGTGTTACCATGTGCAATTGGGATGACAATTTAATCTTGAGTTAACCCCTTTAGACACATCATCAATTGTCTATTAAAGTGGGATTCTACCCTTGGTTTTTTGTTATAAAGAGATTAAAGTAGGTGATTACAATTTCAATCATCCATTGAACATATTCTTGAATTTTATCTGCATAGTTTCTGTTTCTTGTCATGGAATTGTTATCCAATGGAAAAAATTTGATGTACGGAACAATGCCCAAACCCCTAATGCTTCATATCGCTAATGCCCAGACAAACAAGTGCACATTAGGTTTCTCCCTGCTCTTTAAATCTCCCTTCTCAAGTTATGTTAATTTGTTACCTGATCGAGATGGATCTGTAGTTTATTTTTGCAGCTTTATGAATATTTAAATGAGCGATGACTCATGGATTCATACGAAACACAACTAATGGCCTATGGATACTTACCTAATTTCTTTATTGTCAGGTTCCATTATTTGATTTCTATTAGTTAATTTATTTTATATATCATTAGTTATATTAAGTATTGAGTATTCCATTACTTGATTTCTATCGGTTCGTTAGCTATATATGTTATATATTGAATATTAAATCTTCTTATGTTCAGTTAGTTTTTCTTGAAATAGTTGATTCCCTAATCAGTTTGATTTGTATCAGTTTGTTAGCTACATTAGCACTACCCTTTGGTCGTTCGAGCAGCTCCCCAAATCCCAATTGCATGAGTAGATTCATACAGGTATGTATCTTGCTTTTTGTTTATTTCTTTCTGTGTCTACTTCTGTTCCAGCAGCACCATGACATTCTATCTATTTTTACACCAAAAATGGGATGGTGGTCTATGTGATGCTGATGAGAACCCAAGGCTAGAAGCCTAGAGGCACTTCTACTTGCTAAAAAATAGGAGAAAATTAATATATTGACCTGGAGCTTTAGGTAACGATGATTATAAGTCCTTTTACTTTATTGCAAACATAAATCCTCTCTCTGTATTGTGATCTGTTTTTGTTTATTTTTATTTTAGTTTCTTCCTGTGACTGCGGTGACGTCGGAGTTTGATTTTACAGGGCAAATTAATTAATACCAGAGGCTGCAATGCAATTAAGCTTTGTGTGATTTGGGGTAAGTGATTACTTATTCGTTATGTGTTCTCTGTTTGATTATATTTGTAATCTCTTATGCAATGTTTAACTTGGCAACACAGGCCATGGTTTGCAGTGGCTAATGCCCGGACAAACAAGTGGACATTAGGTTTCTCCCTGCTCTTGTAATATCCCTTCTTAAATTATGTTAACTTTGTTACCTGAGATGGATCTGTAGTTTGTTTTTGCAGCTTTTATGAATCTATAAATGAAGGATGGCTCATGGATTCATATGAGACACAATAGCCTATGGATCAACTTTCTGTACTCATCTCATTTCTTTATTTCCAGGTTCTTTTATTTGATTTCTTTTAGTAAAATTTCGACATAAATTTAGTTGGGAAACGAGTTGGGTTAAATATAATATGTTCTATTCGACATATAAAATATGTTTCGATGTAATTTAAGTCATAAACGAGTCGGGCATTTTTGTAATATATACTCTATCATATCGCATACAACGTCAATACACGTGTTTTTATGTACGTTTTGAGTTGCTATATTTTTCGATATAAATTTGTTTTAAAATAGTTGGGCCGAATATAACATGTTGTCATTCAATGGTAAATATTCGAGTTACTCTACGTTTTGACGTAAATTTAGTTAGGGAACGAGTCGGCTGGTCGTATTTTATACTTTATCACGCCGCAAACGCCGCCGCAACGCGCGACGGGTTAAAACCTAGTTTATACATTAAAAACTTATGTTTTGAAGAAACATGTAATTTTAGGGGTGGAGAGGGGCCCAATCTTATTAATATGGAACATCAAGATGAGGTATGAGGTTATCATATTGTTAATGTATCTTACTATGATTTGAGCTTTTATCCGGTGAGCTTTAATCCGGTGAGCTTTAACAATGGCTGCAAACTTTACAAAAGCTCGTAATGAATTACATTCCTTACTTCTGTGCACAAATCCTATGGTTAATTGGCAATTTTGATAAGCCGATTCCTAGCGGGTGGGTTTTTATTACATTTTATCGGAAGTCATCCAAACCATAATAAAATATAGGTAATAATAAACCCACAAAACTATGTCTATATTTTGTGAAAAAAAGGAAGACTTTGAAGAGAAATTTAACATGATTCTTTCTCTTGAAGAGCTCCTGGCCTTAGAATTAAAAGACTTTAAGTTCAATATTATAACAGTTATGCTAGGTTCTAGCCTAGTCATAGTGATTAAGAAGATTGATGGATTGATGTGTTATGCAATCTTCTTTCTTCCGAAATGCTAAAGTTGATTGTTTTAGCATGTTTTCAAAAAAAGCTCGTAACATCAGACACATTATTATGTTTCACATGTTATGGAGAAAACCTACACCACTGAGGTAAAACCCTCGGGGTCATGATCGAACCTGTAACCTAAAAGGCTTTGAGTTGTACCCAGAGTCCCCTATTTCCAGCCTCACAATCTTCCATCTATTATCCATTTTTATATGATTTCACTAATTAATTGATTTGTAGGATAAGATGTTGGTTTATGATTTTATAAACTCCCAAATATAAAATTAAGTTATGCCAAAGGAACGTGGGAGAAAGTATACGATATACATAATTAAGGTATTCAGATAAAACATGGTGTTTGTTATCCTCATGCTGTTCTTCTCAAAGTTCTTGTAGTCACAAACACATAGTTCGTAATGTTTGTAGACTTATGTTGAAGTCTGTTCGGCGAGTTTTGCGTTTTGAAATGGAAGATTCGATTGTCTGGCATGGTTACGAATGGAAACTCGTACATTAGACACACCATCATGTTTTACATATTCTAGAGGAAACATACACCACTATGGTAAACCTTCGGAGTCAGTATTGAACCCGTGACCTAAAAGGACCCAAACCCTGCCTTGAGTCCCCATGCCGTTGAACCAAATGACCAACATCATAACCTTCTGTATGTTATCTATTTCTTTATAATGATTTTTCTCCTTTATTGATTTATTAGGATAAGACGTCAATTTGTGATTTTTATAAACTCCCAAATATAGTATTAAATTATGTCAAAGGGACGTGGGAGGAAGTATACGATATACATGATTAAGGAAATCAAATACAACATGGTGTTTATCATCCTCATGCTATTCTTTTCAAAATTCTTGCAGATATAAACATATATTTGGTCTTGTTTGTAGACTAATGATGAAGTCTGTTTAGTGAGTTTTGTGTTTTCAAAATGCTACAGTTGATTGTTTGGCATTTTTCGAGAAAAGAATCTCGTACATCAAACACACCATCATGTTTTACATATTCTAGAGGAAACCTACACCACTATGGTAAACCCTCGGAGTCAGGATCGAACCCGTGACCTAAAAGGACCTAAGTCCTGCCCTGAGTCCCCCATGTCATAGAACCAAATGACCAACCTCACAACCTTCTGTTTGTTATCTCATTTTCATAATGATTTGGCTAATTTATTGATTTATTAGGATAAGATGTTAGTTTGTGATTTTTATAAGAGTAAATTGTCATTTTCGTCCCTGTGGTTTGGTGAAAATTGCCACTTTCATCCAATAGTTTATTTTTTCGCATCTGGGTCCCTGTGGTTTACAAATCTTGTCATATTCATCCAGTTCGTTAACTCCATCCAACATTCTCCGTTAAATGAAGGGTATATGGTCATTTTACATATATGTTTTATTTTTCTATTTTTTTAAACCCCATTTAACATATCCCCTTTAAATAAATTGCTATTTTAGTCCCTGTGGTCTGGACATTTTGCCAATTCAGTCCAAAAATCCCACCACCTTGCCATAAAACACCATATCACCACCACTGTGACGGAACCACCATGTAGACATAGGGTACAAATAACTCACACAAGACCGGGTACCCGAACCCGAAAGCCCGGCCCATACGGGCGGAACGGGTAAGCTAGTAGGACACGTGCCCTGCATTTAATTACATCGGAATCACCCCAATCATAACCGATAATTCAGTAACGGTCGAAGAACATAAAAGGTAATGGATTTGCCGGGAATAATCCCTGTAAATCAGCACACGGTTATAGCAGACAAACACTATAAACACCAGGTAAGGAGGATCGAGATCCTCACAAAAGAATACACACAAAAGCTCCCCCTTAATTCTCCCTATCACATATTCCATTCAACCAATACTTACTCTCACGCCGGAGGGTCGCTCTAGGGATATTTCCCCCTGGAACGCCTTAACTGCTGTTGTTTTCATTATGGGTAGGTGTGAAGCTTCAGAGAGCATCGGTGGATCGAAGTTCAGTAAGACCGGAACCATCTAGAGTTGGTCCTCGTATTTACACACCACACCACCACCACGCCGCAAAACCACCAGCACTCCATCAGAACCACCAAATCATCACCACCACCCTATCATAAAACCACCAACACCATACTAGACGGGCACCACCACCACACATTAGATCTCCACCATCACGCATTAGATCTCCCCCATCACACACTAGATCGCCATCACTATGTGGACCCCAGAAACCACCGTTAATCTCAAACTTATAACAAACCCTTCGAAAACGTATAGGGAACCCTTGAAAACGAGTATTGTAGAGGTATTAGTAAGATTTGATATGTATTTTCGAAGTGGTATATTACAAGTCCAATATTGATTGTCAATTTTTAGGGTTTACATGGTAGCAACGATCCGATGTACGTGGTGATGGTGGGCACTCTGGTGTGGTGTTGGTGGCTTTGTGATGGGGTGGTTGCGGTGGTTCGGTGGTTCTTATGACGGGTAGTGGTGTGGTGGTTATTTTTGGACTAAATTGGCAAATACGCTAAACCACAGGGAATAAAATAGCATTGTATTTAAAGAGTATATATTAAATCAGGTTTAAAAAAAAGAAAAATAAAAACATATATTTAAAATGACCAATATACCCCTCATTTAACGGAAATTTTGGATGGAGTTAACGGACTGGATGAATATGACAAGATTTGTAAACCACAGGGACCCAGATGCGAAAAAACAAAATATTGGATTAAAATGACAATTTTCACCAAACCACAGGGACGAAAATAACAATTTACTCTTTTTAAAAACTCCCAAATATAGAATTAAGTTATACCAAAGGGACGTGGGAGGAAGTATACGATATACATAATCAAGGTATTTAAATACAACATGATGTTTATTATCCTCTTGCTATTCTTTTCAAAGTTCTCTCATATAAACAAACAAACAAACATACCCAGTGTATCCCGCTGAAAAGCAGGGTCTGGGAGGGGTATGTGGTGGCAAGTTTTTCCTCAAAGTTCTCTCATATACAAACATGTATTTGGTGTTGTTTGTAAGCTTATTATATGTAGTTTGTGTGATGAGTTTTATGTTTTAAAAGGCTAGTTGATTGTTTGGTATTTTTCAAGAAAAGAAGCTCATACATCAGACACACCATCATGTTTTACATATTCAGGAGGAAACCTATATCATTGTGGTAAAACCCTCGGAGTCGGGATTGAACTCGTGACTTAAAAGGCCCTGAGTGCTATCATGAGTCTCCTATGCCGTTGAACGAACTGACCAACCTTGCAACCTGCTATCCTTTTTTATAATCATTTTGCTCATTAATTGATTTATTAGGATAAGATGTTAGTTTGTAAATTTATAAACTCCCAAATGTAGCATTAAGTTATGCCAAAGGGACATCAAGGTATTCAGATACAACATGGTGTTTATCATTCTCATGCTGTTCTTTTCAAAGTTCTTGGTTGGTCTTGTTTGTACACTCGCAAATTGTGGACACGAAGAAGGGTGTGTTTTTTAAATATGTGTTTATTTGTAATTTATTTATTTATTTGTTTCAACTTGCAGAATATGTGGTCAACTTGTGGGTTGATTTTTGTTCTATGAATTCGTGTTGAGTAAAACTAGACGAAATAATAGTATAATACGTGAATGGAATTTGAATCTAAAGATTATAAAATGTATTATTAAAGTTAAACAAAAAAGTTTCTGATTCATATTGGCAAATTCAGACATAACAACTAATGATCTAAAGAAAAAAACACTAGGTTGTTTTATATATTGTGAATAGGAAAACTGAAACACGGAAGTGAATTAAATGAACCAGTTCGGAAACCGAAGATTATATAATGAATTTTTGGATACCGATTTTGGTTTGATTATAGTTATAAGCGTATGAATAACTTAATTAAAACTATTATTTATATTTTTCATTATTAATAAACATTATATGTTATATTAGGTTAATGACCCGTGTATTACATATGTTGATAGAAGATCTATAAAATTAACTATTTAGTTTGTTTTATTTAAAAAAATCATTATCATATTAAATCCTATGATATGAAAACTTTAAAATTTAAGTTGTGATTATTAAAAAATTAAATTCTTGACTATCATATTAAATAAAAATTTTATTATTTAAAAAATATTAACAAATTGTAAAGTTTTACTTAATTGATTTTTTATTTATATTCTTAAAATATAAATTAAAAATTAAGATTAAGCTTGGAAATTTGACATAATTGATTTTTGTTTAAAATATAGGTTTTTGTGGTGATGACATGTGGTTAAATCCTAGGTGGACACCTTAGAAAGAGACCATGTTACAATCAAGTTAGTCTTTTATTAATATGTATAGATTTTGTTATATTACTTTTGATACATGAGCTTAGGTAGCGTTTGGTATCTAGTAATGAGAGGCGTAATGGAATGAACAATTGAAGGTGAATGAAATATAACATGTTGGTTGACAAATGAAATAAAATGGATCATTACACAAGTAATCTCATTCTCTTTAATCACATCAAATCCATTTCATCCACCCATATTCTTTTATTCACTCCATTCATTCTTATATCATTAGTTGTCACCACCACCACCACCACCACCACCCACTCACCATCATTAACCACCACCACCCACCACTACCACTACCGCCAACCACCGCCGCCGCTAGCCACCGAAACCACTGGCCACCTCCACCGCCGGCCACCGAAACCATCGGCCACCGCCACCACCACGACCACTGTCGCCGCCACCACCACCACCAACACGACCACCGCCAGCGCCACCACCATGACCACCGCGACCGTCATCGCTGCCGCCGCCACCACCACCATCAACATCGACCACTACCACCACATCCACTACCACAACCAGTACTATCGATCACCACCACTAGCGACCATACACCCGGCCACCGGCCACACCACCAATTACCACTAGCCACCACCAACACCATAACCACCACCATCGCCACTAGGAACCACCACCATCGCCAACAGGAACCACCACCACCACCTGTGATCACCACCATAACCGATTTTACATTTTATTCATTTGTCTTTTCCTATCTAACAAAAAACACAAAGTATTGATACATTCCATTCATTTCACTTCTAAAAGGGTAACTAAAGAGGACAATAGAATGTAATGATTCATTTTATTCTCTCGTCCATTGCATTCCCTCATCCATTCCATTCACTCATCCATTCAATTCCTTTGTCTGTTTCATTCCTTCGTCCGTTCCATTACACCATATCAACAGACACTTAGTATTTTATTTAATCCAAGATACAATTAGATTTGTTAAATCAAATTAGCTGGAATTAGAGGTGGGAAAATCAGGGCCCAATCCAAAACCATGTACAACCTCAGTTTAACCGGGTTTTTTGGTCTTAGGTACAACTGGAACCGGGTATGAACCCGAGTCGGGTTCATGGTTATGAAAACACCATCCACTTGAATCAAGTTTGGCCGGGTAAGTTTGGTTCAGGTCTCTTGTTAAAATTCAGATTTTTTTATTTACCTTTTAACAACATGTTCAAATTTAAACGTTGGTGATGGATATAAATTCACCATTGGCAACAACTAAAAAAAGAGTATAACAAAGCCTATAATAAATACTACTAAATATCAAACATTTTTTACAACAAATATTCACAATCTTTCTCTAATATTAAAAAACATTCCACTCGGAAAAATGTCAAGCGTTTGGAGCGATAACGAAGATTACGCCCTGTAAACTTCTTTCATACATGTTTTGACAGAGTCCAAGACTAGCAGTGATGATTTCTGGGATCGAGTTAAGGATAAATTTGACTAGAAAATGGATTATTCAATCTATGTGTGTACAATGGATGGATCTACAGGTGATAGATGAATCTTTTGGAAGATTGTAACAACGATGCAACCGTTGTTCAAGAATCTTGTGTCGAATGCGAACTAGTTTTTGAAAGACCTTTTGCTAAGCTAGCAATTTAGGAGCTTTTAATTGACAATTGATTTTTAATTTTCTTTACGCTAGAAATTGTTTAATCTTAAGTAAAGTTTCTATAAGAAGAACCAAAGCAAACTTGTTGTTTTTCTGGCCACATCGGTGATTGTAGCGGCGAGTTTAAGCAGATCTGACCCTTTCCTTGGTTCATGATATTACTTGTAATCCAACACGTTCAGTACCACCAACATGATTTTGTTCTCCTTTCGCATGATCTTTCCATCTGCATTTGCCGCATGATCTATTGTTTGCCATTCAAATGACTGCTTTACTGTTCTTTGTCTTCCACCGACCTTCATTAATTTACTCTGTAATCCAACAAGTTCAGTGCCATTCTTTCATCATCATCAGTGCCAGTAACAAAAGAAATAGTTCATTCCTTACATCAACATACTAGGTGTCATCAACTGATTCTAAAAATCTTAGGTCAAATCATTCAAATGGAAGAATCATCCAACGATCATAACTCGCAACTCCCATGTTCTACGTATTTCTTTTAATTGCCAAACTACAAGTCCTTTTGTCCACGCCAGAATTTATTGTAAAATAAAACAACAAATAAACACATGAATTTAATGTGTATACATTTAAAAATATATAATTAACCATAGATAACTGTTTATATTGTCTTGTTTGGTTATTCTAGGGAAACAGAATATATTATTACTTTTTGTTGTCTGATAGGTAAAAAAGGAATAGAATATCATTTTGATGGCGGTGGTTGGTTTGGTAGCTATGGTTGGTGGTGATGGCGGTGGTTGGTGAGTGGTGGAGATATGTGGTAGTGCTTATTGGCGCTAGGTAGTGGTGGTGGTGGCGGTAGGTGTGGCGGTGGCGGTGGTGGTGATGGTAGTGGTTTATGGAAGATGGTGTGGTGGTTGGTTATGGTAGTTGTGGTTGGTAGTGGATGATAGGGCAAGTTGGTAATGGTGGATGATGGTAGTGGTTAGTGGTGGTGGGTGATGGTGGAGGTTCGAGGCGACGACGGTGTTGGTGGTGGTTGGCGGTAGTGGTTGTGGGTGGTGGTTGTGGTGAGTGGTGGTGGGTGGTGGTGGTTGTGGTGAGTGGTGGCGGTGATGGTGATGGTGGTGGCGTTCGAGGTGGTGTTGGTTGTTGTTATTGTTTGTTGGTGGTGGTGTGATCAAATAGTGGAAAAGGGAGTGAAATAGAAAAAAAATCAAGGGGAAGCCAAGGAATAATTTTGAGTTGTTTAAAGAGAATGGGATTTTATTATTTAATCTGTAATTTCATTTCATTGACCAAACAAATAGCTTTATTTTCATTCCCTGACAATGGTCCATTTCATTTCGCCTATCATTCGTGCATACAAACATTACCACAATTTAGTTTCCATTTTGCAATTAAAAACTTAAGAAGGGAATTTTCCGTTACAAGACTTAGGGTTGTATTAATGGTGGTGTGGGGTGTTAGCTAGAGATGATTCATCCATTCTTTATAACGGTGGTGCGATGGTTTGAACCACCTCCATAAGAGAGAGAGAGAGGGAGGGAGAGGGGGAGGGGGGGGGGGGGGGGGAGGGGGAGTGGGGAGGGGGGAGGGGGGGAGGGGGGGAGTGGGGAGGGGGGGAGGATGGAGGGGGGAGGCGGGAGGGGGGAGGGGGGGGAGGGGGGGGGGGGGGAGGGGGGGGGGGGGAGGGGGGGAGGGGGGGAGGGGGGAGGGGGAGGTGGGAGGGAGGGAGGGAGGGAGGGAGGGAGAGAGAGAGAGGAGAGGAGAGAATATGGTGATCATGGAGATGGGGGTGGTGGTGGTGGTGGTGTGGCGACAGTGGTGATTGCTCAAGCGGGAGTTGAGATGGAGATGGTGTGATGGAGATGGTGTGATGGAGATGGTGTGATGGTTATGGTGGTCATGATTTTTATGGAAGAGAGGGGGGGGTGGGATTTTTAGGGAAGAGAGGGGGAGGGGTGGGGATTATTAACATATATTATTTTATTATTAGTTATTTTAATATTCTAATTAATTATTTATATATAAAGAGGGGTAAAAAGAGCGTACCTGGTGCTGCAAATAGCTCTCGCGTTTTCGCAGGGTTCAGGGAGGGTCCGTCCCATTTAAGGGAAGATGTACGCGGTCTTTCCTCCACATTTTGTGGGGAGGCCGTTTCCACATAAAGAGGGGTATTTTGTTTTTTCATAAAAAGTTAAAAGAAAATTTGGATGATATTAGTGGAGCATAGTTAATTATGACATAAATTAAACTACAATGATTAAGTTGAATATTTTTAAATTATTGAATGAAAACACTTGTATCATCAAACCACAACAATTAAAACCGTAATTTACTCTATATATGTTTAAACTTTTAAAATTATATCAATTTATTTATTTATTAAACATGCAATCCTCGTTTCAAGAATAAAGATAAACAACTATGTAATTCTTAGTTTGTTATATTTTATTATTTGGTGACATTTGATGTTTCTACTTTTACTTATATTTATATATTATATACTTTACTCTTATTTTTTTTCTATTTAGTCCTTTATAATATAACATTTTGCTGATAAAAAACTACTAAAATAATATGTAACTACAGATATGCATTACGTCACGTGTAAAATTATGCCTTGATTGTAGGTGTCCTTTTCTTAATTAATATTTATAATTAGAATAAAAAATGTACGAACATTATCCTTACCGCACATAAAACACTACTGAATTGGAATCACATGGAAATACATTTTTTAAGTGTAAAATTTGTTTTATATGTTTATCAGGACTTATTATATGTATATATTATTAATACAAGATGGCGGTTTATACAGAAAAAATTTAGATTTTTAAAGTTTGACCATCAAACATTTATTAATTTGCAAAAAAGGTGCTCATTTCGTTTTTTCATCTCATTTTTTATCTTTGTCAAAATTACCCCAAATTTATCCAACAATGGAGTAGTGGTTGGTTCTCTTTGGGATAGTAGAATGATAGGAAGCTTCAACCAATTATCGATTGATTACAACGATATCCGGAGGCTCGAGAGTCATCAGCGACCCAGTTAGATGTATTACGGTGGTTCGAGAGTTGTCGGCAACCCGATTAGACGCGAAATCAAGACGGATTCGATGACGTGGCGGCGTGTATGTTTGCGGCAGTTCACTACAAGAATTAAGAGAATTTGCGGCGATATAGCTCGTCGCAAAAGCCCCCCATTGTCGTCGCAATATGTTTTTTGCGACGAAATTGTCGTCGCTATTAATTCGCCGTAATAAAGTGGTCGCAAAAAACTTTTTGCGACGATATTTGCGACGACATATTTATGTGGGTCCACAGCATTTAAAAAAAGGGAAATTGAATTTTTCTTTTTTGCGACGAGAGTTTTTGCGGCGATTTATTCTTATTTGCGGCGATATATCGCCGCAAAGTTTTTGACCAGATACTTTTTTACGGCGAAACTTTTAACTTGGTAAAATGTTTTTTGCGACGAATTATCGCCGCAAAAAAGGTCAATTTTTTTGAAAAATTTTTGCTGCATTTGCAGCAATCCACCCAGATCCGCCTGGGTACCCTACCAGCTTTTGAAATCGCTAATACCATCAAACCATTCCCAAATACAAAATCATTGCATATAAACAAAATATTGTTTAAAGTTAACAAGTTAAATATCATACAAACACAATGTTCTAAAATGTTTAAAAATATTCATAACAACCTCAAAGTGAACATTTTATGACGACCCACCTTCATCGTCTTCATCATCTTCATCTTCATCATTTGGTTGAGAATGACCACTTCTCTTCAACGCGCTCTGGACTTGACTTTGGATTTGACTTTGCATTTGTGCCATCATATTAGCCATCATCTGTTGCTGCCATTGTTGTTGCTCACTTGCCACTCTCGCTGCTATCATCTCCTCAACCTCAGATTGTGAGAACATCCGCTGATCTGTTCTATGAGGTGGAGGTGGGGGTTGTGAAGGCACGCTCGGTATTGGACCGATGCCACGTTCCCACCCGGGCCGCTCCCCCAAGACCTGCCGCATGATCTGCCTCTCTGACATTTCAGGGTGTTGTTGTTGAAGCGCGACCATTTGCTCCTGTATAGTTTACAAAAAAACAATAAACAATGTTACATATATGGTGATGTTATACATTACTTTATTTTTATAAAATTTTAAGATGTGTACATTACTTACATAGTATGCAGCGGGTTCAGGCTGATAGAAATTACCGCTTGAATCGGTATAGAAGCGGCGGTATGCTAATATGGCACTCCCAGTTTCATCAGAACCCTCTTCACGCTGTAAACACATTAAATAGTTATATAATCATATAAAATTAACTTACAAACACATAAAACAAATTATAAAACAAATTAGATTAAAACAACTTACAAACATATAACGACACTGGGCTAGAGATGTCCGACCGCCATGTCCTTTGATCGTCTGCTTCCCTTTGTTTGACTTGTTGGTTGCAGACCGAGTCTTGACTCCAGGAGAAGTGTAGTAATCCACATAGCCTTTCCATTCAGATTCTTGCATATCAGGTGGCACAACATCAGAAATATCAACTCTGTCTTCCCCGCCTATTTTGCTAAAATGTTTTTGCTTGAACCGGTATTTGTGATCTTTGTACCGGTTTGCAACATATTTCTCAATGCCTGCCCTCAATCCTTCGTGGGGAGTCATATCAAAATACATCTGCATATTATGAAAACAAATAGCTTAGTGTATATATATTTAATCACTGAATTTAATTATCAAAAACTTAACCTGTAAGTCAGGCCAGATAGTCGCCTTCAACTCTACAGGTATCTTTCTCCAGCTCTTGTAGTTTTGAGGAAATCTGTCAACGAGTGTGCCAACCAGTGAAGCAAAGGTCGCCTGATTGACACCCACAGGTTTGTAGGTGTCATGCGTACCTTGCTCAAATTCAATTGTGAGCAAATTTCCTTGTGGGTTTCTCTTTCGCAAACCTTGAAGTGTGGTCTTTTCACGCTTGCCTTGTCCTGCAAATTGATAATAGTATAAAAATTCTATGTAAATTATATATTTTCATTTTAAAAGATAATAGTATAAAAAATTCGTCATACCTCGTCCGTTGCCGCTGCCAGATTCATCACTGGCCTTGCACTGTCGTGGCGGCTGCCACGATCGATCATCATCGGGAGGACCACCACCAGGTGGACCACGGCTATAGGTATCCCCACTGTGACCTCGGGCCACGTCTGCCATCTGTAAAAAAAGATTATATAAGTATACAAATGTACCGCAATTAAATCAATAGCTAAACACACAATTGAAAAAAACAATTCAATAAACATAATAGATCAAACATAATAAATGATTCGGTTAAAATAAAAAATTACAATCAATCGGATTCATCGGTATGATAAGAATCTTCTCCACAATCATTATTAAATTCGTCTAATTCATCATCTGAATTGTCAGAAACGTCAACAGCTTTGTCTGCATCGTTGTCTTCACCCTTATCCGTATCTTCATATGTCTCGTCCTCTACATTGACATGCTCAAGGGAAACATCGACTTCTGTAGCTTCATCTCTACTCATACCATCATAAGTTAAATTATCTAAGTCAGCAGACAACAAAAGCTCAGATGAAGTGCTGCCATGAATTAAATCTGCTTCGTTATTTTCCATTATAATATCTCGGTCCCAAATCTTCCGATGATTCACCTCTTGGATGACCTTCCAATGTCTGATTGATTGAACTCTTTGACTGGCTTTAGACGGTTCGTCAAGATAAAAAACTTGCTCTGCTTGTGTTGCAAGAATGTATTGGTCATTTGTAAACCATTCAGTTTGGGTAGAAATACTAGTTATGTTATTCTTAATGACACAAAGTTTGTTGTTATTAGTTTTAAACCGTTTACATCGAAACAACACAACCTTACAACAGTCTAGATAGCCTAGCTCCAGAATCTCTTCCAACAAACCGTAATACTTTGTTCCATCTTGACCAGTTGTTGAGATGCCGCTATTTTGAGTTGTACGGCGTACGTCTCGGCTTTGAACTACAAATCTCACACCGTTAACTATACAAGCGGTGTAAGAGTTTGCATGTCGTGGTCCATTTGCTAAAGCAAATAACTGAGGACTAACACTAGATTCATCATTTACTCGCCGACGGTTGATCTATTTGAAATAAGAGAAAATTAGGAAAATTTGTATAATCGGTTTGTATAATTGGTTTTATACACAAATGAGTTTACCTTCTGTTTAAACCAGTTAGGAAAATTTGCTTCCAAGTCAATTCCATGCGGCATTTGAGTAATAAATTCACTATAAATAATGTTACTTGCGTTAATAATAATCACTATAAAGATAACTTACGAAAACACAACCCGAAATAGAAAATACTTACTCTTTGTATTCTTCGATCTCGGAGCTGTTGTTAAGGACAAACCAATTTAGATTTGCCCAAAGCACACCATCCATTTTTTATCAACCCCCTTGCTGATAGGTGTGCATAGCGATTGGAAGACATAAACTCACGTGTGAGAACTGGGGCGTCTTCGTTTCTGTCCATCCGATTAAATCTCGTCGGCACACCATCAAGATACCTTGAACAGAAAGTTAAGGCTTCATCTGCGACATACCCCTCCGCAATAGAACCTTCAGGCCTAGCCTTATTTCTAACATAATTTTTCAGCTTTTTCGTGTATCTTTCAAATGGATACATCCACCTCATATAAACTGGCCCACCTTGAATGGCCTCCTCAGGTAAATGCATAACCAAATGAATCATTATGTCAAAAAATGACGGAGGAAATATTTGCTCGAAAGAACACAAAATTTTAATCAACTTCTCCTCAGCATCTTGCATGTCAGATGACATCAAGTTCCGAGCACAAAGTTGCTTAAAGAATAAGCACATCTCAATTATTGGTGTTGAAATGTTTTTATCCAAGTACGCTTGAGCACCAATCGGAAGCAACCGTTGCATCATTATATGATGATCATGTGATTTCATCCCCGTTATTTGGCTATCATTATCTGTTACCTTATGTTTAAAGTTAGAGCCAAAACCATCAGGTAGTTTTACTTCCTTAATGAATTGACAAAAAAGACTCCTTTCGGCGTTTGAGAAAGAGAACTTGGGATGAGGCTTTGAGAGCTTACCGCGACCGTTATCTACAAGCCACAAGTCACGTCGAATGTTCCATTGTTCTAACACCATTCTTGCCTTATTGGTGTCTTTGGATTTTTCCTTGTTCATCATCAACGTATTCAACAAACTCTCGCACACATTCTTTTCGATATGCATGACATCCAAATTATGTTTTAGTTGAATTGAAGACCAATATTCATGCTCGAAGAAAATAGAACGCTTGGTCCAATTCAATTCAACATTGGAATCACGTTTTCTCTTCTTACCACCAAACTGAACATGTTTCCCAGAAATACGGGGCGGCAATTTATTAAGTTGTTCCAAAATCTGATCATTAGTTTTCCTGTTAGGAGGACGTCTATTCTCGTTCTTACCATTGAATGACTTGTCCTTCCTCCATTTATGATTCATTGGTAACCATCTTCTATGCCCAGCATAAGTAGTTTTTCCCAATACATGAACAGATGGAGTGTCTTCCTTACATGTTGGGCATGCAAAGTAACCTTGCCCACTCCAACCAGACAAGCTACTACGAGCAGGGAAATCATTGATAGTCCATAAAAGCATTGCACGCAATGTGAAGAAAGTGTTTGTAACCGCATTTTTTTGTCACGACTCCGTCCGACCAAAGACTTTTCAATTCATCAACCAATGGTCTTAAAAAAACATCAATGTCCTTCCCAGGTGATTTAGGGCCAGGGATTAATAACGTTAGCATGAATGAAGACTCTTTCATACATAACCATGGCGGCGTATTGTATGTTGTCAATATTACCGGCCACATGCTATACGACGTACTCATGTTCCCAAATGGATTGAAGCCATCAGCAGCCAACCCTAATCTAACATTTCTAGGTTCTTTGGCAAAATCAGGATACATTGAATCTAATTCTTTCCATGATGTACCATCCACCGGGTAACGTAACTTACCATCTTCCGTGCAACGTCCAGAAGCATGCCATGTCATATGCTTTGCAGTGTGTCTTGAGCTATAAATACGCTTTAATCTAGGAATTAATGGAAAGTAACGCATAACCTTGTTGGCAACTTTCTTCCCCTTAGTGTTTGCGTCCTTCCATCTACTTTCATAACATAATGGATATTTTTGCAAATCTTTGTTATCCTTCCCCCAAAATAAACAACAGTCGTTCTTACAAACGTGGATCGATTCATATCCTAACCCAACTTTCTTCATTATCTTCTTGGCTTCATAGTTTGACGGTGGGATTTTAGCAAGCGGAAATGTAGTTTTCAGAAATTCTAACAATTGGTCAAACGATGTATCGGTCCATTTAATGATGGCCTTCATGTGACTCAGTTTTGCCAAAAAATCCAATGAAGACATCCCGTCACAACCAGGGTATAGTTCGGTGTCGGCAAGTTTCAGTAATTCAGCAAGTTCATCATTTGTATCACTCGGTGTATCTGTTGTGTTCATTGGCTCGTCGTCGTCGTATGTGTTGTCCTCTTGTGGGACATTCTCCTGACGAACATCGTTAATAAAATCATGTATTGGGTCTGTCGTTTGA
The DNA here is from genome assembly GCA_024085815.1 of Flaveria linearis. Classification (NCBI taxonomy): domain Eukaryota; kingdom Viridiplantae; phylum Streptophyta; class Magnoliopsida; order Asterales; family Asteraceae; genus Flaveria; species Flaveria linearis. The sequence goes on from CM044009.1 coordinate 62,286,806, forward strand.
GGTATGACTGGAACTACCGGTGACGGAACATATGATTCACCATGATACGTCCACGTTTTGTAAAATCGACAAAAACCATTATTATGTATATGGCGCTCTATTGTTGGAAGAGGAAACCAATAACTGTTATTGCAATTATTACACGGACACCGAGCTTTATTTTGGCCATTCATATAATTCTTACACCTTTCCATGAATGCTTTAAGACCAATCAGATATTCTTTAGAAAATTTATTTTCTAAAGTAGTCCAAGTCTTATCAATCGTCATAACTGCGTCTACAAACAAATATTAATTATCTTAACACATTTAAAATTAGGGAAATACGAACATATATACATTCTTATATTCAAACAATAACTACATATTAATACAATTTAACATACCAAATACATATATACATTCTTATATTCATACCAAATACATACATACATTCTTATATTAACATACCAAACACATGTTATTTCAAACAATCTTAATACAAACATACACACATGTTAATACAAAAGTAGTCCAAGTCTTATCAATCGTCATAACTGCGTCTACAAACAAATATTAATTATCTTAACACATTTAAAATTAGGGAAATACGAACATATATACATTCTTATATTCAAACAATAACTACATATTAATACAATTTAACATACCAAATACATATATACATTCTTATATTCATACCAAATACATACATACATTCTTATATTAACATACCAAACACATGTTATTTCAAACAATCTTAATACAAACATACACACATGTTAATACAAATTAACACAAAATTAACATATCAAATACATACATTCTTTAATACAAACATACACACATTTCTTTCATCTCAACTAAATATCTACTTTTTAATAACTATAAAACTTGCTAAACCTAATTCAACAATAACTACATATTAACACAAATTTAACAATCCAAATACATACATTCTTATATTCATACATACAAAATAAACTTCAAAAACCCAAACAACTACAAATTAACACACTAAATACATACATTCTTTCTTATATACATACATACACACATACTATTTCATCTTAAATAAGTTAAAATATCCATTTTTTCATAATCATAAAACTTGCTAAACCTACTTTCAAACAATAACTACATATTAATACAATTTAACATACCAAATACATATATACATTCTTATATTCATACCAAATACATACATATATTCTTATATTAACATACCAAACACATATTATTTCAAATAATCTTAATACAAACATACACACATGTTAATACAAAATTAACACAAATTAACATATCAAATACATACATTCTTTAATACAAACATACACACATTTTCTTTCATCTCAACTAAATATCTATTTTTTCACAACTATAAAACTTGCTAAACCTAATTCAACAATAACTACATATTAACACAAATTTAACAATCCAAATATATACATTCTTATATTCATACATACAAAATAAACTTTAAAAACCTAAACAACTACAAATTAACACACTAAATACATACATTCTTTCTTATATACATACATACACACATGTTAAACATCTATTTTTCATAACTATAAACATCTATTAAACATCTAATTTGAAAATATTAACTAAAACTTAACATAAAATTAGGTAAAATTGAGTTTATTACCTGAAATCAAGAGTGGTGGTGGTGGCTACGGTGCAAAGGAGGCGGCGGCGGTGGTGGAGTGACGGTGGTGGAGCAGCGGTGGTGGAGCAGCGGTGGTGGAGCGTAGTAGCTTTGAAAATGGCGGTGGTGGAGCGACGGTGGTGGAGCAGCGGGTGTCGCCGGGGAGTGGGGTGAGGTTGCCGGTCGCCGGTCGCCGGGAGTGGGAGTGGGGTGGGGGTTGACGGTCGCCGGAAAGTGGGAGTGGCCGTGGGGGTGGGGAATGCGGTGAATGGGGGTGAGGGTTTTGAGTGGGGGGTGAGGGTTCTGAAAATCCCGTATTAAATCTGAGCTGAAACCTTTTGCGGCGATTTGTCGCCGCAAAAAGCTTTTGCGACGACAATAAATCAAATAAAAATAAAGTTAATTTTAAATATTCTTTATTGCGACGATATATCGCCGCAAATAAGTTGCCGGGAATTTTCCCGCTCTTTAAAAAGTTGTCAATAAATGAAAAAAATTAAAAGGAAAATAATTATGGTTATTTGCGACGAAACATCGCCGCAAAAAACCTTTTTGACCGGAAAAGTCAAAAAAGCAAATATTTTTGTCGTTTACCGAAGTTTTTGCGACGATTAATCTATCGCCGCAAAAAATATTGTCGCAAAAAACCGGTTTTCTTGTAGTGGTTGTAGTTGCATTAATGATATCCCTCGATGTTCCATATATTAGGATTTTACCAAGCAGAGAAGATGGCAAGAAATATCAAAACTTTTGATGGGAGAGCACGGGGAAGATCAGAATCGTGGACGAGAAATATTAACAATCTTTTACAAAAGAACCCCGCAGCAACGCTCGGGGTTTAAATTCTAGTTGTATGTAAACTATTAAGATACCACACTCGAGTTTTTAGTTCTAATAGACTAATAATAAAATGATCAGCAAAATAAAACAACTATAACTCTATACAAACTAACTTTATATCAAAATGGAGAGAATAGACAAGCAGGTGGTCACACAACGACACTTATGTTTGAGTATAATAGTCGTATCCGGTACATTGATAGAGAGTGAGAATCAGGTTTGAAAATTTGAGATTGGCAGAGTGATTTGGAAAAAAACAAACAAACAAACAAACAAACGTACCCAGTAAATCCCACATGAGAGTAGGGTCTGGGAGGGGTGGGTGGTGACGAGTCTTTCCTCTGTCTTGGGAGATAGAGAGACCGCTTCCGAAGAGACCCCCGACGCTTTTGAACTTAGCTACTATACAAATTAACTTGCTTAAAAAGTCATTGATTGACAAATTCTCTTTTTATCTTTAGCATTTCCAACTTGCTCCTCAAAGTTTGTAAACATGCTTTTTGAACTCGATCTACTCCAAGGTACTAAACTCAAATTGAATTCAATGCATCTTTCGTGTCTTGTGTTTCACAACTTGCAATATCCTCAAGCAAGTTTTGATAGTGTGATAAGTGTTAGAAATAATAAAATACTTATTGAGTGCTTTTGTCTTATGGATCAATTTCATGGGGAGTAATGTAAAACTAGTATATTGAAGAATCACAAATCAGGCCTAACACATGGGGTGATTCCACATTTAAGCATAATCGACACCTCTCCAATCAGGCCTAACACATGTTGCCCATTTCTTCTTTATATATATTGGTGTCAATCTTGAATAATAATATTTTCATACAGTTTTATTTCAATTAAGAGAAGATCAACAAGTTTGGGAATCATTATTCAGTGAGCGTGCGACAGTAATCTTACGAAATCAACGGGAAATAGTGGTGTTGCTCACAAGAAAAACCAAAGAAGGAAGCTTCAAATCCTCATTCAAACATCAGAACACTAAAATCAAAAGCTAATTTGATGATTCAACGACTAGGTGAGTAATTTTAGACCTTTTGTGATCATACTTCACCCTAGAGTTTACTTTTGAAAATTTGAAGTGTGATTGTGCAGCATTTGGGAGAAACTAGAAGAACTAAGTTGAATAAAGAATATTAATTGGTAAAGAATAGGAACAAGAGTTCTTCATTAGTAAAGCTATTCAAAATAAAATCTAGATCATACGAAAAATTTTAATAAATTGAACGATTAATGATTAAACACAAATGAATATTAGTTATTTCAACTATTATGGATAATTGATGTAAACAAAAGATAGAAGTTTTTTTTTTGGCAAATGTGACGAATTTATGCTTGAAAATAACGGAGGATGAATGGATAGCTTAAAGACTGAAGAATTGGAAATTTTGTGGGGGAATTCTTCAACTACTGTGGATGATTGATGTAAACAAAAGACTTGATATGGATAGGATATTACCATCCGAACACCTTCAACCGTGTACTCTTGTAGGTAAACAGTTGAATATAATAATAAAAAATAATAAAAAATAAACAAAATTCAAAGTTGTTAAGAATTAGCCCATTAACAAAAAAACATAATTACGTTTAAAATTTAATTTGCAACTAAATGATGTATGATTAGCAAACAATTAGTAACAAAATTAAGAATATACCATAAACTAGTTTGACATGATAAAGGAACAACGCTTGGAAATTTAAGGAACAAAAAGAGAAACCAAGAACAACAGCTAAAGTGACTCATATAAACATTTTCAAAACTGGATACATACTATTGAAATAGCTTTGTAAGGTAATAAATCTTCAATATTGGATTCCATGATCATATAAATATTCATTCAAACTTTATATGTTCGTATAAATGGTACTGCTTATATTTGCGTCTTTTGCCAGGACCCTGCCAAAACGCAGGAGCTCTTTGCAGCACCAGGTACGCCCTTTATGGGTCTATAAACGTTCTATAGACGTGTAGTCAAGTAGAACGTGATATATGCATGCATTGAGCTTTACTTATGCAAAATATGTTTATAAATATTTTGATGAACTAGTTTTGTTGGTTAACTAACCAGCATTCGCAGACATACATTTTTAAGTATGTACCTCACGAAGGACTACTGTAATACTTAACTTATTTTATTTTATATTATTTATATTAGTTTTATTATATAGTTATTAGATTTAATTAAGGATGTATCATTAAAATGGAAAACAATTACCTTTTGAAAAATTTCAAAAAAATATTTAGCTTAAAACTTTAATGTTAAAATTATAAGTTAAAAAGCTATAACTTTTAAAAAAAAAATTAGATAAAAGTTTTATTTTTTATAGGTTTCATGAAGAAAGTTGCAATACTTAACGTTTGAATTTCAAATGGGATAGAGTTTTGAGCCCTTCTAATTTTGGTACAGAAAGGTTAGGACTCTATGACAACCCTCATAAAACTATAAGGGAGGGCATAGTAGCACCAAGCCGAAACCAATGGTTAATCTTTTCGAGCCGAAGCCAATGGAGGGGTAGTGTTCTCTTGCAGCCAATGTTGTTAGGACCGGATCGGACCGGCCGGTCCGACCGGTCGGACCGCGATTCGGGGCCTGGTCCGGTCCGGTCCGGGGTGGATCGTTTTTGTGCAGTTGAACCGGCCGGTTCGAACCGAGTCACCGGTTGGACCGGCGAACCGGGCCGGTTCCGACCGGTTTTCGCATATTTTTTTTTTTTTTTTTTTTTTTGATTTTAGTGGGTAAAAACGGGGTGTTAAACCATAAATTAGTACTTTGTATATACAAATATAGTTAAGTTTTATATATAACTATAAAATATATGTATAAATCATATATAAATTACTTATATTTAATTACATATATAAATATAATTAAAATATAGTTAAATCCGGTCCATCCGGTCCGACCGGTCCGACCGGTCCGACCACCAAACCAGTAAGCCGTCCGGTTCGACGTCCGATCCGGTTCTGAGAACATTGCTTGCAGCTGAATAGGCACATTAGCATCCCCTCCCTAACCTTCCATGATCTCACCCTCCACACACTCATGCACAAGTGTGTCCTCCTCAACTAAAAGCCGAAACCGGTATAAATCGATGACTTTAGCCATGTAGGCCACCCAGTCCCTCATCACTTTAACATCTCCCTCCGGAAAAATCCATGTATGGCTTTAGTTTTTATTATAATTGTTTTTAACTTCTTATATTATATCATATAATCTTATTACTTTAATAAAATAATAGCTTCAAGGGACATATGATAGCATCACATTATCGTCGCTAAACTATTCCCCCTTCTCTATCATATGAAATAATTACATTAATTATTAATAATATTATTTAATTTTTTAAGATTAAATTAGTTTTTAAAAATTAAGAAAGAGATCTTTTCATTAATTTTATTTCAAAAGAAATATTTTATAAAATAAATTTATTTTCTAAAACATCACATTTTTTAAAAATAAGTAATAATTCAAAATTGGTGCCTATAAAAAGAAAAAAATTTATCGATCAAATATAATTATTATTAGAAGTTATAATAAGAAATTGTTAAAAATGATATTTCTTTTTTAAAATAGTTTGCTTTGAAAAAGTTGTTTAATTATTTTTATTGATTTTTTATTAAAAAAGTTAATAACATTGTTTTATTAATAATAGTTTTTACTCATATGCAATTTAAATAAGATATTATCTTAAAATATTATTTTATAATTAACTAATTTTATTTTATTTATTTAACACATGTAATACGCGAATCATTAAAGCTAGTATAAAAAAAAACAATAACTAAAAAAGTAAATCTTCTTCTCTGAAATCTGATTAGTTGTTTTAAAATGATTGAAAAGGAATAATATTGAACATAAAAATAAGAAAGTCAAAATCTATATCTAAAATACCGATATTACTTAAAATAAGGTGCTGACGTGTAGCATCTTAGCATACCTTCTTACTTGCCGGCGCCGGCACAACCATGGTGACTAGGTGCATCTTCTGTTTCTTGTGATGCCCAACCGCACCACATTTTAAATGTTTAACATGTTTTAAAACGAAACTACTCATAATCATGTCAAATTTAAGCATTCAAAAGGAGTCATAATTTTTTTTATTAACGATTCATGATACGGATGCTTATGCTAAAACATGAAATATCAGTATATTTAGCAAGAAATGATCCTGTTAAAACCGTGAAATGATATGAAACTGTGATCCTTAAAGTGATTCCAATTATATATTTTAACTTGAAAAGCTTTACTGAATTACTGAAATTAAAGTGATTCCAATTATACAGGAACTTGAAAAGCTTTACTGAACTACGTACTGCCATGAAATGCAAAGACAAATAAATCATAAACATATACTTACATTTGAATCTTTATCCTTAAACTCAGGTCCTCGATGGAAGAAATAAACCGAAGCTTACGTAAATGCATTTTATCTAATAACTGCGTTATAACTTCTAAGCATCATATCCATTTTTTTATTAAGGAAGCTGGCATGAACTAATAAAGAGCAAAAGGCTCAGAAAAGACAATTTCTTGCGGCACGTTCACCATGCCACATTAACAAACATATCACGTTTTTGACATCGTTATTGCCTATCGAGTAAATCCCAACCAAAGTTTACAAGAAATGAGTCTTGACATCATAATCGACTTTGTAATGAATTAGGCGAACGGAAACTTGTCATCATCGATATACGAGCGCCATCAACTTAGGGCCGGCTTAACGTTTTTGGAGGCCCAAAGCGAACAAAAAATATGAGGCCCTCAAAAGATTATTTATATAAACCCTCCTCCTTTATCCGGGCTTGAGACCGGCAAAAATAAACTAACAAGTTTACAATTGGCGGAGTTAAAAATTTTCATCACTATGCGTAGGATCATTTTTAGTACATTTTTCCAATGTTCCTTATCTTTATTTATTTGATCTTGAATATTTTTTATCAATTGTCTTATTTTTTGCCAATCTTATCTCTAGATCCATCCATGTTCTCATATTCATAATATGTATATTACTTTTTTCATGTTCTTTTAGTTTAGAATAAAAATTTCTCCAATCGTTACTACCTTCATTTGCTAAGGGGGTGTTTGTTTTTTGAAAAAACCTCTTCCCCACCTCTTCATCTGCGCGCTCGCAGACGCGGGAAGAGGTTTTTACTTCGCAGACTGTTTGTTTTCTGGAAGACGTTTCATTAAAAAAACATCTTTCTGAGCTCTTCATGGGGCAAACATGGACCCTAGTCTTCAGATGAGAAGACATTTTATAAACCTCTTCTCCTCTGCACAAATCGTGAAATCAAATGGATCCCAAGCCTTCCACTTAATCGCGAAACTTCACTGCTATTCCACAGAACTCTTCACCTTCGTCATTGTTATCCAAAACACTATCTGATGCAAGTACTCAAAGCTTATCTTCCATCCTCAACAATCCACACGTATCTGATAGCTTATGGGGAGGTTGGTGGTCATCTTCAACTGCTGTACAAATACCTGAATTTGCTCCTCCTTTAACCAACAAATCCTCTGGATTAGAAATATCTCGATCCGATTTCGCCTCTTATTTGTCCTCAATCTCCGATCAGCATAGTCGGTTCGAAGACATTAGGAACCATGCGAACAAGGAGAGCGAGGGTGAGGATGCAATTGATCACCATGAGAGGGCAGGGGAGGCTTTGGTAGCGTGTTTGCGAGAAGTTCCAGCGTTGTATTTCAAGGAGGATTTTGCTCTCGAGGATGGAGCAACTTTTAGGGCTGCATAGCCGTTTACTACAGAAGCTGAAAATACCGTGTTGCAGGAGAAATTGTCGCAGTATTTGGATGTGGTGGAGCTTCATTTGGTTAAGGAGATCTAGCTGCGTTCGAATTCGTTTTTTGAGGCGCAGGGTGAGTTGGAAGATTTGAATGTGAAGATTGTTGAAGGGTGTAGTCGGATCCGGGGATTGAAGGAGACCATTAGGCTTTTGGAAGATTTGAGTTGGTTTACTTTAATTACAGCATATTTTAGTAGTCTGCAGGTTTTAAAAAATCAAACAGTCTTTTTCTTGCAGACTGCAGACGTTTGGTCCACCTCTTCTGCTGCAGATGTCTGCAGATGTGGTCCGCAGACTGCAGACGTTTTCCTGCAGAAAAAACAAACAACACCTAACTACTTGTACATTGATTTACATTAAATAACTTACAACAAATTGATTAAATTCTAACTTCTAAGCAACCAATGAACCAAATTACAATTCCTAGTTATAGTATGTAGTGTAAACTAATTATATTCTAAGCAACCAAAGAACCAGATTATAAGCAACCAATGAACCAGTCAACCAGATTCTAAGCAACCAAAGAACCAGATTATAAGCAACCAATGAACCAGATTCTAAGCAACCAATGAACCAGATTCTAAGCAACTAAGCAACCAATGAACCAATCAATAAGAAACAAAAAGAAGTAGAAAACTAACCTGATGAATGGATCAGTTTGAAATCAGAAACTTGAATTGAAGGGCACTTGAATTGAAATCTGAAACTCGGGCAGAAGGGGAACCTGTCCTAGGGCAAGGAAGTTCAGTTATTGACTTATTTTTACACCAAAGAAAAGTAGAAGCTTACTACTCGCAGATGAACACTAGGGCTCGGAATCGCACTCGCAGATGAAGTGATGAACCGTGATGAACAGATGAAGTGATGAACAGTCGAACAGAACTACTCGGCAGTCGGCACTCGCAGTCGATGAACAGAACTACTCGCAGATGAACACTAGGGCTCGGAATCGCACTAGGGCTCGGAATCGCACTAGGGCTCGGAATCGCACAAGGGCTCGGAATCGCACAGAAGAACAGAACTACTCGCAGTAGCAGAGAATCCATACTTGAAGGCTTGAAGCTGTGTCACTTGATGATCTCGACAGTCAGTGGAAAAGCCGTCCGTGATTGGGAAACGTCGCAGATGAACACTAGGGAAACATCGATGGCTGTGGGAATTGGGAAACATCGATGGCTGTGGGAATTTGGAAACTACTCGCAGATGAACACTAAGGGTCGGATGGCCAAAAATGGAGGCCCTATGTTGCTGGGAGGCCCAAAGCCCTAGCATTGGGCCCCAATGCTGTTGGGCCGGCCCTGATTCAAAAGCTTCCTGTTGAGCAGCACATAGTGCAACAAAGTATTAGATAAGCAAACAACCATGATCGTCAACATTGTCGTTTACTCTTAGACCCATAATCATTAAGCAGTCATCAAGTACACAAAACCAACTAAAGATAGTCTGAGATAAGCTCATAGCCATTATTATATATATATTAGATGTAACCAAAGTATATCCATGAAAAAACGAGTCAGAAACCTTTGGTTCAAGTATATCTTTATCATCGATATAAAGATAGTTTAATAAGCTCTCTCTGAGATAAGGGTACAAGCTACAATTCCAATAAATCTTTGGGTCAAATTCATAAATCTGAAAACATTACTATTCCATACACTGGTCTTTTAAGTATAATGTAAATGGATCTAAATGAACCCTACTTAAAAATCCTTCTATTTAACAAAAACCTGCATTTTCCCAGCACGCGCGTTGCGCGTGGGAACCCGAGGCTGTCTCAGATGAACACATCTTCATCATCACCAACATTAGAACCCGAGCTTGTCTCAGACGAACACATATTCATCATCGCCGACGTCACACTAGATTTAAACAATGAAAGACATGAAACAATCTGGATCAAAATGCACACCATGTTATAACAAAATCAAAATACTCAGTTCACGGCTCAGTCATGTATCTGATAAACACATCAACCAGAACAGATCCCATCATTAATACACCAACAATGAAATCATGATACAATAAGTCTTTGATGAGCAAAGGCTCGTCGTCATCGACATGTCAATCACACTAGATCTAGTACGATTTCAAGCCACGAGCCATGAGGTTCCATTGAATGATAGCATCGACGATGAAGGCGACGTAGAACGCTGGTTGAGCCATGGGCAACCGTCGCCCGCTCCACCTCAACCACAAAGGGAGGCGAAGTGGCAACAGAGCCACCGCCACAACAACCACCGGCGATAGAGACATGCAAGATAACCGTTACCGCCGCCCGCCACCGCCTTCTTGATCATCGTCTTTGGTATGGGCGACCACCATCACAAAACTCTAAAACCCCATTCAGAGAAACATACGGAGAACAATGGGGAGAAACACCTTTTCTTTGCTTACATAACACAATGGGAGGGGCAACATGCAAAATGAAGCAAAAACCTATGGTCAAACTTAAAACTCAGCAAACCCAACCGCTTCTTTGCACTCCTTTATAAACATATAGGGAATATAATATAACATGAACACAATGCCCAAACAACATACTAGAACCTCAAAATAACAGAACCGTTAATAGGCAAAGAATTAATATAACATTTGTGTACAAAATTTACACAAATAAAAGGTTAGCTTATATAACCTCCTACCGGACTTGCAGTTGTTTTGTCATAAGATCGAGCATGTTCTAAAAAAGCAAGAGAAGTTATCTGACAAGTCATTAAGTGGTAACTGCGAACTTGATAAGTTGTACAAGATTGGAACAGCAACTCAGAGTTAAGAGATTTAAAAAAAATAAAAAAACTTTAAGTGATTTTAATAGTACATATTAGAAATTAGGTTAATTATTTTTAGGGTTTTCCATTAAATATTATATACTCTTAGAAAAACATGTCGGATGAACGGTGGAAAACATGATTGCCAAGAGTTTGTGCTTATAGTAAAAATCGGTAATACATAATTCTCACATGGTAAAAATGTAATTAATTTAAAGCTTTATATGGATAAAAGGGTAATTATAAAGAGATATGACAACATCAAAATTTTCATCATCAAAATTTTCTTGCTTTTATTTTCTATTAAATAATCATATTAATTATTAATAATATTATTTAATTGGTTTTTCAGATTAATATAGTTTTTAATAAATTCAAAAAAGATCTTTTTATTAATTTTATTTTTAAATAAATAAATTTTCATAGAATAAGAAAATTTTTTAAAACATCAAACTTTTTTAAAAATATGAAATTGTTTAAAGTTAGTGTTTATAAAAAGTAAAATATCTATTAAAAGTAACTAAAATTGAGAGTTATAATAAGAACATTTTTAAAAATAATATTTTTTATAAACGTTTGTTTTGAAACAAAAGAATCATTCTATTAATAATAAGGAAGATTAAAATCATATCTTTATAATATTGTTTTATAATTAAAAATATTTCTATTCTATTTAATATTTATTATTTAACCCGTATAATACGCGGGTTTACTAAAGCTAGTTATAAATATACATATTGATTAAGCTACAAACATCTTAATGCATTTAGGTAATTTACTTAAGGTTTTGTATACTTGCACAAATTAAAGTTTCATTTATTACTTTATGGCTCATTTAAATTTATTTATAAATATACTTTATATATTATACTTATCTCTGTGATTTTTTAGCTAGCTTACTTTTTTTTCCCTTATAACCTTTAAAAATTTAATGTTATATATTTTTGAATATACCATTACGACTTGCTTAATTTTATCTACTATTTATGTAAATTCATTTAAACCGCCACCAGATCTACCCTAAATATACCAATAGATAAAGAGGTTCACCTTATCGGAATCTTATATAACCAACATCATTACTGCCTTCCTGGTGGATCACCACTAAACCACCACTAGATCTACCCTAATCTACCATAAAAGTGGCTTCAGATGTTGAGCATGAATTAGATTCAGGTGAATCATCAATAGTTGTTGCTTTCCTCCGCTACTTGTTCTTTTTCATAGACATGATTTCAGAGGATAGAACAAATCTGTTTTTTGTATCATCTTCTCTCTCTGTTTCCTCTTATGCATTATGCTACAAAAGATACTGACACCAGGCATATGTCAAGGAACGTAAACCCTCCTCCACCGTTGATAAGAAAACCAACGACTCAGATGTATAAAATCATTACTCATTTAAGTAAAATTTTAATTATAGGGTAATTTTTAGCATCACAATCGTTATTTAAAAGTTTCAAAATGTATAACTTTTATTTATAATAATTTGTTTAATCCATCCGTCGAAAAAAGTTTTTTCTTTATTATAAGTTCTTATAATAACTAACATTTAATAAAGTTTTAAGGTTTTGACTTAAATATTATGTTAAGAATCATGAGAACAACATAAATGTGTGCATACCATATTTTAAAAAGACAAAATAACAAAAATAATGGTTTTCGAATCACCACTGATTATATTAGTTGAAAACCATCATTTATACAATTTAAAACCCCTATAGTATGCATGCTTAGCAATTTATAATCGTAGCTTATGAACGATTAAAAATTTTTGCTGCCTAACGCGGATACCAATACTAGTTCTATCAACTTTAACCATTTTTGTTTTAATTGTATTTTCTAATTATATTGAACCTATATTGAACAAGACTATAACTAAAATTAATATACTTATTTATGTTTGATATCTAAAAGCATTTGCACTAGCTTCCTCATCCTTATCTTTCATAATTAATAAAAAACTATCATTAGTCAAAAAGTGTGTTGATTTTCTAAGTCTCATACATATGCTTTCCTATATCTATTTTTATTTTAACTAAATAATACTTAACTATTAATTTTTATTATTTATTTCTGTCTTCCACTCAAAAACATTTTTGAAAAAATATAAAATAATAGTTTTAAGGGATGGATGGTGAACTTGAAATATAAAGTATCATTATAGTTTTCCTTAAAATTATAGGGGATTGATATGTGGATGGAGGATGCTGATGAGAATATGAATGTGAATGCTGATGAGCACTAATATTCAATTCCTATTTTGATCCATATCTCTAGATTTCAAGGGATTTATAAATTTGTGTAATCTGACCTAAATCAAATAACCTATTCCCATCCTCTAAATTTTTAGAGGAAAACTTAACGTAAGAAATACACTTAAAGTCTGATGCAACCAAAAAACAACTAGAGCTCTCAGCATGCACATGAAGTACAAGAAATTTACTTCAGAAGATTTTGATACAACTTAGTGAATTATGCTAAGTATCAAATCTTCCGAATCCTAAATACCAAATCTTCCGAATCCTAAATACCAAATCTTCCAAAGCCAAAATATGAAATCTACCAAAGCATCAAATACAAAATCTTTCAAAGCCAAAGACTGATTTCTTACGAAGACAGAGAAGACTTGCTTTTTCTGAATCATCTTTTGACAAAAGCTGAACAACTTTTTGCTACATCCTCTGAAGACTCACCAACTTATATGAGTTGGTGAAAAATCCATACTTTTGTCAAACTGTATATTAAGGTATTTTTTTTGCCTGTAACTTTCTACTTTTGTACTTTTATCCTTTTTTTAATTGATAAGGATGTGAGCTATGACATGTCATAGTCACATGTCAAAAGGCAATCTGCCTTTTAAATCTACATTGATCTTGTTGTCTAGATTAGTGTTTCCAGCTGACATTCAAAGTATGGCTGGTTGTAGGATATAGTACAAAGTATCTCTAGTACTTGTAGCTTAGATAAGCTTTGTAACACTTGTAATAACTTGAGAGCAATATATATTATTCTTGAAAACCATATTTGAGTGTTTATTGTTTATTGTTCTTGATACTTATGTTCATTGTTTCATCCTAATCGGTTCCCTATTTGATATGTTAAGTGTTCTAAGTCTCTCGTCATTATGAAACTGTTGCATTGACCCCCTTCGACGATCCTGTAATTGGCATTAGAGCATTTTAGGCTCTTGATTATAAGATCTCACCATCTTTAATCCTTTCAGTTTCACAAAACACTTAACAACTCAAATGACAGTTCTTACTAAGGCTGATATGGAAACCGGTACCATGAAAAAATCTCCACTGATCACTCTTGTTGAATTTGATACTTGGTGCCAAAGAATGGAAGGCTTTATCAAGTCTCAATATAGCAGGATATGGAGATCTATTGTCTCAGGACCCCATGTTCCAAGCACCACTTCAGCTGGTGGTGGTGGCGGTATGATTCCAAAGGAACTTGCTGACTACTCAGAGGAAGATTGGAAGAAGATTGATATAGATCAGAAGGCCATGACCGCTCTCTAAAATGCTCTTTCTAAATCTATATACAGAGACTTCAAGAAGTGCAAAACTGCAAAATAGCTCTGGGATGCACTTAAGCTTATGTATGAGGGTCCGAGGAAGCCAAGGAAAACAAGAAAGACCTCATGAAGTAATAGTTTTGAGAACTTCACCTACAAGACAGGTGAAACCATGACTTAACAATACTTCATATATGTTAAGATTTTGGATACTCTAATGGATGTTGGAGTAAAACTTGAAAATAGGGACATTATGAGGAAGTTCATATTCTCTCTTCCTAAATAATTGACTCACTACTGTGTGGCCATTAAGAGAACTTAAAACCTCTCAACCTTTACCCTCATAAAGTTGAATGGTATCCCTAGTGGATTCAAGATGGATATAAACATACAAAATCCATCAGGCAACTCTTCCAACAATCAACAAAGTTTAGCCCTTCATGTGGTTGAAAGGGACTGCAGAGAACCACAACATCATCTTATCTGCTACCCTGACAACTCACAAAAGGGTCCTTTCATCACCTTCCCAGAGACACCAAGGGAGAGTTACATCCAAGGAAGCCTATTCCAATAGACAAGATATGCTCAAGCTTTTAAGTCTGATGATAAAAGTTGTAGGAACTTTTTATTCACTCTTAAAGACTTGGATTGTATCTATCAAAATGAACTGTAGTATACGGAGATAGTCCAACAAATAGATCTTCTCACTCATAGGGCCAAGAAGTTCTACAAGAAGACATATATAAAGTTTCCCTGCAATGCTTCTAGTGGAAAGTTTAGACTTGATAAAAGCAAGGTGAACTGTTATAACTGTAACCAAATGTGACACTATGCTAGAGCGTGTAAGGCACTAAGGACAAATGGCGACCAAGCACAAACCAGACCAAACTACACAAAGGTTGCCCCAGACTTGAGAAGCCTAGACAACCAAAACAACATGTTGTTGTTGCTGTTAAACAGGGAGGCTTTGACTGGAGCTTCCAGGTAGAAGATATTTCTCCAACCAAGCACTGATGCCTAACCTTGAAGAAGCAAAGGTATTATAACATCTTTGTTCCCCTAAATGCATTGTTAAAGTAAATAGATACAGGTCCCACAACTTGGAAATGAGATCTGATATTAAGTCCTCAAATATCTTAATAGCTGATATCAAAAGAGCTGAAAATGATTACAAACTTAAAATAGAAGATTTAGAGAGAACAATTTCAACTCTTAAGCATGAGCACATAAATTAGAGAACTCAAATTAAAGATCTCATTACCAAGTTCACTGAGTGCCACGCTAAGCTTGTGATCAGTAAAACTAGGGTAGAAAAATCTGTTCTTGAAGAAGAGACCTTCAAGGAAATTATATTATCATCATTGCATGCAAAGATTTGTTATCAGAACAAGAAGGGACTAGGATCTACTGAGATAGCCCCTCTACATACACTACTATCTATAAGATCTCCAAGATGTGAAACTTGTCAAGATTAGCTGCCTATCATAGACCTTATTCAAGCGAAAGATGAGGATGAAGAATAGATAGTGAAGGATGGATCTGAGGTGAGTGAAGATGATCATCCTAAGAACGAATACCTTGCCTAGGCAGAACACCTTGAGATACAGGCATCACGCTCTTCCAGCATTACATGTTTCAAGTTGTAAGACACAGACTTTGACGAATTTGAAAACCACGAATAACGATTCAAAGCTCTTTTTGAAAACCATTTGATTTAGGCACACAATGCCTTGAATATGATTTAAGATTCGTGTATGTATTGATAAGGATCAAGGTATAAGAGGAATCACATAAGGTGTATAAATTCTTAATCCTAATCAATCTCTAACTAAGAAAGTTCACTTTGTGCAACTATTGTGTGTGGCTATAGGCTAGATGCAATTCCTAACTCAGTATAACCAATGGCTCTGATACCAATCTGTCACACCCTCAAATTCCGGGTCTGGAATCTATCACGGAGGGGTGAACAAATAGGATCGAACACAGTAGTTACACATGAGATGCAAATATCTATATGATGGATTTTAGATAATCATTACAATAATGTTCAGAGTAATATTATGCGTAGAGGAAATAAATATAGATTGTTTCATGACAACATGTCTTAATCATATTTCAGATAATAATCAATAGGTATCTTGAGCTCTTATATGATCTTACGTGCATGTCCATAAGCTCCTAGTAGATACCTGAGAATACATGTAAATTAAGTGTCAACACAGGGTTGGTGAGTTCATTGGTAAGTAAAACATAATGATAAATCATCAATTATCATCCAGTAGGATTTTCAACAAAAGTGTGAGTTTAATTTACTCACCGGTATATGAATAGCCTGTCAGAACCCTTTTTAATAAGGTGAACCCGCTATCCCACATACCCACTATGTACAAGCCCAACAAATCCTTCACATAGGAATTGCCCATGTATCATAGTTTAATGTCCTTTTCATGTGTATATTATGTTATTTATAATAATTCCAAATCAGAGGGAGCAAATCCTCCTTTACATTTATCCTCATATGGGTTGTAAGTGGAACTATAATGGCAAACTTTATATAGTGCACATCTGCCTTCCCACACCAGAACAAGTCATCCCGAATGACAATAAGATCTTTGTGCATCTTGGTAAGGACCACATGTCCAAACCTTTGTGGGGGTAAGTCACTCCCCGATAGTACTATCCAAAAGATCCCTGCTTGTTTATAGTCCAGTATACAGAGAAGGATTTTCATAATAACCATATGTAATCATAAATGTGATTCAATTATTATTTAACATAATACACAAAATAATTTGTAATTTCAATTACAACATGTATTCCAGCCCCAAAACATTTAAATGATTAAAAAAGGGAACAGTTAAATATGAACTCACCTCAGTTCTTGTGTGGTGTTGACAAGCTAGTAAATTCCTCCTAAGGAATTATAATTCACATAAGTACATATATACAAATCCATAACCTAAATAAGTTAGATCTTGAACCTGGCGTTCAATTGATCTAGGGTTTGGTTTTGGAGGATTTGTTATAAACATATAACTAATCATTTAATTATCTTTGTTAATTCTTAAAGATTTATATTTCATAAAATTTGATTAGTTTAATAATGATTTTAACATATCATTATATTCTAAATAAATTATAGATATTATTTAAACATGTAATTTTGTATTTAATTTTGTAAGATTTTATAAATATTTAAATTTATAAAATCTAATTTGTAATTATCTTAACATGATTAATCCATAATTAATAATATAATGTCCATAAATAATTTGATGATTTAAAACATTATTTAAAATCTATTTTTATAAAAATAACAAATTATAACATTTGTAATAATTTTTATAAATAAATAAATAATAAGGTTTTTAATGAAATAATTTTTCAGAAGATAATTAAATAACTTATAAAATTAACAAAGTTTATAAAAACTGTTTTTATAATTTTTAGTTATTTTTTTGTATTTTTAAATGGTTCAAAAAGGCTTTAAAAAAATATGTTGGTGGCCGGGTTCGAACCCTCGACCACAAACACACACTCCCACACCCAAGCCAGTGAACCAAAGGCATACAGCCGCAATGGTTCACGGCTCCCATTTCTTTTAAACAGCTTCAATCCCTTTCCCCCAAATCGATGAACCCTAAATCGGTCTTGGATCAAATTGATCCACCAATCGATTATAATAATGAAATTAAGCATAGGGCTTTTAATCCCTGCATTAAAACGAGTTTGTTGATATGTTCAATTGCCTGTTTCGTTATTCAGAATGTCAAGAACAATCGAAGAACAGGTCGGACCAATGTGGAATTCAAACGATGATCAAACGTAGATGAAAATGAAATTAACATCACAGGAAGTCTCCAATAACCCTAATGATCAAAAGCCCTTTGGAAATTTCGAGGTTTGTAACTCGAATAGGGGTGTTCGATCAGTTGCAGGTCCGCAAATGAGGGAGAGGATCGATCGGTGTGATTTGTGGATTGCAGGTGTAATTGAAGGTTGTGTTCGATTAGTAACACATATACAATTGTTTAGGTAGTGTTAATTCGAATATTATAGAATTGTAGTGCGTTTGTTGGCCTGTAAAGTGGCCGAAAGTTAAAGTGGATCGGTTAGGATCGATCGCACTCACATTTTTCTAATTGATGTGGGGTTTTGGTTCGAATCGGCACATGGGTGTATCGGGAACATTTGTTTTAGTCAAAACCGGGTATTTTTGAGTGTTGAGGAGTCGCCGGATCATCGCTGGTGGCCGGCCGGAGAACAGGGTGTCGACGGGGGGGTTTGGGTTGGTTTTGAAATAATTACAAGAATGGTCCCTGTGGTTTACTATGTTTGTTATTTCATGTATAAAGCTTTTAAACAAGTTTCAAAAATGACACAAACACCCCTGAACTTTATTATTAATATTATTATGTATTATTATTATTATCATTATTATCATTTTTAACAATATTATTATTTTTATTGTTATTATTATTATTATTATTATTATTGTTATTATTATTTTTATTTTTAATAATATTATTATTAAATAATAATAAAAATATAAAAAAACAAATTTGTATAATCACATAAATACTAGATTTGTATATATATAAATCATGAAATTTTTTTTCCGGGTTGTCACATTATCCCCCTGTTACAGGAATTTTCGTCCCGAAAATTAAGATGTACTGGTAACATTCTTGAACAGGTTAGGATACTTGCGAATCATTTCGTCCTCTCGTTCCCAAGTGAACTCAGGACCACGCCGGGAGTTCCACCGAACTCTGACAATCGGAATCTTGCTATGTTTTAGTTGTTTAACTTCTCTATCTATGATTTCAACTGGTTCCTCGACGAACCTGAGTTTCTCATCTACTTGCAGTTCCTCTAAAGGCACAACAAGTGATTCATCGGATAAACACTTCCTTAGGTTGGATACGTGAAAAACATTGTGCACACCATCGAGTTCAGCAGGTAGATTTAATTCATAGGCTACTGGGCCGATCCTTCTGACAATTTCAAAAGGTCCCACTTAGCGAGGGTTCAATTTCCCTCGTTTACCAAAGCGTATAACTCCCTTCCAGGGAGATACCTTTAGCATAACTTTATATCCTTCCTGAAATTCAAGTGGCTTGCGGCGTTTACCAGCGTAGCTTTTCTGGCGATCCCTGGCAGCAGCCATGCGTTCTCTTATCTGGACAATTTTCTCATGAGTTTCAAAGATCAATTCTGGACCAGTAAGTTGACTATCCACAACTTCTGTCCAGCAAAGCGGTGATCTATATTTACGTCCATATAAGGCCTCGAATGGTGCCACCTTGATGCTTGAATGATAGCTATTGTTATATGAGAACTCTACTAAAGGTAGATGACCTTCCCAGTTCTTTCCAAAATCAATAACACAAGCCCTAAGCATATCCTCAAGAGTCTGTATGGTTCTTTCACTTTGGCCATCAGTCTGAGAATGATAGGCTGTGCTCATATCTAGGCGTGTGCCCAGAGCTTTCTGAAGTTTACCCCAAAAGACAGATGTAAATCGTGCGTCATGATCAGAGATGATAGACACTGGCACTCCGTGTCTAGAGACAATTTCTTTGATGTAAATCCTTGCAAGCTTCTCCATCTTGTCTTTCTTATAGATGGGTATGAAATGAGCGGATTTGGTGAGACGGTCAACGATAACCCAAATGGTGTCATTGCCCGTTTGAGATTTGGGTAATCCAGTGATGAAATCCATGGTTATCATTTCCCACTTCCACACGGGAATTTCTGGCTGAGTCAACATTCCTGAAGGCTTTTGGTATTCGACCTTAACTTTAGAACAAGTCAAACACTTTGAGACATAAGTCGCAATATCTGCCTTCATTCTTGGCCACCAGTAAACAAGCTTCAAGTCGTAATACATCTTATCTGCACCTGGGTGGATAGAGTATCTAGACTTGTGGGCTTCATCCATGATCAAGCTTCTAAGATTCCCGTATAGGGGTACCCAAATCCTTCCTGCTATACAACATACTCCATCTGAATGAACTTCAAACTGCTGGTCTAGCCCTCGGAGGTTTTCATCTTTTATGTTTTCTTCCTTCAGGGCTTCAGTCTGTGCACTCAGAATTTGTGCCGACAGGTTGCTTTGAATGGTAAGTTGTAGGGCTCGTACTCTACGAGGTTTCTCATGTTCTTTCCTACTCAAAGCATGGGCCACAACATTTGCTTTACCGGGATGGTACTTGATGGCACAATCGTAATCATTTAGTAGTTTAAGCCATCTCCTCTGCCTCATGTTCAGCTCTTTTTGATTATACAGGTGTTGAAGACTCTTGTGGTCGGTATAAATAGTGCACTTAGTACCGTACAAGTAATGTCTCCATAATTTAAGAGCAAACACAACTGCTCCCAGTTCTAGATCATGTGTTGCATAATTCTTTTCATGAGCCTTTAACTGTCTTGAGGCATAGGCTATGAATTTGTCGCGTTGCATCAAAACACATCCCAGTCCCTGAACAGAAGCATCACAGTAGACTACAAAGTCTTTAATACCGTCGGGTAGGGACAATATAGGTGCACCGCATAACTTCTGTTTCAGTGTTTGAAAAGCAGCCTCTTGCTTGAATCCCCAATGATATGCTACTCCCTTTTGGGTAAGCATGGTCAATGGTTGAGCTATCTTGGAGAATCCCTCGATAAATCTCCTATAATAGCCCGCTAAGCCAAGAAATTGCCTAATTTCCGTTGGATTAGAAGGTGTAGGCCAACTTTTGATGGATTCAATTTTAGCTGGGTCTACATGAATTCCATTAGAATCAATCACATGACCAAGGAATTGAACTTCTTTTATCCAAAAATCACATTTTGAGAACTTAGCATAGAGCTCCTCTTTCTTTAGTAATTCAAGGACCAATCTTAGATGTTCCTCATGCTCATGCTCGTTTTTAGAATAGATCAAGATGTCATCAATAAAGACAATGGCAAACTTGTCTAAATAAGGCTTGCATACACGATTCATGAGATCCATGAATACAGCAGGTGCATTTGTTAGCCCAAACGGCATGACTGTGAATTCAAAGTGACCGTATCGAGTTCTGAAAGCCGTCTTCATAATATCTTCATCCCCGACTCTCAGCTGATGATAGCCGCTTCTAAGATCTATCTTGGAGTAGATGTTGAACCTTGCAGTTGGTCAAATAAGTCGTCAATACGTGGCAAAGGATAACGGTTCTTGATTGTCACCTTGTTTAGTTCTCGATAGTCAATGCACATCCGGAAAGTTCCGTCTTTCTTCTTCACAAATAGCACTGGTGCTCCCCATGGTGACGAGCTAGGTCTGATGAATCCTTTATCAAGGAGTTCCCTAAGCTGGTCAGATAGTTCTTTTAGTTCAGAAGGTGCAAGACGGTATGGTGCCCGAGCTATAGGCGTAGCTCCAGGTACTAACTCGATTGAAAACTCGACCTCTCTTCTAGGGGGCAACCCAGGCAGTTCATCAGGAAACACTTCAGGAAATTCCCTGACGACTGGTACATCTTCAATCTTCCTTTCCTTCTTATCTTTGTCAGTGACTAAGGCTAGGATAGCAGTATGTCCTTTTCGAAGACACTTTTGAGCCTTCAAGTAAGAAATAACTCCCATCACAACACCAGTCTTATCTCCCTCCACACACAGGACTTCATCATTTGGTAAGGGAATGCGAATCATTTTGTCTTTACAGATAATTTCTGCGGAGTTTTTGGATAGCCAATCCATACCAACTACCACATCGAAGCTTCCCAAAGTAATGGGCATGAGGTCTATTGGTAGGATATGACCTGATAAATCTAATGTACAATTTTTCAGGATTTGCGATGCGGTCAAGGATTTACCATTTGCTACTTCTACAACATATGGCTCATCTAGGGGTACAGGTTCTACATTCAAGTGCTTATAGAAAGTATTGGATATGAAGCTTCTATCAGCTCCCGTGTCAAATAATACTATAGCATAAACATTATTTACCAAAATTTTCCCATAATAACGTTAGGGTCTTTTAGAGCCTCACCTTTGCCAATCACGAAAGCTCTGCCCTTTGCTGTATCTTTCTTTTCCCCAGTGCAGTCTTTAGCAATATGGCCCTTTTCTCCACATCTAAAACAAATAACTCCCTTCTTGCCATCATTTTGCTGATTACCATCCTTCTTTCCTTGGTCTTGAGTCTTGGTCCTACATTCAGGAGCAGTGTGCCCCCTCCTGTTGCATTTGTAGCAAATAATTGCAGTACACTTGCCATGGTGACGCTTGCTACACCTCTGACATCTAGGCGGAATGCCCTGATTGTCATGGTGCTTTTTCTGATGCTGCTTCTTGCTTGTACCTTGACTCTCACTGTCTTTAGCATCTTTAAACTTTCTCTTTCCCGAGCTTTCAGCAGCAACACCCTTACCCTTGTTTCTTGGTGGTAACTTCCCCTGAGCCACAGCCTCATTAGTCAGCTTGTGAGCTATCCTAATGGCCTGTTGGATTGAAGTTGGGTTGGAGGAAGTGACCATAGACTGAATGACTGGAGACAGTCCACGGATATAGCCTTCAATTCTTCTATGAGCAGGCTCCATCATATGAGGACACAAGGTTACGTACTCATGATTTTCGGTGGTATACTTTTCAATTTCAGATCCCACCATTTTGTGGTTCCAGCACTCGGTTTCAAACCTTTGTACTTCTTCCCTCGGACAAAATTCTTCCATCATTAGTTGTTTGAATTCCTCCCAAGCCATAGCATTGGCTAGTGAGAGAGTAAGTCTTGAAACTTCAGCCTTCCAGAACGAGAGTGCAGCTCCACTTAATGCTCCTGAGGCGTACTTGGTCCTACTCTCATCTGGACATTCAGATATAGCGAAGATGGATTCACATTTCTCAAACCACCTTATGAGCCCGATGGCCCCTTCTGCCCCAGTGAAGATTTCTAGCTTGCAGTCTAGGAACTTTTTATATGAGTAGTGATGACCATTCTAAGCAGCCTGAGTGGCTAGGGCTGCAGCAACACCTTGATTGACCAAGGCTTGTATTTCTTCAGGAGTCATCCCTGTTGGGACAGTTCTTCTAGCGCGTCCTCTACCTCTGCCTCTGCCCGCTGGTGCGTCCATCTATCATGAAATTGTTTGGTGAGAATTCACACTTTGATATATTCAATAGATACATTCTATATCAAATATTCAAAGTATTGACAATTACTGTAGGACAGATGGGAATTTAAGAAAACTGGGTTTTTCGATTAAATTCGGCAAGGCACGAGTACTAAGGAAACAAGTCTCGCTTTAGGTTAGGACAAGCGTAGCTTAGATTACCAAATGGAACATATCAAGGTAATTTGACCTATTTGCCTTAAAGACTTATGTATGACCGCAGTAACTTCACGTGCTACAATGGCAGCAATCTTACGGCCAACTTAGAAATGGAGAGCAATTTGAAGAAATGACCGAGTTTCTAGACCGTGAACGGATTTGATGAGAAGCCCTTCTGAAAGATCATCAAGAATTTTCATGGAAATTGGGTAATATGAGCTATTCAACATGAAAACGACAGTCGAGAATTGGTATAATAGCACCAGGATGTTCCAGGTGTAATCGTTTGATTTGTAAATCAAAGCGTGTACGTTGACTAATCAAAGTATTGGGTCAATCACAACTTTGTTGAAGACATGCGTACCTATAAGCAGATACTCATCCCGAGAGTTCCCAGGTAAGGTAAACAGGCCCATCGGTTGATTTGGATTTATACGAATACCTTGCCTAGACAGAACACCTCGAGATACAGGCATCACGCTCTTCCAGCATTACATGTTTCAAGTTGTAAGACACAGACTTTGACGAATTTGAAAACCACGAATAACGATTCAAAGCTCTTTTTGAAAACCATTTGATTTAGGCACACAATGCCTTGAATATGATTTAAGATTCGTGTGTGTATTGATAAGGATCAAGGTATAAGAGGAATCACATAAGGCGTATAAATTCTTAATCCTAATCAATCTCTAACTAAGAAAGTTCACTTTGTGCAACTATTGTGTGTGGCTATAGGCTAGATGCAATTCCTAACTCAGTATAACCAATGGCTCTGATACCAATCTGTCACACCCTCAAATTCCGGGTATGGAATCTATCATGGAGGGGTGAACAAACAGGATCGAACACAGTAGTTACACATGAGATGCAAATATCTATATGATGGATTTTAGATAATCATTACAATAATGTTCAGAGTAATATTATGCGTAGAGGAAATAAATATAGATTGTTTCATGACAACATGTCTTAATCATATTTCAGATAATAATCAATAGGTATCTTGAGCTCTTATATGATCCTACGTGCATGTCCATAAGCTCCTAGTAGATACCTGAGAATACATGTAAATCAAGTGTCAACACAGGGTTGGTGAGTTCATAGGTAAGTAAAACATAATGATAAATCATCAATTATCATCCAGTAGGATTTTCATAATAACCATATGTAATCATAAATGTGATTCAATTATTATTTAACATAATACACAAAATAATTTGTAATTTCAATTACAACATGTATTCCAGCCCCAAAACATTTAAATGATTAAAAAAGGGAACAGTTAAATATGAACTCACCTCAGTTCTTGTGTGGTGTTGACAAGCTAATAAATTCCTCCTAAGGAATTATAATTCACATAAGTACATATATACAAATCCATAACCTAAATAAGTTAGATCTTGAACCTGGCGTTCAATTGATCTAGGGTTTGGTTTTGGAGGATTTGTTATAAACATATAACTAATCATTTAATTATCTTTGTTAATTCTTAAAGATTTATATTTCATAAAATTTGATTAGTTTAATAATGATTTTAACATATCATTATATTCTAAATAAATTATAGATATTATTTAAACATGTAAGTTTATATTTAATTTTGTAAGATTTTATAAATATTTAAAGTTATAAAATCTAATTTGTATTTATCTTAACATGATTAATCTATAATTAATAATATAATGTCCATAAATAATTTGATGATTTAAATCATTATTTAAAATCCATTTTTATAAAAATAACAAATTATAACATTTGTAATAATTTTTATAAATAAATAAATAATAAGGTTTTTAATGAAATAATTTTCCAGAAGATAATTAAATAACTTATAAAATTAACAAAGTTTATAAAAACTGTTTTTATAATTTTTAGTTATTTTTCTGTATTTTTAAATGGTTCAAAAAGGCTTTAAAAAAATATGTTGGTGGCCGGGTTCGAACCCGCGACCACAAACACACACTCCCACACCCAAGCCAGTGAACCAAAGGCATACAGCCGCAATGGTTCACGGCTCCCATTTCTTTTAAACAGCTTCAATCCCTTTCCCCCAAATCGATGAACCCTAAATCGGTCTTGGATCAAATTGATCCACCAATCGATTATGATAATGAAATTAAGCATAGGGCTTTTAATACCTGCATAAAAACGAGTTTGTTGATATGTTCATTTACCTGTTTCGTTATTCAGAATGTCAAGAACAATCGAAGAACAGGTCGGACCAATGTGGAATTCAAACGATGATCAAACGTAGATGAAAATGAAATTAACTTCACAGGAAGTCTCCAATAACCCTAATGATCAAAAGCCCTCTGGAAATTTCAAGGTTTGTAACTCGAATAGGGGTGTTCGATCAGTTGCAGGTCCGCGAATGAGGGAGAGGATCGATCGGTGTGATTTGTGGATTGCATGTGTAATTGAAGGTTGTGTTCGATTAGTAACACTTATACAATTGTTTAGGTAGTGTTAATTCGAATATTATAGAATTGTAGTGCGTTTGTTGGCCTGTAAAGTGGCCGAAAGTTAAAGTGGTTCGGTTAGGATCGATCGCACTCACATTTTTCTAATTGATGTGGGGTTTTGGTTCGAATCGGCACATGGGTGTGTCGGGAACATTTGTTTTAGTCAAAACCGGGTATTTTTTAGTGTTGAGGAGTCGCCGGATCATCGCTGGTGGCCGGCCGGAGAACAGGGTGTCGACGGGGGGTTTGGGTTGGTTTTGAAATAATTACAAGAATGGTCCCTGTGGTTTACTATGTTTGTTATTTCATGTATAAAGCTTTTAAACAGTTTCAAAAGTGACACAAACACCCTGAACTTTATTATTAATATTATTATGTATTATTATTATTATCATTATTATCATTTTTAACAATATTATTATTTTTATTGTTATTATTATTATTATTATTATTATTGTTATTATTATTTTATTATTAATAATATTATTATTAAATAATAATAAAATATAAAAAAAAACAAATTTGTATAATCACATAAATACTAGATTTGTATATATACAAATCATGAAATTTTTTTTTCCGGGTTGTCACAAGTGATAACTATTGTTATATGAGAATTCCATTAGAGGTAGATGATTATCCCAACTGCCTCCAAAGTCTATCACACATGCTCGAAGCAGATCTTCTAGCGTTTGGATCGTTCTTTCGCTTTGCCCATCAGTTTACGTATGATAAGCAGTGTTTAGATTTAATCGAGTTCCTAACGCTTTTTGAAAGCTTCGCCAGAACCGAGACGTAAAACGACTATCTCTATCTGACATGATGGATAGTGGCACACCATGTAAAGTTACTATTTCATTGAAGTACAATTGTGCTAACTTATCCATGCTAAATGTTTCTTTCATTGAAATGAAATGAGCGGACTTAGTTAGTCGATCAATGATAACCTAGATAGTATCATTCTCACGACTTGTTCGAGGAAGTTTAGTAATAAAATCCATGGTTATCATTTCCTATTTCCAGACAGGTAGTTCAAGTTGTTGTAGTAAACCCGAAGGTTTCTGGTGTTCTGCCTTAACTTGAGAGCATGTAAGACATTTTGCAACATATAGTGCAATGCTCTTTTTCATACCTATCCACTAGTAGTTAGTTTTCAGATTCTTATACATTTTATCGCTCCCTGGGTGCATTGTATATCTAGACTTATGAGCTTCTTCAAGTATTCTTTCTCTCAGATTACTAGCAATTGGCACCCAGATCTCTTATTTAATCTGATTAGTTCATCATCTTCTTTGACCAACTGATCAAGCATTCTCTTCATTCCTTCTTCTTTTTCTATATCTTCTAACGCTATTTTCTGAGCATTCTTCAATTGACTAAGTAAATCAATTTGAAGATCAAGTCTTAAGGCACGAACCCTTTTTGGCTTTTCTCTTTCTTTTCTACTCAAGGCATCAGCCACAACATTGGCTTTACCTTCATGATAACAGATTTCACAATCTTAACCGCTTATGATTTCCATCCATCTCCTCTGTCTCATGTTTAGTTCCTTCTGACCAAATATATATTTTAGACTCTTATGGTCAGTGTAAATAGTAAATTTGACTCCATAAAGATAGTGTCTCCATATCTTTAGCGCAAAGATTATGGCACCAAACTCCAAATCGTGAGTCGTATAATTCTTCTCGTGTGTTTTTAGTTGACGTGATGCATAAGCGATAACTTTATTTCTTTGTATTAACACACATCCAATACCAATGTGTGAAGCATCACAATAAATGACAAAATCTTCAGTACCCTCTGGAAAAGTCAGGATGGGTGCATTTGTTAACTTTCTTTAAGGGTCTTGAATGCTTCATCCTGTTTTGGTCCCCATTCGTATTTTGCAGATTTTTGAGTCAAAGATGTAAGTGGGGTATCGATTCGAGAAAAGTTTTGAATAAATTGACGGTAGTATCCAGCCAATCCAAGGAAACTACGAACTTCAGATGGGGATGCAGGGATTTCCCATTTAGAAATAGCCTCAATCTTGGAAGGATCTACTTGAATGCCTTTAACGTTAATAACATGGCCAAGAAATTGTACTTCCGTAAGCCAAAATTCACATTTCGAGAATTTAATGTACAATCTCTCATTTCTGAGTACCTCAAGTAGTATTTTAAGATGGTTCGCGTGTTCATCTCGAGTTTTGGATTAGATAAGAATATCATCTATGAACACGATTACGAACTTATCTAAATAGGGTTTACAAATTCAATTCATCATGTCCATAAAAGCTACAGGGGCATTAGTGAGTCCAAAGGGCATAACTGTGAACTCATAATGTCCGTATCTAGTTTAGAATGCCGTTTTAGGAATATCTTCTTCTTGAACTTTGAGCTGGTGATAACCTGATCTTAGATCAATTTTAGAAAAGTAACACGCTCCCTGAAGTTGATCAAATAGATCATCGATTCGAGGAAGTGGATATCGATTTTTGATGGTTACCTTATTTAGCTCACAATAATCAATACACATACACATTGATCCATCCTTATTCTTAACAAATAGAATTGGAGCTCCCCAAGGCGAAGAACTCGGTCGAATAAATCCCTTCTCTAACAGTTCATCTAACTGTTGCTTTAATTCTTTTATTTCTGTTAGAGCTAATCTGTACGGGGCTTTAGCTATTGGTGATGTACCCGGTACTAGATCAATTCTAAAATCAACTTCTCGATCAGGTGGGATCCCTGACAATTCATCTGGAAAGACATCGGTAAATTCGGCTACAACTGGCACGTCTTTAATATTTTTCTTCGTTTTGTCATCAGATACAATGATCAGATATGCCAAACATCCTTTCCTTAAGCATTTGGTTGCTTTTAACATCGAGATTATTTGTTGATACATATGTACCTAGATTCTGATCTCAATGTAATATCTTTATAATGTCTTACATATATGTAATTGAAATATAATTAATGAAATGCAAATGGTTGTATGTGCTTATAATGTTTAATGTTTCATTAATGGGTTGTGTAGTGTATGGTTGATAAATTATATAGGTAAGTGATTGTCTGAATTGATATGCGTAATGTAATGATAACTAATACATTCAAACTTATCGTTATGAAGTTATCATGCGAATGACCCATGCCAATGGACCATACGCATGAACAACTTCATGCGAATGACTCAGTCGCACGACTGAACCAGCAGACTGGATCAGTCGTAAGACTAGAGCATGAGATTGAACCAGTCGTACGACTGAATGCTCAGTCGTGCGTATGGATCAAGCGCATAGCTTAATCGCACGACTGAATCATGCATATGGTTCAGTCGCACGAATGAGAAACCCTTACCTATAAATACCACTTAATTCGTGGAAAAACGTAACACTTCGAATACTTGCAACCCTAGTCGACCCAGAGCGTCCTGTTTGTCCATTCCAAGTTCATAGAACGTCCCAGATCATTTTTAGTCCGTTCTTAATGTTTTCTAATCGTTAGGTTTGATCTTGTTAACGTTCTCCCTGATTGGAACACCAATCAAATAGGATTCCGCACTATTTGATCCGGTATAACGAAGAATCAGTTAGTACTCCGTACGTACACGGTCCTAACAAGTGGTATCAAAGCCGGTTACTGCTGGAATGATCTAACAATCATTCTAGCAACCCGATCTCTTGATTTCTGGATCAAAGTTCAGATCTTGACGTTAAACCCACTTCGTGTTCTTCGTGTTTTACTCAGATCTGGGTACGTGTGGTGTTTCTATGTTAAAATCGAATTCGAAACCACGTTCCTATCACCCTTGCGAATCTGATGATGTCTATCTTGATTCGGTTCACGTAAAATTCGTTAGATTAGGGTTTTGGGCAGCCCTGGCGGCTGCAGATCTGAAAATTTACGTGAAGACCCATTCATGCGACTGGGCCATGCGAATGGACCATTCGTACGACTGGATCATGCGAATGGACCATTCTTATGACTGGACCATGCTAATGGACCATTCGTGCGACTGGACCAATCGTATGTTCAATCGTGCGACTGGACCAGTCGTATGTTCAATCGCCCGAATGAGCCATCTACATTGACTCATCCGTATTTGTTCCAAACAAAAAAAAAAGAGTCTGGAACAGCTTCTTGCATGAATTTTTCCCTAAACCATTTTTATCAGTCGGGAAGCCTTCTGAAAAAGTTTGGTAAAATAAATTTTTTTTGGGAAAATTATCGGGTCATGTATAATTTGTCTTCGGGTCATTAGTGAAGATTTTCCTGGAGAGTCTATGCAAGAGTTGAGGATGAGCAAAGGACATTCACCCTGAGGTTCTTATGTCAAACAAGTTCGATGGATACCCCATTATTCGTTGGACTTCCAGAATAGGTGAATGTTGATAGAACACGAAAGAGAGAAGAGAAGATGTCAGCAGTCAGTGCTGATTTTGTGGGGTAGTCAGGAGCATCTGACTATTTAAAGGCCAATCAAGTTATATTTATCCGCACAGAGAGGATTCTCATTCTTAGAGGGAATCCATGTATAGAGAGATTGAAGACGCAATCAGAAAGTGATAATGTGAGCAGGTTTCTGATGATGAATCTACGTGCATGCTGATTTGGTTGATATTGTCGGCTGTGGATTGGAACCTTCAACCTTTTGCCCAATACACCGTATGAAGACGCCAGGAAAGCACAATGTTTATATATTGGGATATGCTGAATGTGAGGGGGAATTTCTACAGTTGTCAATGTTAATCAGGTTAGACTGTGTGAAGATTGAAGCAATGGAAAACTATTCATGTCATTATCTGGAAAAATCAGTCATTTGTGGAATCTTATGGCTATGATGGTGTTCTGCAAAGTAAACGAAAGCTATTGTGCCTAAATTCATTTTCAGGGATATTGTAGTAACCTGACGGATCGGCGATGTTGGCTAATATGGTTGTTCGTTTGATTCTATTGGAAACCAGAGCAAAGATTGACTGAAGATTGTAAGAGGTGTTATCTACTATTCGCAAGCAACGTCCAAGGGGGAATTTGTTGGAGCATATATTGTCATATATAGTGTGTCCGTCGCTTGACGAATAGTCTAGGCTTAATGTTATACACCTTGTAAACACATGAAACTGGGTCATTCGCAGGAGCATATGCGAATGAGACTCAGTCGTACGACTGAGCCATGCTAATGGACCAGTCGTGCGACTG
Source organism: Flaveria linearis (assembly GCA_024085815.1). Lineage (NCBI taxonomy): Eukaryota > Viridiplantae > Streptophyta > Magnoliopsida > Asterales > Asteraceae > Flaveria > Flaveria linearis. The sequence goes on from CM044009.1 coordinate 62,318,328, forward strand.
TGAGATGCGATTGGGGCATTCGTAAGACTAAACCATAAGAATGGTCCAGTCGTACGATTAAACCATACACATGGTCCAGTCGTACGATTGCACCATACGCATGGTCCAATCGCACGAATGGGCCCAGTCGCATCTAATATGGGCCGAAGCCTATATATATCAGTTTCAATGTGTAGAAACCTAAGGTTTTTTTAGTGTGCCTGGCGCCTAGGTGCTGCCGGATGAGAGGGGAGATCATGCTCGATCTCCCCTTGCCAAAAGTCTTGATTCTTAAGTTGTAACGAGCTTGTAATCGTTAGGTTTTATCAATGAAATCATTCGATTATTGTTCGTAGTATTGTATGTCTTTTGGTTTATCACCTTCCGTCAAGAACATGCTCGGATATCTATCGATCCAGTGACTTCACAATTGGTAACCAGTAACTAAAAATCTAGTCAAACATCCTAAGACCAAACACATAGGCATCAAGTATCACTTCATACGCGACTGCTATGAAAAACATTTAATTGATGTGGTCAAAATTAACACGGATTTTCAACGCGCTGACCTCTACACCAAACCATTTGATAAACCCAGATTTTTCTATCTGCTAGATGTCAACGGGGTTAAAAAGAAAAGTGATGTTATATTAGAAGAAACAGATACATAGTCCGACACCTGTTTTTTTATTTATTTTTAGTATTTCTTTTATTTTAATTTTTTTTAGATTTCCTTGTCGTATAAAAATCCAAAAACACAAAAAGATTTTCTGTTTTAGAATTTTAGGGGGAGAATATTTATTATTTCAGTATTCATCTACTCAAAAAAAACGGGGGGGGGGGGGAAGGTGAGTAAAGCTGAAAAGGCATAGACAACAAAACTGGAAATGTGACTCGAAAAAAATTAGAAAATGATAGTACACAGGCATCGAGTTACTTGGAACACCAAAATGATTTTCTGATCAGAAGTGTTAATTAAATCACTAAAAATTTATAAATCAGAGAAGTCTAAGTCTAACAAAATGGGAAAATGATAGTACGTTTGATTGTTACTATAAGTGCACGGAGAAAGTTGATCTAGGGAGGTGCTAGTTCACTATATGATGTGTCAGTAGATTCAACACAATAGACAAGTAGACGTCATTGGTAAACTTAATCTAAACTAAACAGTTCAATCAACTGTGGGTTCCCATCTTATCACTGGTTAACATAATCAGCTATTTCCGATAAGGGATAACGAGCAAATAAACGCTACCAAAGGTGTGCAAATGACCACAAAAGGAGCAAAGCACGAGAAAAAAATGAATACTGGCGCAATCAAGCTGATAACTTATGTTGTTGGTACGTTATGTGCAAAAGAAAATAAGAAATGCTCTAACAAGGAGATAGGTTGTGTGCATCTTTGCTGTGCGATGGCACTGGCCTGAGGATAAGCATAACCTACATATTCTAGAATTCATTGTTGTTTACCGCCTCTCTGCTATGCGATGACACTGACCTGAGGATTGGCTTCTCTTTGAAAGGTCTAAGAATAGTCTCTTCTTGTAAAAATACCTATAGACCGCTCGAAAGTCCTTTAAGGAATGTTGATTACCATATAAGCGTGGGCACCACAAATGTTGTTTGAAATAATATAAATTAATTCATCACCAATGCGTGTCAAAAGTCTATGTATGAATTTAAGTGGACAAGTATACTGACAATCGTCGTGAATGCACCGACTGAAGTTGACAATCAAAGTGTGTTACGTATCATATCAAACATGATTCCCAGTTAGTGCTTAGAAGTCCTACATCAGTACAAACTGTGATATGTCATCATGCAAGGTGTAATTAGCACAAAATGTTCCAAATAATGGTGTATATGCCTGTCTGATTCCAAATGAGTCTGTTTTTGATATAATGTCAATGCTAATAGGCTACACAAACCTGCCCTAACAAAAATCACAAAAAGATGTTCATTTTGTTTGTAGTTTAAAATTTTTCAATTTATTAGTATAAGTGTGTCAATGTCGGACTGTGTATATTGTTATCTGTTAATGTCACTAAACGAGCTTAACGTTTACTTAAACAAATTGTTTCTGAAAGGTTAAAAGGATCACGTCTGAGGTGATCGGGTGGATAAATGGATCACGTCTGAGGTGATCGGGTGTATGAATGGATCACGTCTGAGGTGATCAATGGGTGTGTTAATTTAAAAGTGATCATGTCTAAGATGATCAATTGCACATAATGTTTTATCAATTATTTAAGAAAAACTATGTGTCGGTAAATGAAATGACTAAAATGGCACAAGTATAGCCCAATCGCACAACTTCATGATGAGTATGATTCAGTCATACGAATGGGATATACGATTAAAGACAATCGTACGATTGGGCCATGCGAATGAGCCCAATCGGCCGATTGAAAGTGACCGACTCGGTCAAATGTGCAATTGGAGGTCAATTGAGCGAATGGAACTGGTCGATTGGGTGAATCGTACGACCCAATTTCAATCGCACGATTAAGTCATGCGATTAGACTCGGTCGGACGACTGGAGATTGAGTCGGCCGAATGAATTGAGCGAATGAGTTCAGTCGCCCGACTGAGATGAGTTTTAGTATAAATAGGGCACTCAGTCGATCGCAGACCCCATTCGCCCTAATCGAAAATTGCACCGTTACTCTGCCAAAATTTCATCTGATCTAAACACCTTGCTATATTCGATTTCTGACTATTTGGCATTCTTGTACAGGTACAATGCAACACGATGGGGGTTATTTTAGTTGTTTTGATCTCAAATCTATGTCAATTTGTCCACTTTAAGTACTGACTTTAAACCTGGTCAAAAACCTAACTTAATCGCTTAAAAGGTTGAAATCAATGAAACTAGGGAGTTAGGTATAAGATTGCGACTCTAAAGAACCTAAGCATAATGTCTAACTCGCAGTATTGGTTGATTTGAGTCTTAATGAAATCGAACAGTGAGTCATGCGAATGGACTCCAGATTGAACTTCAATCGCACGATTGATAGGGGCGACTAATTCAATAGGTCGAATGAAGAATGCGAATGGGTTGAGTGTGTCATACGACTGGACTCCAGAATGAACTTCAACCGCACGATTGAAAGGGACGATTCATTCAATCGGCCGAATGAATCATGCGAAAGAGTTCATTCGGTCGGCTGACCCAATCGCAGGTTCAGTCACCCAATTGAACTCAATCGCATGACATATCAACCGATTGAAGCCCAGTCGCATTATTGCTTAACCGATTGAAGCCCATTCGCATCAATGTTCAACCGACTGAATTCAGTCGCATCGTTCAATCGCACGATTGAACTGAACTGATTCTATCGCAAGCAACGTCCAAGGGGGAATTTGTTGGAGCATATATTGTCATATATAGTGTGTCCGTCGCTTGACGAATAGTCTAGGCTTAATGTTATACACCTTGTAAACACATGAAACTGGGTCATTCGCAGGAGCATATGCGAATGAGACTCAGTCGTACGACTGAGCCATGCTAATGGACCAGTCGTGCGACTGTGAGATGCGATTGGGGCATTCGTAAGACTAAACCATAAGAATGGTCCAGTCGTACGATTGAACCATACACATGGTCCAGTCGTACGATTGCACCATACGCATGGTCCAATCGCACGAATGGGCCCAGTCGCATCTAATATGGGCCGAAGCCTATATATATCAGTTTCAATGTGTAGAAACCTAAGGTTTTTTTAGTGTGCCTGGCGCCTAGGTGCTGCCGGATGAGAGGGGAGATCATGCTCGATCTCCCCTTGCCAAAAGTCTTGATTCTTAAGTTGTAACGAGCTTGTAATCGTTAGGTTTTATCAATGAAATCATTCGATTATTGTTCGTACTATTGTATGTCTTTTGGTTTATCACCTTCCGTCAAGAACATGCTCGGATGTCTATCGATCCAGTGACTTCACAATTGGTAACCAGTAACTAAAAATCTAGTCAAACATCCTAAGACCAAACACATAGGCATCAAGTATCACTTCATACGCGACTGCTATGAAAAACATTTAATTGATGTGGTCAAAATTAACACGGATTTTCAACGCGCTGACCTCTACACCAAACCATTTGATAAACCCAGATTTTTCTATCTGCTAGATGTCAACGGGGTTAAAAAGAAAAGTGATGTTATATTAGAAGAAACAGATACATAGTCCGACACCTGTTTTTTATTTATTTTAGTATTTCTTTATTTTAATTTTTTTAGATTTCCTTGTCGTATAAAAATCCAAAAACACAAAAAGATTTTCTGTTTTAGAATTTTAGGGGGAGAATATTTATTATTTCAGTATTCATCTACTCAAAAAAAAACGGGGGGGGGGGGGGGGAAGGTGAGTAAAGCTGAAAAGGCATAGACAACAAAACTGGAAATGTGACTCGAAAAAAATTGGAAAATGATAGTACACAGGCATCGAGTTACTTGGAACACCAAAATGATTTCTGATCAGAAGTGTTAATTAAATCACTAAAAATTTATAAATCAGAGAAGTCTAAGTCTAACAAAATGGGAAAATGATAGTACGTTTGATTGTTACTATAAGTGCACGGAGAAAGTTGATCTAGGGAGGTGCTAGTTCACTATATGATGTGTCAGTAGATTCAACACAATAGACAAGTAGACGTCATTGGTAAACTTAATCTAAACTAAACAGTTCAATCAACTGTGGGTTCCCATCTTATCACTGGTTAACATAATCAGCTATTTCCGATAAGGGATAACGAGCAAATAAACGCTACCAAAGGTGTGCAAATGACCACAAAAGGAGCAAAGCACGAGAAAAAAAATGAATACTGGCGCAATCAAGCTGATAACTTATGTTGTTGGTACGTTATGTGCAAAAGAAAATAAGAAATGCTCTAACAAGGAGATAGGTTGTGTGCATCTCTGCTGTGCGATGGCACTGGCCTGAGGATAAGCATAACCTACATATTCTAGAATTCATTGTTGTTTGCCGCCTCTCTGCTATGCGATGACACTGACCTGAGGATTGGCTTCTCTTTGAAAGGTCTAAGAATAGTCTCTTCTTGTAAAAATACCTATAGACTGCTCGAAAGTCCTTTAAGGAATGTTGATTACCATATAAGCGTGGGCACCACAAATGTTGTTTGAAATAATATAAATTAATTCATCACCAATGCGTGTCAAAAGTCTGTGTATGAATTTAAGTGGACAAGTATACTGACAATCGTCGTGAATGCACCGACTGAAGTTGACAATCAAAGTGTGTTACGTATCATATCAAACATGATTCCCAGTTAGTGCTTAGAAGTCCTACATCAGCACAAACTGTGATATGTCATCATGCAAGGTGTAATTAGCACAAAATGTTCCAAATAATGGTGTATATGCCTGTCTGATTCCAAATGAGTCTGTTTTGATATAATGTCAATGCTAATAGGCTACACAAACCTGCCCTAACAAAAATCACAAAAAAGATGTTCATTTTGTTTGTAGTTTAAAATTTTTTCAATTTATTAGTATAAGTGTGTCAATGTCGGACTGTGTATATTGTTATCTGTTAATGTCACTAAACGAGCTTAACGTTTACTTAAACAAATTGTTTCTGAAAGGTTAAAAGGATCACGTCTGAGGTGATCGGGTGGATAAATGGATCACGTCTGAGGTGATCGGGTGTATGAATGGATCACGTCTGAGGTGATCAATGGGTGTGTTAATTTAAAAGTGATCATGTCTAAGATGATCAATTGCACATAATGTTTTATCAATTATTTAAGAAAAACTATGTGTCGGTAAATGAAATGACTAAAATGGCACAAGTATAGCCCAATCGCACAACTTCATGATGAGTATGATTCAGTCATACGAATGGGATATACGATTAAAGACAATCGTACGATTGGGCCATGCGAATGAGCCCAATCGGCCGATTGAAAGTGACCGACTCGGTCAAATGTGCAATTGGAGGTCAATTGAGCGAATGGAACTGGTCGATTGAGTGAATCGTACGACCCAATTTCAATCGCACGATTAAGTCATGCGATTAGACTCGGTCGGACGACTGGAGATTGAGTCGGCCGAATGAATTGAGCGAATGAGTTCAGTCGCCCGACTGAGATGAGTTTTAGTATAAATAGGGCACTCAGTCGATCGCAGACCCCATTCGCCCTAATCGAAAATTGCACCGTTACTCTGCCAAAATTTCATCTGATCTAAACACCTTGCTATATTCGATTTCTGACTATTTGGCATTCTTGTACAGGTACAATGCAACACGATGGGGGTTATTTCAGTTGTTTTGATCTCAAATCTATGTCAATTTGTCCACTTTAAGTACTGACTTTAAACCTGGTCAAAAACCTAACTTAATCGCTTAAAAGGTTGAAATCAATGAAACTAGGGAGTTAGGTATAAGATTGCGAGTCTAAAGAACCTAAGCATAATGTCTAACTCGCAGTATTGGTTGATCTGAGTCTTAATGAAATCGAACAGTGAGTCATGCGAATGGACTCCAGATTGAACTTCAATCGCACGATTGATAGGGGCGACTCATTCAATAGGTCGAATGAAGAATGCGAATGGGTTGAGTGTGTCATACGACTGGACTCCAGAATGAACTTCAACCGCACGATTGAAAGGGACGATTCATTCAATCGGCCGAATGAATCATGCGAAAGAGTTCATTCGGTCGGCTGACCCAATCGCAGGTTCAGTCACCCAATTGAACTCAATCACATGATATATCAACCAATTGAAGCCCAGTCGCATTATTGCTTAACCGATTGAAGCCCATTCGCATCAATGTTCAACCGACTGAATTCAGTCGCATCGTTCAATCGCACGATTGAACTGAACTGATTCTATCTGATTTGGTCAAACCCTGTTTCTTTATGTTTAAACGTGCATGTGTTATTTGTTGCAAGCAGATGGCTAATCGCTGGTCCATCAATCCAAAGCACAACATATGTGCTCATTTGGATTCCACCTCAAAGAATGGTGGTGAGTTTGCAGGTATCATCGATTTTCTGAAGAGATCACGTATATATAGAGCCATCTCTACACCATGCACTCCCTACCAGTCCATTCAGAAATCATTCTGGGAGGGAGCATCAGTTGATCGATCTGAGGAACCCTACCGCATCAGAAGTACCATCCTTGGTAGGGAGATCGAGATCACAGCAGCTGATATCCGTCGAGTGTTGGGATTTGGAGACAATGAGGATCATCCGCTAAAGCTGCATTGCTTTCTGAGGATTGGTTACTGTGGGGACATCAACTCAGGTGTGCTGAACAAGAGCAACCTGAGCCCCCAGTACAAGTATCTAGCACATGTTATACTCAAGTGCATCGCGTCTCGGAGGGGTGGGTTTGATGATTTATCTGACCAAATCCAGAATGCCTATGTTGCATTGGTCCTAAACCACCCCTTCAGCTTCTCCAACATGATCTTTACTTATCTGATCGTGAACTTGGAGGCAAAGGGAAAAGAAGGTTTTTGCATGTACCCACGATTTCTTCAGCTGATTTTCGATGAGAAGTTGCCCGATCTGCCCAAAGAGAAGAGCGATGCAGTGGTGTTGGAGATCATGGATGACACCACTCTGGGCAGAATGAAGGTATATAGGGGCAAGCAGGTGAAGCCCGTGTTGAAGAGATTGATAGGGCATCTGGCCCGGGCAGATTATGTGGCGCCAAGGAGACGCAAATGGTGTCATGACGACAGTGATTCTGACACTGAGGTGATTGCTATATCATCTGATGACTCAGATGATGATGATAGTCATGACGGAGACGGTGGGCCAGTTTCTTCTGACGGCCCCTTTACTCATACAGCTCAGCCATCACCACCACACACAGTCACGGCGACTGCCGGGTTTGTTCATGATTTTTGCCCTCCTGATGATGAAGAAGAAAGCAAAGATAAAGGTTGACCCAGAGGGTTGGAAGCAAAGTGGTTGCCACCGAGAGAGGACTGAGGGTTATCGGTGGACAGTCTGGTACATCAGGGGATACACGCACAGAGTCTGATCCTTCGTATGCCCCTGATGAGCCCAGCAAAAGAGGAGGAGCACCGTTGTCCACTGGTAAAAGAAGGAAGACCATGGCGCGTCCGCATGGTAAGAAGGGAAAGAGAATGAGGTTCACCACATCTATCACTACCACAGCTACCACCTCTATACCATCCCAAACCTCTCAAGCCACCACCACTATCCCTACATCTCACACTCCCACATCCACCACCACCACCACTGTACTGCCTACCACTTCTTTCACTCCCTCTCCCATATTCACCACAGCCACCACTGTACCGCCTACCACTTCTTTCACCCCCTCTCCCATATTCACCACAGCCACCACTGTACCGCCTACCACTTCTTTCACTCCCTCTCCATATTCACCACAGCCACCACTGTACCGCCTACCACTTCATTCACTCCCTCTCCCATATTCACCACAGCCACCATAACCACCACTACTCACCAAACAGGATCCTCATCTTTTCCATCCAGCTCATTCATACCACTAGTTTCTGTGGTAGAGCAGCTTGCTACACTAAACAACATGGTGGTCAAGCTGATGGCTTCGGATGAGGCAAAGACGGCTCAGATACAGCAGCTGAGAGAGTTGAGCTCCTTCCAGACTGCTGAGATACATCAGTTGCGAGAGTTGACTTCTTCCCAAGCACAGCTGATCTCTCAACAGACTGATCAGATCACAGGTCTCCTAGAGCACAAAGCTGAGTCGGATAAGAAGCTGGAGGAATTAGAAGCTGCAAAAGTCAATATTGCTTAAGCTCAAAGGGACTCAAAGTGAGACCCTCAAGATTGGTGAAGGAGATGATGTTGAGGAGGACGATAATGATGAGGATGAAGATGATGATGAAAGTGAGGAAGGTGAAGAAGGGGATGACAAGAATGATGATGGTGATGATGAAGGAGAAGATACTGCTGGAGATCAAGGTGCTGAAGCAACAGAAGAGAGGCGCTCTAAGCGACGTCAAGACCAAAGATCCTCTACTTCTGCTCCACCTGATGATACTCAATCGATTGAAGACAAAAGTACCGACTAGCTATTTATGTCTTTGTATTTAAACAACTTTTGTACTTGAACATTGTGTTAAACTTAATATTATGTAATTGATGTTTATATCTATTTACTTAATATTGATTGTGCTTGATTACTTACTAATAAGTACTGTGTTGCATGTTTAAATCAAACAGATCCAAATTTTCAAAGAGACAAATACGATGTTGAACCCCTTCAGCAGGTCAAGAGTTAGTTAACAATGATTCTTGATCTACAGGGAATCGTAAGGAGGTCAGTCGAATACACCCCCGAAGAGGGAGAGATAGTACACAGTTTCACTAAAGAGCAGTTGGCCGAAATATTCCAGTTAAATGCCGACGAAATAGTGAAAGACGCTCCAGAAGTCCAAGTAGACAGTGATGATGAATTGCATGATGTTGATGAGATCGAAATAGAAGATGTGACAAACCAACATTATCCAGAGTACACAGACACCGAAGGTTATGTCATTCCAAATCTAGATGACAATCTGGTCAGTGAGACCTTCAAGACTCTAGATAAAATGGAAGAAGCAGAATGATAAACAAGAGGAGACAGCCCGAGCCACAAAGGAGGAAGTTAAAGTTAGAAAGGCTGAATGGGCTGCATGTTTTGAAGATCTACGAGCCCAACGAAGTGCTTCAACGTCAAATGTCTACACAAAGTTGTATAGAGTGAAGAAACACCAAAAGGTGTCGGGAAGGATTATATCGTGGGCTTATTTTGATGATCTTAATGTTTATGCAGTTAAGAGGGAGAGAGGTATTGAGTATTTTAGATTCCCACACGATCTAAAAACTCTACCAGGTTTTGAGCTAAACCAACTGGCAAAGCTGAAGTTGCTTTATGCTGATCCTAGAAAGATGTCAGGATGGTTTGAAGCTGCACTGAAGAAAGAGTACCACACCCGATGGGTAAACTTCAGGCCTCAGCAACCTACGAGGTACATTAGAAGGTCTGAAGTGGATCCACGAACCGGGAAACCCAAGATTGTGTTGAAGTGGCGTCCACCGTGTACCATGTCTAAGATCCCTCTAAGGGAAATGCCTCAGGACATCACTCCACACTTCAAGTGGTGGTACTATGATTGGCGAACAGGAGAAGCGGTCATAGTTCTAAATAAAGAAGGACAAATGGAGGTTATCAGGTATTCGACCAAATGTGGCTTACTAACTTGTCAGCTGAAGATATTTACACTTTATACCAGTGGCCACTGTTCTATGACTCGTAAGATATTGTACAAGCCCTCCAATTTCAAAACATGATCAGACTCTGCTTTGCATTTGAAATACATGCAGGAGTTACAAGAGAGGAGAAGTACAAGAAATTTGAAGAGGTTATGGGTCAAGTAAGACGTTAGATGAATCTAGGTCCAAGGGGAGTTTGTTGATACATATGTACCTAGATTCTGATCTCAATGTAATATCTTTGTAATATCTTACATATATGTAATTGAAATATGATTAATGAAATGCAAATGCTTGTATGTGCTTATAATGTTTAATGTTTCATTAATGGGTTGTGTAATGTATGGTTGATAAATTATATGGGTAAGTGATTGTCTGAATTGATATGCGTAATGTAATGATAACTAATGCATTCAAACTTATCGTTATGAAATTATCATGCGAATGGCCCATGCCAATGGACCATACGCATGAACAACTTCATGCGAATGACTCAGTCGCACGGCTGAACCAGCAGACTGGATCAGTCGTAAGACTAGAGCATGAGATTGAACCAGTCGTACGACTGAATGCTCAGTCATGCGTATGGATCAAGCGCATAGCTCAATCGCACGACTGAATCATGCGTATGGTTCAGTCGCACGAATGAGAAACCCTTACCTATAAATACCACTTAATTCGTGGAAAAACGTAACACTTCAAATACTTACAACCCTAGTCGACCCAGAGCGTCCTGTTCGTCCATTCCAAGTTCATAGAATGTCCCAGATCATTCCTAGTCCGTTCTTAACGTTTTCCATCATTAGGTTTGATCTTGTTAACGTTCTCCCTGATTGGATCACCAATCAAGTAGGATTCCGCACTATTTGATCCGGTATAATGAAGAATCAGTTAGTACTCCGTACGTACACGGTCCTAACATTATTCCAACATGATTTGTTGGTTTTTCACCTTTGACAATAATCTCTTCTCCAGTAGGCACATAGAGTTTAATAAGCTTTTGATTACAAATGATATATGCTTGGTTCGAGGCCAACCAGTCCATACCAAGTACCACGTCAAATCCCGCTAATGTCATAGGCAAAAGTTTCACAGGGATGACATGATTAGAAAGAGTAATCCTACCATTATCTAAGGATTCTGAGATTTTAACTAGATCTCCGTTTGCGGTTTCAACTTCATAGGATTTGTCTAACCTTACTAGAGGTTCATTTAACAAACTACAGAACTTATAGTCTATGAAGCTTTGGTTTGCACCAGAATCAAATAAAATTCAAGCATAGACATTATTGATAAGATGTGTAACCGGTAATGACGTCCGGCAAGTCAGCAGCCTTACGAGTATTCATCACAAATGCTCGTGCTGTCTTCTTCACACCAGGATCTGTCTTGGTTCCAGATCCTCCAGCACCACCTTCTTTAATAAGCCTTGGGCATTCAGACTTGTAGTGCCCTTGTTCATTGCAGTTAAAACAAGTTATCACCCTTTTCCTGTAGCAAGCCTCAGAAGTATGTCCTGAAGTCTTGCAATAGTTACAGAATAGAGTGGATCTGCATCTTCCCGTGTGTCTCTTCCCGCACGTTTTGCATCTGGGGAGAGAGTATAAATCTTGTTTCTTTCCTTGCCCTTTATCAAGTTTCTTTGTCTCTGTATTTGGTTTATGGACCACCTCTTTCTTCTTATTCTCTTCATGGGTTCTAACCATTCCATCTGTCAAAAGTCCAGCTAACTCTACCACAATCTGTGGCATGATGGCCTTCACCATATCACGAATTTCATTGACCAGTCCCCAAATATAGCGACTGATCATGTTGCATTCAGGTGTCACAAGATGTGGCACGAGTCGGGCATATGCAAAGAATTTGGTATTATACCCCTTGTTATCTGAACCAGCCATTCGAAGATTCAAAAATTCATTGGTGATTTTCTCCTTTTGTTCATTGGATAGAACTTTCGAGTTACCAATGCATGAAATTCATCCTAAGTCATTGCATAAGTCTTATCTCGTCCCTTTGACTGAATAATAGAGTTCCACCATTCCAATGCCTCATCTTTGAAAGAACGTGAGGCGAATAGAACCATGTCCTCATTAGCACACTTGCTAATGGCTAAGACTGCTTCAATCTTTTCTAGCCACCGGATGGCTGCAACTGCACCTTCGTTGCCTGAAAATTCAGTAGGCTTATATGCTTGAAATGTTCGATATGAACATCCATCCTGTTTCTTCCTTTTTTAGGCGTTTCATCTTTGAAATTTTCGCCACTCAAGCTATGATGATCATCATCTTTCTTTCTAGATCTTGAAACTTCTTTAGTTTGACTGGGAGGTTCTTTTTCTTTTAATGTTGCGATTATGGTAGCAATCACGTCTTTAATTCCCCCGGCGATCATCCTTTGTATTTCAGCTTTCTGGGTCGCACGATCTTCATCTTCATTAACTATCTTACGATTCCCTCTGGTATACACGTCGGGTCTACTATCATTGTTGTTTGACATTCTACAACGAGAATAAAAGGGAGTATCTTAATACTAAGATTCGAATTTTTCGTAATAGTATTATTGGATCCTTTGATAGGTATTTCCATCGTTTACGAGAAATAAGGTTCGTTAATTATGTCAGTATAATACTTTTTCCGATATCCTGCATATCAATATAACAAGGCATCTAGCTACCTTTTCTTAGTAGGCAATATTTATAATATTGGTTAAAGCCTAGATACTAAGACAAGTATATAATTCGCTAAAACCTGTGGCTCTGATACCAACCTGTCACACCCGGTCTCAGGGCACCCCGGGAGTGCGACCAATTGGTACGCGACATTGTTCGCTTTTTATTTGTTTGTTTTGAAAGATGTTTACACAGTGGAAAAACATTTCACAATTTATTTCATAAAATAAAATATTCTGATGATTTATAAATAAAACAAACTTTCATATATTCCTTGAGAATTAAAGACCCATAATTTTACATAACATTGTTCAACGCAATGTTTACAAAATTTTCTGTCTCCTGACAAATATTTAAAACTTGCCACAAGGTCTATGCCTAGGAAACTTTAGTCCTTCCAGCACTATTCTTGCTAATATGTTCATCACAGGGTTTCATGCCTAGGATTTATAGTCCATCCAGCACTAACACCTGACTAAACATATTTAATCATGTTTACCTGAAAAGGTTTGAAAATAATTCATCAGTGAAAAGCTGGTGAATACATTTAATTTGACACAAAATATTTCGGCATGAATAACGATAAACAATTAATCATAAATTAACGGTAAACCACATTTAGCAGTCTATTTCAACGGGAATTCCCCCTCCATATATACTGGTATTGGTGCTCAACTAGTCTTACTACGGGACTCTCCGGATCTGCACTGAGTCTGAACCAGCCCTAGTATGGGATTTTCACCCACCCCAGGATAAAATTTGATCAAACATACATATACTTCTGGTCTAAATGTTTTAGTACAATACCTTTATGCATTAACATGGTTAACGTACTAATGCCATTTTCGCAAAATAAAATCATTTGAATGTTTTGAAAGTATTAAACGTATTCACCTGGTAAGTTGAACAGAGCCTCTAAACTTGATAGCTTGTGTTTCTGAACCTTGAATTAACTTAAGGATTAAGTCACGAGCTTCTAACACCTTGATTAATTCAAAACTCCTATACTTGTTGTCTAGAGCATATACACCGGCTTCCTAATCTCGGGTTATCTTTGTGGTGTTTAAAAGGTAGTAGAGAGTTTCGTGTGTGAAAAGTAGGGAAGTCGATCAAAAAGTTTGAAAATGAAATGAAGCTAGAAGCATCTATTTATATATGGATATTTCTTACTCATTAAGTATTTCTTACTTATTAAGTTTTATCCAAACTTAATTATTAAGTCCAAAACTTAGCAATTAAGTTTTATATTTTATTCAAATCTTAGCCATTAAGTTTTATATTATATTCAAAACTTAGCTATTAAGTTTTATATTTTATTCAAGACTTAGCTATTAAGTTTTATATTTTATTCAAGACTTAGCTATTAAGCTTTATCCAAAACTTAGCCGTTAAGTTTTATCCTATTCTTTATCTAAACTTAGGCACTAAGTTTTATTCAATACTTAATTGTTAAGTTTTATCCATAACTTAACTATTAAGTTGCATCTGAAGGCTTAGCCATTAAGTATTTATCTAAAAACTTAGTCATGAAGTCACGCTTGCAACATAACTATGATTATTTATTGACAAATATATATGAAAATTCGCAAGTGTTACATATATTGTGTGTGTATGTATTCGGCAGTGTGTGTGTATGGTCATCGGGTGTGTGTGTGAATATATATGTATGTGTGTGTTTATGAGTATGTGTGTGTATGTATTTGGGTGTGCATCTATGGATGTATATATGTATGGTGTGTGTTGTAATATGGCTGCCAAATATATATGTATGTATGAATTCATGTATATAGTAAGTATGTATGAAGTTATGAAATTTCAAGTGTGTGTTGATATATATATATATATATATATATACATACATACATATACATACACATACATACACATACATACATGTGCTTGTGTGTGAGATTTATATGTATATAGATATATGTGTATGTGTGAGTGTGTGTGTGGGTATGTCAATTGGATCATAAAATAATTGTCGGTTGGATTTTTGGGTCATCTAAGATCAAGAATTATGAGATTGAGATCAAAGGTCAATGGTTGTATTTTAGACAGCTTGCTGTCGGAAAATTGGGTCATTTTGTGTGGGTGATACTTGATCATATGAAATCCTAAATGAACCAATTTAAAGTCTAAAACTAAGTTTGAAAATTCTACTTTTCAACCCAATTGGTCTCGTCAAAAACCACGAAGTTTTGAGCACTAAAACAGTTGATACAAAAATATTGGTTAAAACTGAATATTCTGGCAGATTGTTTGATCCGACTTTAAAAACACATAGCTCTAACAATTTTTATCAAAATGATCACATTGTCTCCAGAAAACAAATTCTATGTGTTATCTTTAAATACAATTGGTCTCGCGTCATTTTGTTATCATTTCAACCTCCAAACTGATTTTACAATATCTGTGTGCACACAGTAAGAAATGCTAAATACTTTTTAAATTACTAAATTGAGGGTAATGATTTTGACAACTAATTTTGCTAAGTTTTGCAATAAATATTAATCAATACATATATGAGATGATATGGTATAAATATGTTATCACGTTGAAATAATGGAACCATGTAATTCTAAATATATAAATATATATGTGTAAACAATAGTTGTGTGTATATTATATATTAATTATATGCATATATATATTTACTCGTGTTTAGTAGTGGGACTAATCATATTATTTAGGTATATATATATGATGTGAATCGGGCGTCAAACCCGAATCGACCCGAGAAAGATCGAATGTGTTATAATATGTATTAGGCGTGTAACAACTTAAACTATGTATTATAATAGGTGTTTGATTGCTTGGGTTTATGCACGTTGTAAGAAGTCTTTTTGATTTCATTACTTGTTGTATCATACAAGGTGAGTTCCGCGACCCCATTTTACTTACAGTTTTATAAATTTTTGAAGGAAAAGTATGCTCACCGTTTTTTTCTTCTATGATTCCAAATTATTCTGTTGGTCTGTTGTGTTACTATTTGCAAAGAATATCTGATTCATATATGTGTATTCTATGTTAGTTGTTATTTCCATTTGGCCCTGTTCGAGCCTATAGATAGTTTGTACCAAAAGTGGCCCTGTTTCGAGCCTTTGTATTGCCATTGGCCCTGTTCGAGCCTATGGATAGTTGGTACTAATAGTGGCCCTGTTTCGAGCCCCTGTATTGCGATTGGTCCTCTTCGAGCCTATGGACTATTGGTACGGATGAGACTTTATGTGTACGACAAGTGTGTAATTGTGAGGCTCAGGTTTATACGTGATACTACTTGCTTATAACCTTATGCACTTATGTCCTACCAAACTACTACATATCAAGTTTTTGTTTATTAATTAAACCTGCGAACTCACCAACCATGTGTTGACTTTTTGAGCATATTTTTTCAGGTATTAATAATCAAAGGGGATAGCTAGAGCCAGTGCCTTAGCAGAGACCCTAAGAATGTCCGTTGAAATTTATATTAGGGTTTTGGTCATTATTTAGTCTTATTCATGATTCTCATGTCGAACAATTCTTATGTTTGATTATGTGTTGGATTTGATGTTGTTTAATCTATAGACTATGCTAGTCGTCGAACTGATTAACCATGACACAAGTCACCATTGTGTCGGGTGATGTTATGACACGTGGGTCAATGCATTTATTATATCTCTATTAACTAACTAGGTGTTATGATTATCCCGTCTGTTACATCCTCGTGTTTCTACTACAAGCGGGAGTGTGACACCAACCCAAGCCAAAATAGTCAAGCTGCAAGGTTAGCTGATAGAATTCAAGATAAGATGCTTGAATAGTTCAATAGCAGAACCAGATATGTAGACAGAGGCTAGCAGGCAAGACTGCTGGTCAATTGGATGTTGAGGTGGACCCTAAGATTAGCTTTGAAGGGGAAACCTTGGCTTAGGGCCCGGTTGTTGGAACTACTTCAGCACCCATTTCCCCCCAGTGAGGCACCAGCTGGCGAAAGTGTCTCACAACCTCTCTCAGGCCAGAGCTCAAGTGTAACACCAAGCAATAAAGGCCAAAGCTCTCGCCACCCTGAGTCACCCAAGCCTGTGAGTGACAAAGGAATAAGAAATTGACTCATAAGGAGAATGAGGAGGAAAGAGAAGAAAAGGAAGCAAAGGGGAGAGAGTTAAAGTGAGACCCCAGGCTTCATGGAAGCTATAATTAGGGCTGCCCCCAGGCCAAATAACAAAGATGATGAGTTAAGGGCAGCCAAATTGAACTATCAAAGGAGAGAAAGGAGGTTGAGTATGCAGAATTAATCATCAAAATCAAAGAAAAAAGGAAAAAAAGACTCTACAAAGCTTCTATTCTCTCCCTAATTTAGGAAAGCCCTGAGAAATAGGCTGTGTATACTGAGCAACAACCCTCAGGTAGGTAGAGCACAAGATAGACATAACATGATAACCTACCCGAGTGCCATAAGTCTCTATCAGGCAGCAGCACTTCTTCCATTATCCTATGAGTATATTAAATTTGAATACCTCAAGCAGCTTGAGCAATAAGTGCTAAAATAGCAAAAGCTGCTAAGAGAAATATGAGGAAAGAGCCTGCAAAGTCAAGAACCACCATCAAAACATATTTGAAGAAGTCTACTGATAGGCAGAAGATGGTGAGGTTTTTGAAGCTGTGTGGATTCTTAAAAAGGTGGCTTGGTCCAATATCTCTATTCACCATGGATGGGCATATTAGAGTGATCAAGCAAAATATCAAAAGGGGTGAGCTGGTTGACTTGCATTCTCCACCAAGTTAGGCTGCACCTGAAATTGAGGTCAAGGTTGAACCACAAGAGACAACACCATCTGGAACTAGTGCTGCATCATAGCCAACTTTATATTCTGATCCACAGCAGGGTCCTGATCCTTCTACTTTTGAACCTGTGAAGGAGAATGACCTAACTTAGTAAGACAAACAAGAACAATCTAGTACTGCAGGCCAGTCTCCTTATTTAAAATTCAAAAATAGAAAAAGGACTGTAGAAGACTAATCAAGGCTCGGCAAAACATTTAAAGACTGAATGAAGACGAATTCTGAAGACAGCTTGTGCGAAAGCCAGATTCACGCGAGAAGAAACATTCACGCGACAACTGACTCCACGTGAAGGACTGGACCCGCGCGAAAGGCTTAGCCGCGCGAAAAGCAAGTCGCGCGAGAACTCTTTGTTTAGTATAAATAGCTTAGTTTTCGTTTTGTAATTAAGCTTTTGTTCATTATTCACTTCTGTACTGTGCGATTTCGCACAAGACCTTTAATAGGTTGTGTTTATTCAATAAAAGAAGCATTTGTGATCAATTCAATTCTTATTTCAATCCAATCATGTTTACATTCCGCATTCATATGATTGAGATCGTGGTTTGACTGTTTCTTGGGAGATTTCACGATTTAACAATTGGTATCAGAGCATTAGGCTCTAGAACCACGATTTGAAGAAGATTTGGATTGATTTCTACTCATTTCTGGAGCTATTCATCATTGATTACTTGAGATTCAGCTATGGTGATGTTATGCTGCTCAAATTTTGCAGTTTTGGACTGATTTGGACTGATTTAGTGGACTTTAGTTGAATTTTAATCATAATTAAGCTTAAAATTGAACTAAATTCATTAAAATCGGACTAAAATGAGTTTAATCAGACCTATTCAGTGAATTGGAGGTGACTTTCGCTTGAACAAACAGTTGGAGAATTGATTGTGCACGAAACTGGGAGTTTTCGCGTGCGAAATAATCAGTTTTCGCACAGGCAGTTATTTCACTTTTTACGCGATTTCGCTTGAAAAGTAAATTGGAATTTCGCACGAATCACAATTCTCGCACGAAAAATTGTGTCGCGCGAAAAAGGTTTTCGCACGATAGCTTCTCTCGCACGAAAGATCTGATTTTTGACTTTCTGATCAACATGTCTTCAACAACACCAAATCTAAAGCATCTTACTGCTTCTCTTCATCTTGATACTGAAATTGGTACTGGAAACAAGCCATCGAGACTTCTCAGTGAAGACGATTATGTAGATTGGGCGTACCGGTTTAAGAATCATGTTATTTACACGGAACCTAAGATGTGGAGGTCTATTCAGTATGGTCCGTATATTCCCATGTATACGAATGACAAAGGGGAGCTGGTCAAGAAACCAGAACATTTATGGGATGAAGGTTACATGAAGAGGTTAGAACTGGATGACAAAGCTTATGCTGCCATTACTATGGCATTAACTACTGAGATTTCACATAAGTTCAAAGAGTTCAGAGGTGCAAAGGTGTTATGGGATGCACTTGAAACTCAGATCATGGGTAATAAAGATATGAGGGAAAGCAAAAAGGATATGTTGAATCAAGAATTCAACATGTTTAATCATATTGTTAGTGAAGAGTTGGAAGCTCAGATTGCCAGGTTTGTTAGATTGGTAACTAAAATGAAGAGTGCTGGTATTACTCTGGAACCAATCACGGTGAACAAGAAGCTGCTAAATTCACTTCCATACAGTTGGAATAACAACTGTACACTGATCAAGAGAACCAAAGACTTGTATACTCTTCAGTTGACTGATCTCATTTCAACTATCAAGTCTTATGAAATGGACGATAAGCAGCGAGCTGCTAATCATCTAAGTTCTCTGGGTGCTGAAGGAACTGCTCTTTATGCAAAAATGGCTAGTAATCCTAATTACTATGTCAGTTATACCCAAATGTGTTAGCAACAACAAACTGGAAGTTCAGCATCTTCTTATATGCAACCAGTAATGAACCCTCAAATTCAAGTTCCAGCTGCTCAACTCTATTCCCCCATCATCCATCAACAAATCCCTCAAACTCAAAATTCTCAAACTGGTCAACATGCTTATGTTGCTACCACTAATCCATCAAAGCAGACAGTCCAGATTGCTGAGGAGCATCTTGCCCCTTTCACCACTTTCATGTCAAGCTATGAAGCTTTCATGGCTGGTAGACTCACTGCCCCTAATGTCTTGGTTGATGATCTTCAACAAGTTAATCCTGATGATGTTGAAGAAAATGACATTAAGTACCAAATGGCCATGGTGGTATACAGAGCAAAGAATTTTGCTAGACGTACTGGGAGAAAAATGTTTGGTGTAAACAACTCTAGCAAAATCGGTTTTGACAAGTCTAACCTGAGATGTTACAATTGTGACAAACCAGGTCATTTTGCTAGAGAATGTACTGAACCCAAGACCGGTCAAACTGAAGGCCCTAAAAAGATGGTGACTGTGGAGATTGAGTCAAAGAAAGACAAAGCTAGTACTTCTGGTGGTAACAAAGCATTCGTTTCACAAACTAATGCTGAATATGACTGGTCAGACCAAATGGAAGCCCTTGATCTAACATTGTCTACTGCATTCATTGCCAAGATTGTTACTGAACCTGAAGAAGAAGAAAATTTGTTTGCTGAGTTTGTTTCTGATGATTTGATGGAAGGTTTATTTGCTGAGAAAGAAGAAGTGAAGATAGAAGTTGAAGAAGAAAAGGAGAAAGTTGAAGAAGAGAAGGTGAAAGTTGAAGAAGTGAAGGTGAAAGTTGAAGAAGTGAAGGTGAAAGTTGAAAAAGAGAAAGAGAAAGTTGTGAAGAAACATCAGGATGAGAAGGTTGCTGAGGAAAGGATAGTGATTGAAGAGTACACTGTCGAGCCTCCAGTCAAATACCAATGTAATGATCCAAAGACTGTTGACGTTGCTCCAGTGGAAGAACAAGTTGCTGCTATGAAGGCTTTTATGGTCAAAAAGGTAGAAGAGACTGAAGGGGAAACTTCTGAACCAAAGGTATATGATGGTTTATGCACAAATTCATGTGTTGAGAAAGTTCAAAGATATAGAGTTCATAACGAAAACTTGATAATGGAAGTTGAAAAACTTCAATATCAAGCTCGAAAACACAAATCAAATAAAAAGATTTTCAAAGAAAAACTTGAAGGTTTAAACAATACAGTATATAATTTACAATTAAATCTTCATGATAAAGAATGCACAAATAATGATTTGACAAATAGAAACAATGAACTCGCCTTAGAAATTAATAGACTCAACAGTGAACTAGCCTCGGCTAAATTGACTGTTGAAAAATTTGAACTTTCATCAACTATGGTTGAAGGGATTATCAAGTCACAAATGACACAGAAGATAAAAGGAGGAAAATGCGGTGTTGGATTTACAAATATTGCTCCTCCAATTAATCATGATTATTCATGTTTACCTTCATCTGATCTCATTTCTGATTCTGATATGGTCTATGGGATAGGTTTCTCTCCATCTCTTGACTCAAAACCTTCAGTCAAGGTAAATTTGTCTGTTGATCCTATCATAATAACCAAACCTAAACAATCAACTGAAAATTTTTGTGCAGATAATGTGAAGGTAGATGGGTTGGTTGAAGAATGGGAGAGTGACAGTGAGGGAGAAAATAAGAGTGAAAGTTTGAAAAATAAGAATGTAAAGTTTTACGATCTGTTTGTATACAAACTTTGTCAGGAAATGAAAAGACTGTTGATTTGAATGAGATTAAATCAAATAGTAAATGTAATTTGAATGCAAATCAGAGGGAAAATCAGAAAGAAAAACTTGAAAAGGACTTTAAAAGTAGATTTGTTTCTAAAGGTTTCATTGAAAATGAAGAGCATATTTTTAAAGAAACGAGTTCTCGATTCTTTAAAAATAAACTTCATTATAATGCTAACCATGTGAATCAAGATATTTGTAGTCCAGATTTGCAAGTGAATGATCTTTCTTCATCCAATCTGAAAATTCAAAAGCCTGGTCCTTCTCCAGCATCCATTCGCATATCAAAGCCTGGTCATTCTCCAGCACCAATTCGTATATCAAAGCCTGGTCCTACTCCAGCAAATTCTAAGACTGGTCCTATTCCAGCACCATCAGTTCCAAAAGTCACAACTGCTAAATCTCAAATCCAAAGTGGTCATAATTCAACAATTTCCTCGAATCTGCAAAAGATGAACAAGCAATTATCAAATGAGACACAGATTCGAGAGACTGTGCAGAATGTTAAACCAAAAGGTCAATTTGACTTTGGTTTTTATGACAATTTTCATAATTGTCATCCACAGTTTGTTTTCCACACACAACAAAGAAGATGTTATCAGTGTGGAAACATAAATCATTGGCAAACAATTGTCCTTTTTGACAAAAATCACTGAGCAAACAACGATTTCATAATTCTATTACTCATAATAGAAAATTGTTTTTCACTCGTGGAAAATTTTCAAAACATATGCAATCAAAAGTTGCTAATGATTTTAATGTCAAAAAGAATAAGAGTTTGAATGATGATTTAAAAGAAAACATCAAGGTGAAAAGTGTAAATGAAAAGACTGATGTGCAAAACAAATATAATAATCTCAAATCATTTTGTCTTGCTGCAACACATAATGTGCTCAAGTCATGTTTGACTTGGGTACCGAAAGCTAAGTAATTTTGTTACTTATGCAGGGACAACCGCAAAGGACTATTGAAAGCCTATGGCATGTAGATAGCGGTTGTTCAAGACACATGACTGGGAATTTATCATTACTACAAGATGTTCAGTCATATAATGGTGGAAGAGTGATTTTCACAGGAGACAAAGGAGGACATATAACCAAGCGTGGTACAGTTACTAATGGTGTCCTTAGCTTTGAAAATGTAAACTTTGTTGAGGAATTAAAACATAACCCGTTAAGTGTGTCTCAAATATGTGACAAACAATATTCTATACACTTTACTAACAAAGAATGCCTAATCTTAAAACCGGGTTTTGTTGTTCCAGATAAATGGGTTTTGATGAGGACTCCGAGAGACAATGACACATATCTTCTGGATATGCATTGTTCTAATTCTTTGGTAACAGCTTCTTGTTTATTATCCAAAGCCTCAGAGAATGATTCCATGTTATGGCATCGTCGGTTAGGACATGTCAATCTTAAAAATATGAACACACTTGTACGTGGAAATCATGTCATTGGTTTACCTGAAAAAGAATTTCAATTAAATGAACATTGTTTGTCATGTTCAAAGGGTAAACAACATAAACTTCCTCACAAACCAATTGCACACAACTCAATCGAATCAATCTTAGAACTCTTACACATGGATCTATTTGGTCCAGTGAGTGTTTTAAGTTTGGGTCGAAGATCTTACTGTTTGGTTGTTACTGATGACTTTTCTAGATTTACTTGGGTGTTTTTCTTAGCATCTAAAGATGAAACTCCACACCTTTTAATCAAGTTCATTACTTTGGTGGAGAATCAGACTGATAAAAGGTAAAGTGCATCCGAAGTGACAATGGGACAGAGTTTTGCAATCAAACTCTGAATGAGTTTTGTGAATCCAAGGGAATTGCTAGACAATTCAGTGCTACTGGCACTCCACAACAGAATGGGGTTGCAGAAAGAAGGAATAGAACATTGATTGAAGCTGCTAGAACAATGATATCAGCTGCCAAATTACCGTTGTTCTTTTGGGCTGAAGCAGTAAATACTGCAGTTATGTTCAGAATCGTGTTTTAATCAATAAAAGATTAAATAAGACTCCGTATGAAATATTTTATAAACATAAACCCAAAGTTAAATATTTTAAAGCCTTTGGTTATTGTTGCACTTTGTTGCATACAACTGAATCAACTTCAAAATTTTCTAAAAGGCTGATGAATGTTACTTTGTGGGATATGCTGTTAATAATGTTGCATATCGAGTTTATAATAAAAGAACTAGATAAATAATTGAGTCATTTAACATTGATTGGCACGAGCTTAACATAACTGATGCAGGTTCAGCTCCTTCATGGGTTTATGATTATAAATCTTTGTTCATAAATTTTAAAATCTCTAAACCTTCGTCTGCAGATTCTCATTATCAAGCAATATCATTGGAAAACAAAATCATTGAGGAACTTCCATCTTTGATATCTGATGATTCTGTTGTTGCTTCATCATCCAAAGATATTCCTACAGCTTCTATACAAGTATCTGAATGTTCTGAGTCATTAGATGTTCCTTCAGAACAAATTCCTAACCTAGAGCTAGAAGAATCATTGAGTTCACCTTTATCTGCATCTTCTTCAGAAACTATAGATACACCGATCGAAGTCATTCAAGTTCCATTTGCAGAATCTCCAAATGTGTCTACTGCCTCTGAAAATCCTATTTCAGATGACACATTTGAAGAAAATATTGTGTATCAATCTCGACAATCTAAAGACGTTCTTGATAATGTTGAACACATTACTAATTTGGAAGATGGGATGGTTGCAGATGATATTCCTCAATTGAGAATACATAAAACTCATCCAACTGAAGCAATCATTGGTCCATTGCATGAAGGTGTAATTACCAGAAGTCGATCAGGAGCAATCAACACATGCCTTTATGCTTGCTTTCTATCACAAATAGTGCCCAAGAATGTGGAAATGGCACTCAAAGAAAACAACTGGATAGAAGCAATGCAAGATGTGTTGATGCAATTTAAGAAGCTGAATGTTTGGCATCTTGTTGAACTTCCAAAGGATAAGCTTCCGATTGGAACAAAGTGGATATTTCGAAACAAGACGGATGAAAAAGGTGTTATAGTTCGGAACAAAGCACGTCTTGTGGTGCAGGGATTCTATCAAATTGAAGGATTGGATTATGAAGAAGTGTATGCTCCAGTTGCAAGACTTGAAGCAATACGCATATTCTTAGCCTTTGCTTCTTACATGAACATCAAGGTGTATCAGATGGATGTTAAAACTGCATTTTTATACGAAGAAATGAAGGAAGAAACCTAAGTTTGTCAGCCTCCAGGATTTGAAGACCCAGATCATCCTGATTATGTTTACAAGTTGGATAAGGCATTATATGGTCTACATGAAGCACCTCGTGCTTGGTATGCAACTCTGACTGAAAATTTGCTTGCAAATGGTTATTCACGAGGCGCAATTGATCAAACCTTATTCATTCGTAAATCAGGCGATGACATCATTCTGGTTCAAATATATGTCGATGATATTATTTTTGGCTCTACAAATGATAGTATGTGCACGGAGTTTGAAGAGGTGATGAAGAAGAAATTTGAGATGAGTTCCCTTGGGGAAATTTCCTTTTTCTTGGGTATTCAAGTTACTCAATCTGAAACTGGTATTCTCATTCATCAAGAAAAGTATGTTCAGACTATTCTTGAGAAATACAAGTTTCAAGATTTCAAAGTAGCTCCAACTCCAATGGCTTCTCATCCTACTCTTACTCCAGATCCATTAGGAGAATCAGTTGATCAACATCTGTACAGATCAATGATTGGTTCCCTCATGTATCTCACTGCAAGCAGGCCAGATATCATGTTCCCTGTTTGTCAGTGTGCCCGCTATCAAAGTGATCCAAAGGAATCACACATGAAAGCTGTCAAGCGGATTTTCAAGTATCTCAAGGGTCAACCCAAACTTGGTCTTTGGTATCCTCGAAATTCCGATTTCAATTTATTTGCTTATACTGACAGTGATTATGGTGGTTGTAATTTAGATAGGAAATCGACCACAGGAGGATGTCAATTCTTGGGCAACCGACTCATTTCTTGGCAGTGTAAAAAGCAGAGCACTGTATCCACATCCACTGCCGAAGCTGAATATGTGGCTGCCTCGAGCTGTTGTTCCCAGCTTGTCTGGATTCAACAACAACTTCTCGATTATGGCCTCAACATTTATGACACACCCATTTGGTGTGATTACACGACAGTTCTGAACATCGTGAAAAATCTCATTCAACACTCCAAAACTAAACACATTGACATCCGCATCCATTTTATCCGCGACTATTTTGATCGAAAACTTATTCATTTAAAACAAGTGCCATCAACTGAAAACATTATTGATTTATTTACCAAGGCATTTGATCATTCTCGATTTGATTTCCTTGTGCAATCAGTGGGAATGATTAATTTTGGATAAATTGTTTTAATGAATCTTCATAAAAAGATTTTTCATTTTTAATAAAGAATAAAATTGCAATTGTTTCTTTTTCTTAAAAGGACAATCACAATTTTAGGGGGAGAAAATTAAAATAACAAGTTCTGAAAAATATTTTTGGTCTTAGGGGGAGTTAAGATCAAAGGAATGAAAAATAAAAAGAAGAAATTTTCATACTTAAATGAGAAATGATATTACAAAGTTCTAAATGAGTCTAAGTACTTTCAAAGGCTTAAATACGAATATACTTGGATTATGATTGATGTGTCGATAGGCTTTGCTTTCAGAAATGAAAAGATCATAATTGAGTGATTACACTTGAATTAAAGAGATATGACTTAGTGGGAACATATCAGGATTCTGTGACAATGACAAAAATGTTCTAACACAGACTGAGAGATATAATCTTGTCATACTCAAGCCTGTATGTGTTTGATTCAGTGATTATCATAACTATATATATATATATAAAAGAGAAAAACACAAAAAGAAAATAATTGAGCAAAAAGATGCCAACAAAGGCTATATAGGATATAAGATGCCAAGAAGCACAACAAATTAAAAGATATGTCAAAAAGACATACATACTATATGGTATATATTTTCTATTTTGAGAATATGTTCTGACCATGGAAGGCAAAATCAAAAGATGGGGCACGTAAGTCCGGATGGCTTGTAAGTCCTAAACATCTTGAGAGGGCAGACGTAAGTCCGGATGGCTGTCAATAAGTTCTTAAACTTGTTAATATTCCGGGTTAAGAGATATTTCTCAGGCTAGTTATGCTCAAATAGTTATATTTTAGGAATAAATAAATGGTATCACTGATCAACACTGCATGGTTTAAGTCAAATTGGGATGACTTGAAATCTCAACAGTGTCTTGAAGGATAATAATTATTTTACAGAAATTCTGATTGTGGGATCCACTGACTTATATTAAATCAACACAAAACATGATATATATATCACTCATTATGATTCTGAGTAAAACCTGAAGTATAAGTTTAAAGGGACAAAAGATATTGACAATCAACTTAACCAGTTATTTTAAATAAAGCCGGACAGAGTCTTAACTTGATAAAGAACTATATGATCTCATTATGAAAATTCTTACAAAACAAACAAATCTGATCTTGATTCTTTAATTGTTTTCATTATTTTGTTATTTTGTGTGTATGTGTTTTTCATTTTAATTTTGTGTTGTTTTATTTTTTAAGACAAATAAATAACTAATAAATTTTGAAAATTGAAGGTTCATTAAATTAATTGATCTCTTGGTAAATAAAACTTTATGTTGACATAATTAATTGAGAATAAAAGGATTGAGAGTTTTGAAAAATAAGAAAGATTTTAAAAGTTGAAAAAAAATCTGAAAAACAGTTCATCTCGCGCGAAATGGGGTTGTCACGCGGAAGATTGTCTCGCGAAAGGACTTGTCGCGTGAGTTCTTGGGGTTTAAATATCACAATGTTCTAGACGAAATCACTTTTCGCTCAAACCACAACCGAAAACCTTTTTCGCTTCGCATCCAAAACCCTTTTCGCTTCCCCTCTGAAAATCAAATACTGAGATCATTTCACTTTTGTTTGGTATTCTGAAACACCACACTGTTCATATTACATTCATTGTGTGATTTAAAAGGTACAACACGATTGTTATGGTTACTGTAGCTATGAAATACAAAGGGAAACTTAACAACTTTAAAACAAAATCAACTAAATAAACTTCATTGATAAAATTGACAGTTGAAATCGACCTAATGACATTAGGCGACAGTGATGGAATGAATTTCATGGTTTAAAATCATGTTTTGGTCTGTTAATTTGAAGTTGAGGTGTGCGAATCGCACAAGGAATTGAACAGACGCGAAATGGTGTTTTCGCGTGAGATCTCTTCTCGCGTAAATACTGTTTTCGCATAGTTTTGAATTTCACTTAACATGATTTTTCGCGTGAAACAAGTTTTCGCAAGATCTTTAATTTTCGCATGGAATTTATTTTCGTGTGAAAGAAGTTCTCGGATGAACCTGTTTTCGCATGATAAAACATTGTCGCGTGATGAGCATATTCGCACAAAAAGAATTTTTCGCGTGATAGGTGATTTCGTGCGACAGATGTTTTTTCAGCAAAATTTTCTATGTGTTGTTGTTCATTCTATTTCAAGTGGAATTATAGCAAGCACTTAGTTTTCACACAATACACTACTAATTGCTAAATTTCTAATTGTGGAATATTGGCTTTCACTTGAAGTTGTATTATTCTCTAAGTGTGAAAACTCAAAAAATTATATTTTCTAAGTGTTAACATGTTTCATATGCTTGATTAAGTTATTTCGAAGTGATCTAATCATGATTGTGTTTGACAATGCAGATGGCACAAATGATTTTCAATAAAAATCATAATTGTGTTGCATATTTAGATGATGATCCGGAAGGAAAGGAACTGTTTACATCGATGATTGAATGACTGAAGAATTCTCGCATAGTGTATGCTATATCAGCTGACCCAGCTATATATTCAGAGTTGATAGATTCTTTCTGGAGCACTGCTGCTCTAGAAAAAGACCAAGCTGGAAATCAAGTTATCACTGCTACTGTCAAGGATAAACGAGTGACAGTTTCCCAATCTATACTGAACCGAGTTCTTCTGTTTGATGACCACAAGGGTGCACCAACACGACTGGATGATGATGTAGTGATTGACTGTCTGACTCGTAAGGGATACGAGTACAGATATCCTAGTTTGGAAAAGAAGTGGCTACCACCGTATTGGAAGTATCTTTTTCATGTGGTGATTCATTGTTTGAGCAATCTTAAAGCTGGCATGGATAGTTTGAGTGTTGTTTTTGGCTCATTATTAGTATCTTTGGTTGATGATCTTCCTTTCAGTATCTCTGGGGTAATTTTCCAGGAGATGGTGAAAAATGCAATAGCCAATCCAGGAAGGAAGTTTATTATGTACCCACGTTTTGTCCAGCTGGTGATCAACGATGCTTATCCTGAGCTTGCCACTCAGAGATCTCCAAAATATGTTGTACAGACGATCAAGAAGGAGATTTTTACCCATCTCACTGGAGTAAGAGGTAACAAATGCTCTGGTGAAAGTTTTGCAAAGATTGGAAAATTTTCTGAGATAGAGGAAGATGTTGGTGGGTTAGAAGGAAATGCTCAATCTGAAGAAGCACAGACTGGCACGTCTGCATATGGTGCTAGAGATGATTTAGATGAGGAGATTGAAAAGTTATTTGAGGATGAACCTGTAAATGAAGAAAGAATGGAAGGAATAGTTCATTCTGCTTCCAGTTCAGAGATGTCTAGTGATTAAATATGGAATGTTCCCTATGTGATCCAAACTGATCAAACACCATCTACTCCAACCTCTTCAAGACCTAATGTTGAAGACAGGGATACGGATTATGTCCCGGAGGATTCTCCTAGTACATCAATGAGGAGAAAACGTATGGCAAAGAGGAGAGATTTCCCGGCAAGAAAAAGAGGTCGAGGTATTATTCTCAGGAGACCACGAACTCATGTGGTTATTACTGAGTCTGAACAAGAGCAGATTGCTGTTGAGACTACTTCTGCTCCTGAAACAGAAACAGTTCCTGTTTCTGAAGTAGCTAATATTTCTGAATCTAGTTTCTCTACTCCTCCTAGGCAAGAAAATTTGGAGTTTGATGTTGATACGTTTTTGAATACTCCTCCAAATTTTCAAGGGAGAGAAGAATCAACCAGTACTCCTCGTTCAATAACATTAGAAGAAAGAGTAAAGAACTTGGAGAAAGAAAGTTTTGAGAATGTTAAACTGATTGCTGAATTGAAAAAGGAAAATGAAGAAAAGACAAAGTTGATTAACATGATTCATCTTGATTCAACCATTAAAGACACAAGAATAGTCTCTCTCGAACAACAAATGAAGAGCTTGTTTGATTATTCTTTAGGGTTGGAGAGACAGCTGAATGAGCTTAGAGAATTTATATCTCAGACTTATTTTCATCAACCACCTGTCATAAGGTCTACTACGGTGATTAGAGAGTCAAGTAGGCGTTCTCCAAGCCCATCCCCTGCTGAAACTGTTCCAGAAAGAGAAACGGTCAATGAAGCTCAAACTTCTAATGAACAGCCAAGTGTTAGTACTACTGAAGATGTTCCAATTTCATCTGTAGTACCTATCATTGAAGCTTTCACTTCTACAGCTTTCGTTGAGCCAGAACATATGATGCCTTTGCCTGTTGTTAATGAAGAAGAGGATGAAGATTTGATTGATTATGGGGATTCAGATGATAATGAGTATGATGATGATGAGGATGATGATGACAATAATGATGATAATGGTGGAGATGATGGTGGAAATGATGGAGGTAATGATGATGGAAATAATAATGATGATGATGGAGGTGATGCTGCAGGATTATCTTCGAGTCCAACTGGTGATACTAACACTGATAATGTCAATCGACCAAGTGTTAGTGATCCGGAAGGATATGATCCACTTGACCCTGCTACTGAAAGTTTGTATGAAAAGGAATTGTATTCTTTTCAACAATCTTCATCAAGTGTTGTCGAAGAAGAATTTGATGTGTTTGATGATTTGGATGATCAGAATGAATATACGGATATATTTGGGAACAACCTTCAGGAGTTATTCAAAGATATTAATCTTGAAGAAGGAGAAATCCCAACTGAGACTGTGAGTGGTTCAACTCCTGCTGTTTCAACCAAGAAAGATTCTACTGGTCAAATTGTATTATACACTAGAGGAGGCTTAATGTTTAAAGCACCACCACACCTACTGAAGCTCATTTTATGTTCATTTCAAAACCAAAACAAAAGTATGGTGAAATGTCTCATGTTATCAGTTGGGGATATGATGGAGAGAAAAGGTTGTATGTGATAAAAGAAAGAATGGAGAGATTGATTATCTGAAGAGCACACAAGACTTCCATACTCTATGTGCTGCTGATCTTTACTCTATGGGCAAAGCTCCGTTTTTCAATGAAAGTAACCACAGTGAAGCTGAATTGATAAGATCAATGATACGAAGGGAGATGCGAACAAACTTTAAGGACTTTAAAATTGCCAAATCGAAGGTGATTGATGACTCTACAAGAATAGATGAAAAGACTAAAGCTCCAATGAAAATAAGAGTCTATCAACATCCAAAATTCATCAGAAAAGTCCCAGTGCACGCTCCAGTTCCTCCCAATTCTTTGAAGCAATTAATTTTTGGAGATGTGAAAAGGATTCGGGTCATGCTGTGATCAAATGTACTGACAGATCATTTAGAATCATTGATCCAGCTGACTTAATGAAATTTGGCAAAGACGACTTACTCAAGCTATTACACTGCCCCATTTCAGCTGATGAGTCAGTTTACTTTCTGTCTTGCCAGTATGTATGGATGACAGATCGAATCCTTCGGAACAAATGGTATGCTTATTCAGGATCTTACAAAAGGGCTAACGTTGATTTTGATTAATGATGTTTCACCGAGCCTAGGGGGAGATTGTAGAAGACTAATCAAGGCTCGGCAAAACCTTTGAAGACTGAATGAAGACGAATTCTGAAGACAGCTTGTGCGAAAGCCAGATTCACGCGAGAAGAAGCATTCACGCGACAACTGACTCCACGCGAAGGACTGGACCCGCGCGAAAGGCTTAGCCGCGCGAAAAGCAAGTCGCGCGAGAACTCTTTGTTTAGTATAAATAGCTTAGTTTTCGTTTTGTAATTAAGCTTTTGTTCATTATTCACTTCTGTATTGTGCGATTTCGCACAAGACCTTTAATAGGTTGTGTTTATTCAATAGAAGAAGCATTTGTGATCAATTCAATTCTTATTTCAATCCAATCATGTTTACATTCCGCATTCATATGATTGAGATCGTGGTTTGACTGTTTCTTGGGAGATTTCATGATTTTACAAGGACGGTCATAAGAAAGGACAAGAAGAAGAAGAAGTCCAAGGCATCCATCTATACACCTCAAGATGGGTCATAACATCCTGAGGGTGCTCAAGAAGATGCTGCTCAACAAAGTTCACTTATAATAGAGCCTCTTGATGCTGAGAGATCTATCTTGTCTTGTATGTTTGCTACTAATTCAGACAGATGGTATGTCATTAGAGATTAAGGAGGTCAAGACATATACTTCTGGCAAAATACTTTTGACCTTCCTCTGCATGATCTTTATGACATAAGAAGATACTTTAAGAGTCTAAGGTATCTGGACCAACAGATGATAAAAGGAATGGTCTTGATCCTGATGAGGATGTGAGCTATGACATGTCATACTCAAATGTCAAAAGGCAATCTACCTTTTACCTCTATATTATCTTGTTGTTTAGATTTCTGTTTCCAGCTGGCCTTCAAATTATGGACGGCTGTACAATATAGTATAAAGTATCTCAAGTACTTGTATTTTTAGATGAGCTCTGTAACACTTGTAAGAACTTGAGAGCAATATACATTATTCTTGAAAACCATATTTGAGTGTTATTGTTTATTGTTCTTGTTACTTGTGTTTATTGTCTCATCCTAACCGGTTCCTTATTTAATATGTTAAGTGTTATAAGTCTTTACTTATTGTGAAATTATTGCATTGATCTCATTCAACGATACTGCACTTCATATTCCTTTAAATATAAAGTCACTTACTTACAATTAGGGCTGTTCACGAAATGAACCGAACTGAACGCAGCCTCGCTCGAACTCGATTCGTTTTCAAACCGAGCCGCTCGGTTCGATTTGAATTTACAAATTCAAGTGCAAACATATTTCTCAAACTCAGTTCGATTTACAACCGAGCGCTCGGTTTCACTCGGTTTCACTCGGTTTCGCTCGGTTCAAATACACACCCACACACATAGAGTACATACCCACGCACACATAGAGTACACACCCACACACATACAGAGTACACACCCACGCACACACTGTCACGCACACGCATCGAATTCGTACATACATACACATTACAGTAGCATACATACATGTTCGCCAACAAAACCCGAACGTAACCGAAACAACAGAACGAAATGATAACAAACGATTACGAGTCTAACCTTCAAACGGGTTTACGGGGATCTTGATTGCAGCTGGTTTCCACGGCGGGGAGGGGCTGTCAAATTCGGAAACGAAAGGCACGACGGCAGCAGGCTCACTGCTGGGGCAGTTCACGAATGGAGGAGAGGGTCGCACGGTGGTGGTCGACGGAAGTGGGGGCTTAGGGTTATGGCTTCATAAAATGTGTATATATATTTTAGATAATTACTCAACACCCCCTCAACTTAGCTTAATTGACCAATTAACCTAAACTATTTATGATTAGGTTTTTGTTTTTTTATTGAATAAGTAAAATAGTAATACAATTAAATAAATTAATATATATATATATATAATATATAAAAACTAAATTAAAAATAATTCGAGTGATACCGAACGAGCACCGAGCGAGCTTATCTTTGCTCGTGCTCTCGGTTCGTTTTAAAACCGAACCGAGCTGCTCGGTTCGTTTTAGAACCGAGCCGCTCGGTTCGTTTTAAAACCGATCCGAAATCGAACGAGCAAAATTCCAAACATTTTTCGAACGAGTTCGAGCGAGTTTCGAGTGTGGAGCTTTTTGAACAGCCCTACTCACAATTTCTATATAATTATATGTATGTGGCATGAGATGTAGAAGATCTTAAAAAGATAAAATAAATTTAAGAATGATGATTTTTCCATAAGTTATGAGTATAAATATAGAAAGCTGAGTAGCATTTTTAGAAAGCACTTAACCTAGTTTCAAGATTTCAAATTTATGAATCTTTTGGGCCAATACTAAAAGGGGAAAAATGCTTTATTCGATAAAAAATGTGTGTTACTACCAACACAAACATCCAATGTTTTTAAAATAGTTTGACTGCAATAATTCGAGTCAAATAGTTTGACTGCAATAATTCGAGTCAAATGTTCCACTCCAATAAAAAGAATAACTTTAGTATTTTTTATGACAACTACCAACACAAACATCCAATGTTTTTAAAATCGGATCGGATGTTGAATCGGACGCCTTACTGTTTGGTGGTCGGACCGGTCGGACCGGATGGATCGGATTTAACTATATTTTAATTATATTTATATATGTAATTAAATATAAGTAATTTATATATAATTTATACATATATTTTATAGTTATATATAAAACTTAAATATATTTGTATATCCGAATTACTAATTTATGGTTTAACACCCCGTTTTTACCCACTAAAATTTAAAAAAAAAATATTGAAAACCGGTCGGAACCGGGCCGGTTCGCCGGTCCAACCGCCGGTTCGGTTCGGACCGGCCGGTTCAAATGATCAAAAACGAATCACCCCTGACCGGACCGGACCAGCCCCCGATTCGCGGTCGAACCAGTCGGACCGGCCGGTCCGATCCGGTCTCAACAACACTGCAAACATCCCTCGAGGACGTATTTCTATTTCATTTCTTTCATGTCATTTCAAACGTTTGACATCCTATAAAATGACATTTAACAAGTTATTTCCTCTCGATGCAACAAAAATCCAATATATTACAAAGTGGAAAAATTAGTTAAAATAATATTAGGTTTGATTATACAAAGATGCTCTCTGTAATCAAATATAAAGAGGGTAATATGCTAAAAATATCATAACATGTGTATAAGTAGCAGCAGTAGTAGCAATAATAATAATAATAATAATAATAATAATAATAATAATAATAATAATAATAATAATAATAATAATAATAATAATAATAATAATAATAATAATAATAATAATAATTATTATTATTATTATATTATTATTATTATTATTATTATTATTATTATTATTATTATAAGTAAAATACTTTCAAATTTTCTCATAAAAGTTCGTTTATAATTTTTTTACATGTAAAAACCCTCATAATTTCTCATAAAAGTTACTCAATAATTTTCGCATATAAAAAACCAACAGTTACTCAATAATTTTTGCATATAAAAACCAACATACTTTCTGTTTTTTTCCTTAAAAACCCTCAACTTGTTTAAGTTATAAATGTTTTTAAGTCATGGAAGCAATTATGTTGAGGGATTTTTATGTAAAAACAAAAAATATGTTGTTTTTTGTGAAAAAAAGTTAGGGATTTTTATGAGACAATACAGAAAATAAGTTGGGTTTTTTACATGTAAAAAATTATAGAAGGACTTTTGTCAAAAATAAATAAACATTATTATTATTATTATTATTATTATTATTATTATTATTAATATTATTATTATTATTACTATTATTACTATTATTACTACTACTACTACTACTATTATTATTACTATTATTATATTATCTATTATTATTATTATTATTATTATTATTATTATTATTTTATTATTATTATTATTATTATTATTAGTAGTAGTAGTAGTAGTATTACATTCGTGTAAAAACCTATAATATCGCTCTTGCACGCGACAAATCTTTAACGCGCTATTATCATTTTGTGTCGTGTCTTAGTCCATTTATAGACTTTCCCTATATCGATTCGTTAAAGTTTATATTTTAAACTTTGGATTAAATAAAAATTGGAATGAAAAGTTTAGGGTCTAAAATAAAAAATTTAAAACTAAAAGAAATTAATTACTAAGTAGTTCAGGGTTCAAAGTGTAAAATTCAAAAATATATATATACAATCTTAAAACTCTCGGCCAAGAACACTAGCAAAACACCCCAACGTCGACGCTACCGAGCACCGCCGCGTACACCCTCCTCCTATCACAGCGACACCGTCAATCGCACCCGTTCTACTAATAGTCGAATCACGGGTAAGCATTCTCATTCTTCATCTAGTTCTGTTTCATTTCGTTACACTTCGTGTTGTGTCGTTCATTTCGTTTTATTTCGTCACTTGGCTGTGGTTCGGGTCACTGTTTCGAAAAAGCGGCGCTTGCGCGGGGATCATTGTCAATGTGTGCGGGTTTGGGTTGGGGGTCGTCATGTGTGTGTGAATGTATTATGTATATATATTGTATACATGCAACCGTGTATGTGTGAATGTATATATATGTGTGTACCATTGTGTGCATGTATGGATGATGGATGTATTTATATATGTGTGAATGTATATATGTATCGCTTGTGTGTATATATATGATGTTGTATGTATGTCGATATGTTTGTGTGAAAAGATGCATTGTGAATAAATGTGGTTGTATCTATATATGGTGAATATGTATGTACGATTGTATATATAGTATTTTGTGCGGTTTTTGGGAACAAACACAGCAGCCCAAGGCTGCTGTGTAGTGAATATCTGAGTGATATGTAAGGGTTAATATATATAACATGTGTTTGTGGGTTGATTATCACACCCTAACCTTAACAGCGGAAACGTTGAGATGTGAGGGTTAAGATTGTTTAAAGCCACACAACGCTACCTCAAAGTATAAATAGTATAAATCATAGGGTTTCAAATTGTAAATTACATGTAGAAGTTCAAGCAAACAACCATAACATAAGATAGATAATAAGTGCAAGATCATAAAACAATTATGAAATGAATTCTTTATTTTATTCTAGGTCCAATCCTAGATGAACTCAATTCTCCAAGAATCAACAATTAAGCTTGTGCACCTCCTAAAACGTGTTAAAAATAAAGTCAACATATGTATCTTGGTAAGTTCCCATGAGGTAGTACATACATATATAAAACCTTTTTAAGAGGCAATTCCAGTAATAGGTTAAGTAATAACACATCAACAAATAGATAGCATGATGATACAATCAAACCTTGACAAAATATGGCCACAACGAATTATACGATTAGCTAAGTGTACTTGGTTCCCATGATGAACAAGAATACATCATCAAAAGCCGGCAATAACATCGCTTTAGCACCAAATAGGCTTGTCAAGCCCATAGACCTATGACGTCGCTAGGCTAGCAATAGTTAATGATGTTTTTACAAAATAACTATCATATAATGTTCACCAATATTTCAAATAACCATGACAATTCAATAAGACGAATTGCAAGTGCTTTACAAGTATTTAAAGAATTTACAAATATACATTTATACGGTTAACATGCTTTACCCTGAAATGGTGTGAAATAAAGTAAAAATAGGGTATGGAAACTCACATGATATATGATGTACTTTGATTAATAAAAAAACTAGAATAGCACCAACGGTTTCTTCACTATTTACCTATACGCTAGTGTTTCAAGATTAGATTATAACCGGATAAGTTCAAGAGGCTATGTGAAATCTAGGGTTTGTCATAAGAATTTGAGGTTTAGCACGACTTAACATTATAAAATTTTATTTATAATTTGAAAGTGAATGATCATAAATAATAAGGTTAGTATTGCAAATGATGAGTAATTCTCAACTATATTTTGATATCTTTATAATTTTAAACTTTTAAGATAATATGATATACATTAATAAATAATGAACATACAAAACCATATAATAATTTATTAAAGTTTTCTTGAATTAAATCTATAGAAAATAAATGAAAAAAAGAATAAAATGATCAAAAGAAGCAAAAAGAAAAGATGATGATTTTTTTATATAATATGTAAAAACTCATCGTATGTTGTTCTAGATATTTTTAAAATCATCTAAATTGTTTAGCATAAATTCTATAATTATAGAATTATTAAATAATTTCATGAAAAAAACCAAAATATAAATAATTTTATTTTAATACATTATCATTTTATGATTTTTCTGAATTTAAAATATAAGAAAAACCCTTTAAAAAAAGTTACGGGTTGTGAGGTTCAAACCCGCGACCTCCTATTGGTGAGGGTGGTGATTTACCAGTAGGCTGGGTAGCCTATGCCTGGTATTACTTGAGTTTTAAATCTTAGAAGGACTTAAACAGATAAACCCCCAATTCTACATGAACCCTAGAAGAATCAAAACAATTGAACATCAAATCATCGATGTTAATGAAATTAACCATAGAGCTTTGATTCCCCATGGTTAATCGAGAGTGTTGTATGTTTAGAGTTACCCAAATTGATGTAGAAATCGACTGGACGGGTGTTGGCACATCACAATGAATAATGGCGATTGAAGGTCGTGTTTGTGTGTGTTCTTTGAGAAATTCAAGTTATAGTGAGTTGAAAGAGGCCAATTCAATCATTTCCCCTCTACTATGTACCCTCGATTAGAGTCGTTTCATGTTCAATGATTTCGGGTTTGAGTTCGAGGGTTTCAGTTGAAATTCGAGATATAATTTACGGTTTCAAATGAAATTAAACGTACCAATGATTACTAATTGGTTATACGAACGTGTATACTTGATTAATCGGATTGTTAACACGACCTTCAAACGTACCAATATGGTTAGTATTGCAAATGATGAGTAATTCTCAACTATATTTTGATATCTTTATAATTTTAAACTTTTAAGATATATGTTATACATTAATAAATAATGAACGTACAAAACCATATAATAATTTATTAAAGTTTTCTTGAATTAAAGTTATAGTAAAATAAATGAAAAAAGAATAAAATGATCAAAAGAAGCAAAAAGAAAAGATGATGATTTTTATATAATATATAAAAACTCATCGTATGTTGTTATAGATATTTTTAAAATCATCTAAATTGTTTAGCATAAATTCTATAATTATAGAATTATTAAATAATTTCATGAAAAAACCAAAATATAAATAATTTTATTTTAATACATTATCATTTTATAATTTTTATGAATTTAAAATATAAGAAAAACCCTTTAAAAAAAGTTGCGGGTTGTGAGGTTCAAACCCGCGACCTCCTATTGGTGAGTGTGGTCCTATGCCTGGTATTACTTGAGTTTTAAATCTTAGAAGGAGTTAAACAGATAAACCCCAATTCTACATCAACCCTAGAAGTAAAATCAAAACAATTGAACATCAAATCATTGATGTTAATGAAATTAGCCATAGGGCTTTGATTCCCCATGGTTAATCAAGAGTGTGTGTGTGTGTTTAGAATTACCCGAATTGATGTAGAAATCGACTGGACGGGTGTGAGCACATCATGATGAATAATGGCGATCGAAGGTCGTGTTTGTGTGTGTTCTTTGAGAAATTCAAGTTATAGTGAGTTGAAAGAGGCCAATTCAATCATTTCTCCTCTACTATGTACCCTCAATTAGAGTCGTTTCATTTCAATGATTTCGGGTTTGAGTTTGAGGGTTTCGGTTGAAATTCGAGATATAATTTACGGTTTCAAATGAAATTAAATGTACCAATGATTACTAATTGGTTATACAAACATGTATACTTGATTAATCGGATTATTAACATGATTTATTACCGAAACGGGTTTGATTAATGATGAGGTTCAGTTTTGCATCTAAGGTTACCATAACCGTATTTAAAACCCAATTAAAACACATATTCAAGTTCAAAACAGGTTCACGAAACGATTAAGAGTGTTTTGAGGTTACATAATCTAGATTTGAGGGTGTTTTGAGGTCGTCGGAGCCGCGCCGGACCCCTACCGGCCGGCCACCGGAAAAACGGGAATGGAAAAGGGGGTGTTTGTTTTAAAAAGTTTCACATTTGGTCCCTGTGGTTTCTATTTGTTCAAGTTTTGTAATTACCCCTTTAAAATAGTTTTAAAAATTACATTTTTAATCCCCTAACTTATCAAAACACTAATCTAATAATAAAATCTATTTGTGTAAATTAATATCAACTTTATAACCTTTTTAAGTTTTATAAAACTTTAGATGTTAGCTAATTATTTCTAATTAATAATATTTTGACAATGAAACCCTAATATTTCCTAAGAATTTATAGGCTTCACTCATTTAAGTGCTACGCTCAATGAGCTTAAATATATCATTTCACAATAATAATTAGTTAATAGAATGTTTATCACACGAATGATCCAAGTGATTTTATTTTTCACATAAATAATCCTTACAAGAATAACAAAAGTTAACAGTTAACTAACGAGCACACGAACTGTCACATTAATATATAAAAATGTGTATGTGTGGTATACATAAAATGTGTGTGTGGATTAATATGCCAAGTGTGTGTAGTGTATGTATTATATGTAAGGTGTGTGTTTGTATGAAATCATGGGTATGTGGTGTGACAACCGTATATACGTGTGTGTGTATATAATATGTATATATCTGTGTGTGTGTGTGGTGTGTATATTGTTTGAGTGTGTGACCATGAGTATGCATGCATACCAGTCTAGGACTATACATAAGAGAGTTCGTAAAATATATATACACATATTTATTGCATGGGTGCATCGACCCGTGTATATAATAATATATGTATATGATGGTGTGTGAGTATGTGGTGAAAATAAGTGAAAAAAAGATAGCATTGTGAATTGGATTATCTACTTATTTAAATAAATTACAAATGTATATGTAATTTAGTGTGTGATTATAAACTAATTATATATATATATATATATATATATATATATATATATATATACATACTTGTGTTTAATTATGTGAGTAATCAAATTATATATATATATATATGTATGTATGTATGTATGTATGTATGTATGTATGTATATAGCTTTTTGAGCGAGTCGCGCGTTAAATCCAAACAGACTCAAAACCGACTTAACGTATATTTTATCATCGAACGTGTTTAAATATTTAATTATAATTATTATAGGTGGTGATCGTTCGTTGATCTCATTCTTTGAAGCCTTTTGTCCTCTTCATTTCATCTCATTTCAAGGTGAGTTTCGCGATCCCGTTTTTATTTCAATTATTTATAAAATCTAGGGGGAAAAATATGCTCATCTTTTTTATGATGTGAAGTTATTTAATCTTTGGGACTGTGTGTTTACTATTTTGTGAGTTAATATCTGGTACATGCATGAGTTTCTATGTGGTTCTTTATTCATAACTATTTAACCCCGTTGTTAGAGCCGACAGACAGGTATTGATGTTACTATTGGGCTGACACCCCCACCCTTATTTGTTAGTATACTAGTTGGAACTGACAGTGGCCACGGAGGGGCCCTAGGGTGAATATATTCGGACAAGATCTGTGTGTATGTCATAGGTTTAGTTGTGAGGCTCATGTTTACATATGATATTACTTGCCTATAACTGTATGCACTTATGTCCTACCAAACTATTACACAGTATCAAGTTCTGTTTATTATTTAAATCAGTGAACTCACCAACAATATGTTGATCCTTTTGACCATATCTTTTTATGTAACAACCATTGATGATAGTTAGAGATGCTGCCCTAGTGACGACCTTATGAAATACATTTAGAGACATGCTTTAGTGTTTCTGACTTTATGCTTTGTATATCTTTGTTGATCATGTTTTCGTTTACTTGTTCCCAGGTTGTGGGATTTAAATTTTATTTTGACTATTTGACTATGATTGTCGTGGAATTAATTAACTGCAACACAAGTCTCCATTTGTGTCGAGTGACGTCATAACACGTTGGTTTTCATCATTTAATGTATCTCTATTAATTAGCAACGTGTTATGACGATCTCGTCCCTTACATCCTCGTGTTTCCGCTATAAGCGAGGGTGTGACACCTCATATATTACACGGGTTGAATAAACAAATTATTAATATAATAGAATTTATTAATTAAAAATGATATTCTAAGATATGATATGATTGAAATTACGTATGAGTAATAATTATAAGTTTTTGATTTCCTTCAATCAAAATTCAATTTAATTTCAATATACAATTAATTTCTTCTTCTTATTTGTTTATTCTGATCAATGTGTTCTTAAGCACTTCTTCATCAACTTTATCTTCTGCTATAATGAGGTTTAAACAAATATAGTTTGATATTCATTCATTTTGATTTTGATTGATAAGAAATATAGATGTATCTTGTTTATCATTTAGTTTTGTTCATATTTACAGGTTGAAATGTCATCCTTCATATAACAGTGGTTGTTTTTACTTAATAAATCACTTTGATCCGTTCAATTTCATACTTCACGAGTTAAACCATGATCAATGATGTTTAAATGAACGATATAATTCAATCAATTGATTGTGTTTTCTTATTATTGAGATTTGATATATGATTTTTATACTATTTTTTATATTAACACAATCGATTGTACTGTTT
This sequence comes from Flaveria linearis, assembly GCA_024085815.1. Lineage (NCBI taxonomy): Eukaryota > Viridiplantae > Streptophyta > Magnoliopsida > Asterales > Asteraceae > Flaveria > Flaveria linearis. Next base: position 62,360,256 of record CM044009.1, read on the forward strand.
CTTGAGATTAAATTTTTTTCGAGTATATTGTTAGGACCGTTTTCGTACGGAGTACTAACTGATTCTGCGTGAGACCAGATCAAATAGCGCGAAATTCTATTTGATTGGCGATCCAATCAGTGATAATGACGACCTGATCGATCTAACGATTAAACAAACGTTAAGAACGAGTTGGAATCAATCAGGAACGAACTATGAAGATGGATGAACGAACTGGGACGCTCTGGACGGCTAGGGTATGATAATATTCGAAGTGTTTTTTTTCTCGAATTATGTGGTATTTATGGTTCAGTCGTGTGACTGACTCATGCGTTTGATTCATACGCATGACTAAAGGTTCAGTCGTGCGACTGAGTCAATCTTATGTCTTAATCATACGACTAATCCAGTCACCTGGTTCAGTCGTGCGACTGGTCCATAAGTATGGTTCATTCGTGCGTATGGTCCATAAGTATGGTCCATTAGCATGAATAACCACCCGACTAAGTTGAACACATTTTTGAATTATTATTGACTTAGAACTATGTACAACAATCTCAAACCTATATATAATGTTCATACATATAAATAATACCAATTACAATAAGAATTTGATATAATCACAGACAAATAAACATCAAAACACATATCATATTTCATTAAGCATTTGTATTACATATATGTAAGAAATGAAAGACATTTACATTGAAGTACATAAACTAGGAACATAGTGTATCAACATCTATGGTGACGACATATTGTCGCCATAGGTCCTTTTTTATAATTATTTTAATAAAAAACAAAATAAAATAAATTGGACAACACTATAGTGATGATATGTCATCGCCATAAACCATACTATTTTATTATTATTATTTATTTTTCATATTTTTCAGATTTTCTCAATGTTACAGGTTTGAAAACAAATTTATATATTAAAACGAGAGCTAATATTATGAATACCTAAAAGGAAGTCAATACGATTCGAGTTATATACAAACGAAACTACTAATGTAAACATCATTAAGTTTTTACAGACCTTACAAATTAACTATTTAATGATCGTCATCTTGATCATCTTCATTGTTTTTAGGATTTGATTTTCTTTTTTCAAATTCATTCATACGTTTATGTAGTCCACGCACTTGTTGCCTAAGTGCATCGATTTCCTCATCCTGATATGATAAAGACTCGCTTATGCTTCATAATAAGAGATGTTTCTTACATTTGGTCTGACACCTCTCACGCTTTTGTCCTAAGGCGAGTTCCAAACGTTCCACCTCATTTACGGGCGAATCACCCGCCTCCATTTCTATTTGTGTGCTGATTTTCAATTGTTTCCTGTATTATTAAAGAATAAAATAAAAAATTATTAATATTTTTATAAAAGTTCGGCAGCATAACTGCTGTTAAATGGAAAAGCCATCCTATTCAAATATAAGTAATCAAAGATAACAATTCTACAGTATTAATAACCAACAACGAAAGTTATAATATTCAAATGTTAGACTCATTTAGACGAAATATTACTCCAAATTCCCCAAAGGTCATTTTAATAGACATTAAATATCTAACTTTTAGTTTAAAACGATAAAATGGCCCGAACCACTTAAATTTAACAACTTGCTAGATTAACAAACTAACAGCATACCAACGTCAGTTAAAATACTAGCAACATATAAACACATGATAATAACATATTTAACAAATCATATAAAGAAAGCTTTAAACTTATCCAATCTTATTCTGCCTTTAGGTTGACCCATCCAAAACCTTCCTATAATGTGTCCTCCCCCACGTCTTAATGTGGCTCGGGGTCTAGTTTGTTACTCCTTTAACCATTACAAATAATAATTATTAGATTTGAAAAATTAATAATACATAATTGAATAAAACATGTTTTCTTACTTGAAAATATCGCCTCCGGGCACAGGAACGACTCCCATGCAAACTTGGATAGAGTTGTTTAGCTTTATTGTCTTAGTTTTTTGTGAAAAGCGTTTTTATTGTTCACTTATAAACAACTCAATTACCTTGTCCTATACCTCTGGACTCTGGCCATCTGAAGGATGACTCCTAGCCCGCCTTATAACATCATAACCTTCCTGATCCAAAAAATATTTTTTCATGTCATATATTTTGTCCCTAAAAGCTCATTGACAGTACATGTGAATTTCGGTATTCCCTCCCAGTGATCTAAAGCACAATAAGCCCCTAGATCAAGATATTCCTGCAAAAAAAGTAATTAGCTAGTAAAATATATAAAAAAAAAAAGAAAGGACACTCACCAATATAAAAAGGAGAGAGGTTTTCTATGTAAAAAAGGAGGATATAATCCTCGTCATTGATAATCTAATTTTGACCATTATGTATTCATCTTCATCTTTATCAATTAGGGTTATCAGCACTCAATAGCCTCTTATTATAATAAGATGATGTTCCACATATGTTTTTTTTCTAGTGATTTGCTTTTAACCACTCCTTCATTTCTTGGTTTAGAGTTTAGTCTATCTGGTGTCTTTGTTATTCATTCATATAGAACAATTGTCTTCTTGAATCGAGTTTGTATCACATTGATGGCCTTTAATTAATTAATACTACTAGTTTTTGTTCTTTGTAATCTCATCGGGTTTAGTATTTGATTAATCATAGATTTACTATTGAAGTTGTAAGTTGTACCCTTTCTTGTTGTTTCTTGAGATATTCTAAATCGTTTGAATTCTTCACACGCATGATTAGAGGATGAGGTGCTTACGATAATAATGCATTAGTGACGTACTCTAATAGCGTGAATAAACAATAAAAATTACCTATATATAAAAAATAAAATCTCCCTTATAAATATACAATCAAGTTACGGTTTCTATATTATATAATATATAATACTTATAATATAAGTGACCCATGACACATGGGTTTATTTGATTGCCATTCGTTGGCGTTTATTCAGTTGGACGGTAAAGGCCGCATGAGTAAGAGAAGCATGCCTATAATAAACTACTAAAGTATGAATACGACACTTATAATTAATAATCTTTTATCTTCCTAAGTGCATATTATAACATACGTCATTCCATCATGCTAGATCCTTATACACATCATATCGTGCCACTTCATGTTTGTTTTGGTTAGCTTCCAATTAGACACGATGTACCTAAATTAACATTAAAATATGTTATGATAAATTACTTAAGGGGTGTTTGACATTGGTTATTAAAGAATAATTATTAGTTTATTGCTTTCATTCGTTTATTCTTTAAAAAAAACAACCAATACTTTTTATATATAACAAGTGATGTTAAAATTGTAACTTCTAATAATCTATTTAAAATAACCTACAATTAGTTTAAGGTATGATCTAAAGACTCTAATAATAACATGCTATAAAAAAATAACTTTTCTTTGTTAACTACAAATTGGCTAAACGTACACAGTTATGACCGATAACTACTTCTTTACATTTCTTATATCATGATATGATATTAGACTTAAAAATAAAATTAGTTTTTTCATATTCTGATAGAAGTTGATAACATTGTAAAGAGAACAAATAATGTTTTGATTTTAAATAATTCCTTTTCATCATCACTAGGATTTTCTAATAGTTAAACCTTATATACTATTATATTATTTTTATAGTTATCATTATTATAATTACTATTATTGTGTTTTATTATTATATGTTCGTTGGTATAAGTTCGATGAACTTGAAATATGTATATATATGTGCAATTTGATGTTTAAGAAATTTGTTAGGATACTTGAGACAATGTTATAAAATATAAATTATGTCTGACCTTGCCCCTATCCTTATCTGAGAGACCAAATTTTAGATGTTCCTGTGTAACGAACTTTGGTTTCTTCGTGACGCAATATATTATACGTACCATTATGTGTAGAGGAGATGGTTAGGTTAATTACTTCATTGCCAATGATTATGCAAGAAATACCAAATATAAATGCTACACCGATCGTGCAAGTAAATCAAGTTTTATTTAAAAGATGAGTTAGTTCACGAGTTGATGAAAGTGGATTGTTTTTTTGGAAAGATTGAAAACGACTTATGTTACTAGCCAACACTACAACAAATTGAGATAGGCTATCCCGATGATTTTTCTTTAGGCTGGTGTGACGAGATGTTTTCGCTTTAGGTTCGTTGACCTGTAAGATAATGTTTTGTCTTTGTCCGTTTCATGGTAACATTACCCTCTTGAAATTCGAAATCCACAACAGTCACTAAGGTTACAAGTTTCTTGTCATTTAGCAATGTTATTACATTTGACTAGCGACCTATAACTGTGAAATTCATCCTAGCGTACCGTCTTAAATTCTATAAAGCTAAGGGGTGTTTAAAATCAAATATGAGGATTTTCAGAAAATTTCATATAGATTATTTCAATATCCGAATCCATATCTAAAATTTCGGATATCCAAAATTTCAGATATCTAAATTTTGAATTTGGATATCTGAACGTGTAAGTTTTACACTTAAAGACTGATGCAAACCAAAGGTCTCTCAGCATGCATGCATAAAGTACAAAGGAAGTTACTTCAAAAGTTTTACACAACTCAGGAAAAATATGCTAATTGTAAAATCTTCCAAAGCCAAATGAGCATATCTTCCGAAGCAAAATGACCATATTTTCCGAAGCAAAATGACCATATCTTCCGAAGGCAAAGATAAAGTCTTCCGAAGCTTGAGAGACAAAGTCTTCCAAATCCAAAGACTGATTTCTTCCGAAAACAGAAAAGACATATTTTCTCTTATCGCCTTTTGATAAAAGTTGAACTACTATTTGTAATGCCCGGATATTTTTTTTGAAGCCGACGAAAGAAGAAAATAAATAAATTCCAAAGTCGAGGGACCAAACTTGCCCAAACGGGAAGAAATTTGGATGAGTAGGGGTATAAAAGGGGGAGGGAAGCCAACACCCTCCCCATTCTTGCAAAACATCAGCCAAGAAGTGAGAAAGAAGAGAGAAAAGGGAGAAGAGAAGAGAAAGGCTTGGTTCGGGTGGGTTCAAGTGTGCAAAATTGTCGTGTGGCGGGTCAAATCGAAGTTCTACTTCTCGGGGTAGTTTGTGTGAGTTCTAGGACCCCTCTTTTACATGTTTTTGAATGATTTTGGGGCTGGAACATATCTGAAACCCGTTTTATGTGTGTGTGTGTGTTTGACCTATTTGGATATGCTTGCGTGTGATGCATTTGGAGTTTGTTTCCGGGCTTGTGTGTGCTTGAATGGTGTTATGGTATGCATTCCTAAGGTTTAGGATGGTTGATTTGGGCTTAGAATGGGTTTGGATGAGCTTGGAGGTCGAAAATGGCAGATTGGGTTCGGGATGAACTGCATTCTGCATCAGCTAGGGCTAGGCGACCGACTGGAGGCCATACGGCCGAATGGGGTGCGATTGAGGTTCATTCGCACGATTGAGGTTCATTCGCATGATTGAGGTTCATTCGCACGATTGGGGGACCAGTCGCATGGGGAGTCATGCGACTGAGAGCCCATTCGCATAAGTGTTCATCCGGATTGGTGTTCATCCGCATGAGGTCCATTCACACGATTGGGGTGTTCATCCGCATTGGTGTTCATCCGCATTGGTCCATTCGCACGAGGCTCAATCGCCTGGTGTTCATTCGCATAGGGTTTAGTCGCATGGGAGGCCCTGCGACTGAAGGGTTCCCATACGCCTATGTAGGGCTTGTGTACCGAGGAAAACCATAGTTTAAGTACTGACTTTCGGGGAAAGTGCAGATGTAATTTTTGACGTGAAAGTTCCTGTAAGTTCATGTAAGATGACTGTTGAGGCCTTAGTGGTTATGTTGGGCATGATGATATTGCATGTTTATGTATGATGTATGTTATGTATGTATAATGGTGCCTTGTATGGCGATGAATTGGTATGTATATGTTTATGTTTACGTTCCTGTTATGTATGATTGTTTTTTCGTGGCTTTACGTTGAATGTTTATGAATAAATGAAAAGTATTAAATAACGTAAAGTGGAAGATAACGAAAAGAGAAACGTAATGAAAGAATGCATGCATTAATAATGAATGAAAGTAAGAAAGGCTTGCAAGCAAATGTATGAGGTGAGCGATCCTGCTGTCACAACAGACTCGAAACGAGATCCTTGTCATTCGACCCCGGGCTTTGTGCCAATTAGAAATAAGGCTTCGTGCCCGGAATGGTGGTTTCGGACCACGGGCTTTATGCCAACAGGCTTTGTGCCTAGAATGGTGGCTTCGGGCCACGGGCTTCGTGCCAATTAGTAAAGAAGCTTTGTGCTCGGAATGGCGGTTTCGGACCGCGATGGGGGAAAAGCCTGACAGGATCTAGAGTTAGTACGAAACGAGCGAGATGATAAAGTATGAAACGAACGAAGGACAAAGCATAAATGAATGCTAACAAAATATAATAATAAACTACAAAACGGGATCCTTGTCATTTGACCTCGGTAATCGTGGTTGTGTGCCATGAAGAGGGTAAAGCTTGACAGGATCTAGATAGAAGTGAAAGATAATAAGTGATGTACGAAAAGTGCGATAAGCACGAAATGTGCGAAATGTACGAAACGAATGATGATGAAGATAATAACTATTACCTTGATGTACGTATGATGTGTGATCATGTGCGATAGTAAGAAAACATTTTAAAGAACAAAAGGTAATATAATGTTTTGTAAAACTAGAACTCACTCAGCAACGCTAACTTTTTCTGTGTTTCTAGTTGGCAGGTAATGTTGCTGAGGATGGCACGGGGTGGCTACTCGGCTCATTTTGGATGTCATTCTTTTGTTTAATGCTTTTGCATTGTAATACGAACGAGCGATACTTTGTAATAAACGATGTATTAATTTGAAAATGTGTTTATTTAAAGAAAATGAAATGTTTGATTTAAAGATTCCGCTGCATGATTTTAGTAAAATTATATAATTATGTGTTTTAAGTGCGATAAATGACCAGCTGTAAGCGTCCCGGGAACGGGGCCTTACAAGTTGGTATCAGAGCTAAAGTTTAAGTGAAATGGGTAAATTTTCAAAATAAACCTTAACTTAAACTGAGAATGGGACGGAAAGGGAAGGGATGCCAATCTGAGTAGCTGCGTGCCATCAGGTATTTTCATAATATTAACCGGTATTACGTGCGCATGTTATGTGATTTATGTGTTGCTGGTAGATTTAGATACTGCTGGTAGAATGGGACGGAAAGGGAAGACCCAGAGTTGAAAAGGTGGTTCATGAAGAACCCGAGGATGAGAGTGCAAACTTGAGGGCTTCGATGAAAGAGGCGGTGGTTGAAGAAGTGCATCAGGTCATGCAGACAATCTTACCGTCTGTGGTGACCGAAGTGATTAAGGCAGTACGGGAAGGGGAAAGACAAGAGAGAAACAGATCCTCGGGAGGACGGGAGCAACCGGAGCCTGAAACAGTTCTTTCCGATGATGAAGAAGAGGAAGAAGATGAGCCTGTACCGGAGGCAGTACGAGGCTGTAATTATGGAGCATTTCAATGATGCAAGCCCCCTACTTTTGATGGGAATGGCACTGTTGCTGCTGCTCACTGATGGGTGAGAGAGATGGAAGCTGTATTGAATATCAGCGAGTGCCGGGAGGACCAAAAGGTGAAGTTTGCTACCCATTCTTTTATGGACTCGGCTTTATGTTGATAGGATAACGTAGTCCAAGCCGAGGGTAGCGTGGCTATTGGGAGAATGAGATGGTCTGAGCTGAAGAAGTTGGTTATTAAGGAGTTCTGTCCTTACTAGGAGATGGACAAGGTTAAGAGGGAGTTCCTTCAACTGGAGGCGGGAACCATGACGTATCAGCAGTACACCACGAAGTTCAATGAGATGGCACGTCTGGTGCCAGATCAGGTGACGCCTCTGTCACGAAAGATTAAGAGGTACATTCAGGGTTTGCCAGTGGATATGCGCAGGCACATGATCGCTGCCCGACCGAGCACGTTTATGTCGGCGGTGGACTTGGCAGGGAGGTTATATGATAAGAGGGTTGTAGTGGTGGTGGCTGAAGGTAGTAGGAAGGGTGGTGGTGATCGAAACTGGAGTGGGAAGAGGTTTGGTCGGGGTGATGCCTCGACGGGTAACAAGAAGGCATGGGTGGATGATCGTCGTATAGCCACACCGGGTACGGGATCGAAAAAGTGTGGTAAATGTGGGAAGGAGCACAGTGGCGAGTGTAGATGGGGGTTGGATGTGTGCTTCAAATGTGGGAAGCCAGGTCATATGGCACGGGAGTGCAAAGCGGGGAGATGTTTTAATTATGGCGTAGAGGGCCACATGAGTAGGGATTGTAAGAAGCCAAGGGCGGAGGGTTCCGTGGTGAAGAAGACGGGGAGTGAAGGACCAAGGGTGAGCGCCAGGGCATTCACCATGACACAAGAGGAAGCTAGGACGGGCCCTGATGTTGTGTCCGGTACGTTTCTAATGAAGCAAACTTTAGCTTCTGTGTTGTTCGATTCTGGTGCTAGTAAAAGTTTTATTTCTGCTGCTTTCTATACTAAGCTGCCGGTTAATAATAGATGTGTTGATGCGCCCTTCGATGTGGAAACTGCTATAGGTAAGTCTACCAGGATTTCTGAGATGAAAGAGGACTGTGATGTGGAACTAGAAGGTCATAGGTTTCCTGTTAGACCGTTCATGATGACCTTAGGTGGTTTTGATTTGGTTCTTGGGATGGATTGGTTAGCGGACTTCGAGGCGAACATTGTGTGTCGCAAGAAGATGATTTGTTTGATAGCGCCCGACGGTAGTTTGGTAACGGTTTACGGTGATCGGGTTACAACTATTCCGAAGGTGATTTTGATGGCGGTGGCCGGAAAGTGCATGAGGCATGGATGTAGTGCCTATTTGACCTTTGTAAAGGATGTGGATACGCCAACACCACAACTGTCTGATATACCGGTTGTGTGTGACTTCCCCGATGCGTTTCCCGAAGACTTGTCAGGAGTGCCACCTGACCGAGAGATCGAGTTTCAGATCGATTTGATACCAGGTGCCCAACCAGTTTCCAAGGCACCGTATTGCTTGGCTCCGACTGAGATGAAAGAGTTGATGGAGCAATTGCAAGAGCTGCTTGATAAGGGGTTTATTAGACCGAGTATCTCTCCATGGGGTACTCCGATTTTATTCGTGAAGAAGAAGGACGGTAGTATGAGGATGTGTATTGACTATCGGGAGTTGAACAAGTTAACGGTAAAGAACCGGTACCCGTTGCTGAGGATTGATGATTTGTTTGATCAGCTTCAAGGGGCCAGTTGGTTTTCAAGGATAGATCTTCGATCTGGCTACCATCAGCTAAAGGTGAAAGAGCAGGATATTCCTAAAACAGCTTTTCGCACGCGTTATGGTCATTATGAGTTTCTGGTTATGTCCTTTGCGTTGACCAACGTGCCAGCTGCTTTTATGGACTTGATGAATCGAGTGTGTCGGTCGATGTTGGATAAATCAGTGATTGTGTTTATTGATGATATCCTGATTTATTCAAAGAGCGAGATAGAGCATGCCAATCACATTCGAGAGGTGTTGGAGACGAGTTCTCCAAATGCGCGTTCTGGTTGCGCGAGGTTCAATTCTTGGGTCACGTGCTGAATCCGGAGGGGATTATGGTGGATCCGGCAAAGGTGGAAGCGGTGATGCAATGGAAGTCTCCAAAGACGCCATCTGAGATCCGAAGTTTCTTAGGTTTGGCGGGCTACTATCGAAGGTTTATTCAAGACTTCTCTAAGACCGCTTCTTCACTAACCAAGTTGACCCGGAAAGATGTAAAGTTTGTGTGGGGTCGTGCTCAGGAGCAGGCATTTGAAGAATTGAAGGCGTGGTTGACTCAAGCTCCTATATTCTCATTACCGGAATTAAAGATCTGGTGGTTTATTCTGATGCTTCCTACTCGGGGTTTAGGTGTGTGTTAATATAGAGAGGAAAAGTTATAGCCTACGCATCCCGACAGTTGAAGGTTCATGACGTTAATTACCCTACTCATGATTTGGAACTAGCAGCAGTGGTCTTTGCGTTAAAATTTTGAGGCACTACCTGTATGGGACGAAGTGCACCATATTCACTGACCACAAGAGCTTGAAGTACTTCTTCGAGCAGAAAGATCTGAACATGAGGCAGAGACGATGGTTAGAGCTTATAAAGGACTACGATTATGAGATCCACTACCATCCGGGCAAAGCCAACGTGGTGGCGGATGCCCTTAGCCGAAAGGAAAGGCCCGAGCCGATTCGGGTAAAGGCGTAACGGCTGATTATGACCTCGGATGTGATGAAGCAAGTCAAAGAGTTTCAAGATGAGGCATTGAGAGAAGATCATCTTAACTCTAAAAGAATGAGAGGTCTGGTCGCGGAGTTGGGTGAAAACACATTTGGTGTTAGAACCCCGTTTGGATGAATGTGGATTCCTCGTCTTGGGGATCTACGGGTGAAAATTTTGGATGAAGCTCATAAGACTCGATATTGTATTCATCCCGGTGCTACAAAGATGTACCAAGACACGAAGAAAGATTATTGGTGGCCGGGTATGAAGCGTGATGTAGTAGAATATGTGAGTAAGTGCCTTACTTGCTTGCAAGTGAAGGCCGAGCATCAAAAGTCGTATGGGAAGATCCAACCTTTGGATATACCGAAGTGGAAGTGGGAGCATATCACCATGGATTTCATTATGAAGCTGTCGCGTACCCCGAAAGGGTATAATGCTATATGGGTGATTGTTGACCGCTTGACGAAGAGTGCTCACTTCCTACCGATTCACGAGACATATTCATCTGAGAGGTTGGCGGATCTGTTCATCAAGGAGATTGTAACTCGTCATGGTGTGCCGGTGTCTATTGTGTCTAATCATGACACCCGGTTTACATCCAAATTCTGAAAGAAATTCCACGACGCCATGGGGACGAGGTTACATATTAGCAAGGGTTATCATCCCCAGACTGATGGTCAGTCAGAAAGGACCATTCAGACATTGGAGGACATGCTTCGGGCATGTGTGATTGATTTGGGGGAAGTTGAGATGACCACTTACCGTTAGCTGAATTCTCATACAACAACAGCTATCATGCCAGTATTGGTATGCCACCTTATGAGATGCTATACGGTAGGAGATACAGAACACCCGTTTGTTGGGGTGATATAGGTCATAAAGAGTTAAGGAGCGTCGAGATGATCGAGGCTACGACTGAAAAGCTTAAAAGGATCAAAGCCTTCATGAAGGCAGCCAAAGATAGACAGAAGTCGTATGCTGATAAACGACGCAGACCGATTGAGTTCCAGGTGGGTGACCGGGTTATGTTGAAGGTCTCACCTTGGAAGGGTATCATTTGTTTCTGAAAGCGGGGCAAGCTGAGCCCGAGATACATAGGCCCTTTCCGAATCATTGCTCGAGTAGGAGAGGTGGCCTATAGATTGGAGTTGCCAGATGAGTTAAGTGGAATTCACCCGACATTTCACGTATCTCATCTAAGGATGTGCTTGGCGGATGAGGATATGATTGTTCCACTGGAGGATATCGAAGTAGAAAACGGCTCAATTATGTGGAGCAACCAGTGGCAATCATCGATCGAAAAGAGAAGAGGCTGACAAATAAAGTGGTTCCTCTTGTGCGTGTACAGTGGAAGAACACGAAGGGATCCGAGTCAACGTGGGAGACCAAAGAAAAAATGAGACATCATTACACACGTTTGTTTGAGGAATAACAGGTTTCAGGGACGAAAGCTATATAAGGGGGGTTGACTTGTAACGCCTGGATATTTTCTTTGAAGCCGCGAAAGAAGAAAATAAATAAAGTCCAAAGTCGATGGACCAAACTTGCCAAAACGGAAAGAAATTTGGATGAGTAGGGGCATAAAAGGGGGAGGGCAGCCCACACCCTCCCCATTCTTGCAAAACATCAGCCAAGAAGAGAGAAAGAAGAGAGGAAAGGGAGAAGAGAAGAGAAAGGCTTGGTTTGGGTGGGTTCAAGTGTACAAAATTGTCGTGTACGGGTCAAATCGAAATTCTACTTCTCGGGGTAGTTTGTGTGAGTTCTAGGACCCCACTTTTACACGTTTTTGAATGATTATGGGGCTGGAACACATCTAAAACCCGTTTTATGTGTATTTGTGTTTGACCCATTTGGATGTGCTTGCGTGTGATGCGTTTGGAGTTTGTTTCCGGGCTTGTGTGTGCTTGAATGGTGTTGTGGTATGCATTCCTAAGGTTTAGGATGGTTGATTTGGGCTTAGAATGGGTTTGGATGAGCTTGGAGGTCAAAAATGGCAGATTGGGTTCGGGATGAACTGTATTCTGCATCAGCTAGGGCTAGGCGACCGACTGGAGGCCATACGGCCGAATAGGGTGCGATTGAGGTTCATTCGCATGATTGAGGTTCATTCGCACGATTGAGGTTGATTCGCATGATTGGGGGACCAGTCGCATGGGCAGTCATGCGACTGAGAGCCCATTCGCATAAGTGTTCATCCGCATTAGTGTTCATCCGCATGAGGTCCATTCGCACGATTGGGATGTTCATCCGAATTGGTGTTCATCCGCATTGGTCCATTTGCACGAGACTCAATCACCTGGTGTTCATTCGCATGGGGTTCAGTCGCATGGGAGGCCCTGCGACTGAAGGGTACCCATACGCCCATGTAGAGCTTGTGTACCCGAGGAAAACCGTAGTTTAAGTACTGACTTTCGGGGGAAAGTGCAGATGTAAGTTTTGACGTGAAAGTTCCTGTAAGTTAATGTAAGATGACTGTTGAGGCCTTAGTGTTTATGTTGGGCATGATGATATTACATGTTTATGTATGATGTATGTTATGTATGTATGATGGTGCCTTGTATAGTGATGACTTGGTATGTATTTGTTTATGTTTACGTTCCTGTTATGTATGATTGTTTTTCTGTGGCTTTACGTTGAATGTTTATGAATAAATGAAAAGTATTAAATAACGTAAAGTGCAAGATAATAAAAAAAGGAACGTAATGAAAGAATGCATGCATTAATAATGAATGAAAGTAAGAAAGGCTTGCAAGCAAATGTATGAGGTGAGCGACCCTACTGTTGCAACAGACTCAAAACGAGATCCTTGTCATTCGACCCCGTGCTTTGTGCCAATTAGAAATGAGGCTTCGTGCCCGGAATGGTGGTTTCGGACCATGGGCTTTATGCCAACAGGCTTTGTGCCTAGAATAGTGGCTTCGTGCCAATTAGTAAAGGAGCTTTGTGCTCGGAATGGCGGTTTCGGACCGCAATGGGGGAAAAGCCTAACAGGATCTAGAGTTAGTACGAAACGAGCGAGATGATAAAGTATGAAACGAACGAAGTTACAAAGCATAAATGAACGCTAACAAAATATAATAATAAAGTACAAAACGGGATCCTTGTCATTCGACCTCAGTAATCGTGGCTGTGTGCCATGAAGAGGGTAAAGCTTGATAGTATCTAGATAGAAGTGAAAGATAATAAGTGATGTACGAAAAGTGCGATAAGCACGAAATGTGCGAAATGTACGAAACGAACGATGATGAAGATAATAACTATTACCTTGATGTACGTATGATGTGTGATCATGTGCGATAGTAAGAAAACATTTTAAAGAACAAAAGGTAATATAATGTTTTGTAAAACTAGAACTCACTCAGCAACGCTAACTTTTTCTGTGTTTCTAGTTGCAGGTAATGTTGCTGAGGATGGCACGGGGTGGCTACTCGGCTCATTTTGGATGTCATTCTTTTGTTTAATGCTTTTGCATTGTAATACGAACGAGCGATACTTTGTAATCAACGATGTATTATTTGAAAATGTGTTTATTTAAAGAAAATGAAATGTTTGATTTAAAAGATTCCGCTGCATGATTTTAGTAAAATTATATAATTATGTGTTTTAAGTGCGATGAATGACCAGCTGTAAGCGTCCCAGGAACGGGGCCTTACACTATTTGCTGCCACCTTTGAAGACTAAAAAACTTTCATCAGTTGGTGAAAAGTCCATACTTTTGTCAAACTGTAGATTAAGGTCTTGTGTCTGTAACGTTCTAGTTTGTACTTTTATCTTTTTTGTAATATGTTAGGATGTGAGCTATATCATGTTATTCTTGAAAATCAATATTATCTTGTTCTTGTTCTTGTTCTTGTTCTGTCTCATACTTATTTGTGTTCTTAGTATCAACACTATAAACCCGGTTTTCTATTTGATCTGTTAAGAGTGCTAAGTCTCTACTCACTTTGAAACTGTTGTATCAACCCCTTTCAAATGGTCCTACAATTGGTATCAGAGCTTTTTAGGCTCTTGATTGTAAGATCTCACCATCTTAAATCCCTTCAGTTTCACAAAACACTTAACAATTCAAATAGCAGCTCTTACCAAGGCTGATATGGAAACCGGTACTATGACAAAATCTGCACTAATCACTCTTGATGACTTTGATAGTTGGTACTAAAGAATGAATGGCTTTATTAACTCTCAAGACAACAGGATATAGGGATATGTTATCTTAGGACCTCATGTACCATGCACCACTTCAGCTATTGTTGGTGGTGGCATGATATCAAAAGAAGTGGCTAACTACTCGGAGAAAGACTGGAAGAAGATTGATGTAGATCAGAAGGCTATGACCGCTATCCAAACTGCTCTTCTAAACTCTATCTATAGAGGCTTTAAGAAGTGCAAGACTACTAAGTAACTATAGGATGCACTGAAGCTTATGTATGGGGGTTCTAATGAAACTAAAGAGAACAAGAAATATCTTTGAAGCAGTAATTTGAGACCTTTACCTACAAGACAGATGAAACCATGAATCAATAATACTTCAAGTATGCTGAGATTATGGATACTCTAATGGATGTTAAAGTAACTCTTGAGAACATGGACATCGTGAGGAAGTTCATGTCATCTCTTCCTAGACAATGGACACATTATTGTATGGTCATTAAGAGGACTGAAAACCTCAAGACCCTTACTCTCACTAAGTTGTATGTTATAGTCAGTGGATACCAGATGGAGATGAACATGCAAAATCCATCTAGCAACTCCTCTAACAATCAGAGGAGTTCAGCCATTCATGTGGTTGAAAGGGATTGCAGAGAACCACAACATCATCTCATTTGCTACTTGGAAAACTTATAAAAGGGTCCTTTCATCACCTTCTCAGAGACACTAAGGGAGAGCTACATCCAAGGAAGCCCATTCCAAGAGACAAGCTCTTCTCAAGCTTTTGTGTCTACTGATGAAAGTAGTGGCAACTCTCTCTTCACTCTTGAAGACTTGGACTGTATCTATCCAGATGATCTGAAGTACATGGAGATAGTCCTGCAGATGGCTCTTCTCACTCACATGGCCAAGAAGTTCTACAAGAGGACAGGCAGGAAGTTTCCCAATAATAAAACTAGTAGAAAGTTTGGGATGGATAAAAGCAAGGTGAATTATTACAACTGTAACCAAATAGGACACTTTTCTAGGTAGTGCAAGGAACCTAGGACAAATGGTGGCCAAGCATAATCTAGATGAAGTTACACTGTTGAAGCTCCACAGACTGAGAAGCCTAAGTAACAAGCTGCAGTTGCTGTTGAAAAATGAGGCTTTGATTGAGCTTTCAGGTTGAAGATGCATCTCCAAACCAAGCACTGATGGCTGATCATGAAAAAACCAAGGTATTGAACATCTTTGTACTCCTGAATGTATTGCTAAAGTTAATAAATACAGATCCTATAACTTGGAAATAAGATCTGAACTTGAGTCTTTAAATATCTTAAAAGTTGATTTTAAAAGAGCTGAAAATGATTAAAAACTTAGGATAGAAGATCTAGAGAAAACCATTTCAACTCTTAAGCATGAACACACAAACTATAGGACTCAAATCAAAGATCTCATTACCAAGTTAACTGAGTGTCAGGATGAGCTTGTGATCAGCAAGGTCGGGGAAGAAAATATGTTCTTTAAGAAGAGACCTTCAAGAACATTATATCCTCATCCTTGCATGTAAAGATTTGTTATCAAAATAAGCAAGGACTAGGATCTACTGAGATAGCTCCTTTCCAGACTCTACTATCTGTAAGATCTCCCAGGTGTGAAACTTATCAAGATGAGCTTCCTTTCATATACCCTATTCAAGAAGAGGATGAAGATGAAGAGGAGATAGGAGATAGTGAAGGATGGATATGAGATGAGTGAAGAAGATCATCCTAAGAAGGGTCACTATTCTCCTGAGGAGAGGAAAGAACTAGGGATGACCAAGTCCAAGAGAAAGAACTTGATCAGACAGCCAAGAGAAGGTTAAAAAAGGCTCAAGAGATCAAGACTACCTTCAACTCCAAGTAGAAACAAGTCTTTATCTCTGTAGGATTTGAAGTGGTGAAGACTGAAGACTCAACTATGGACTCTAGTACCAGGAGTTCTAGTTCATGTCCAACTCATCCCTATGAAGAAAAGAAGGCTGATCAGCTATGCACCACTGCTACATAGCCTAAACCATCCGATTCTAAGAGCATGTCTTACCCTAAGAACCCTGTTGCATCATTTATGAAGATGAAGATGTAAGTGGAAAGTGATAAAGCTCATCTTTCTACTCAACAGAAGAATCTCAGAAGGAAGCCAATTGAATGCATCATGTGTGGTAGTACTTCTCATTTTGCTAAGGATTGCATCTATAATCCTAAAAGTACTATCCACATGACTGAGAAGAAGACTTTTGAGAAGAAGAAAAAGAAGAAGAAGATAGCTTCGGAAGGAAAAAATCTTCTTTTCGGAAGCTCCAAAGTGAAGAATAAGACAAGTGAAAACTTGCCTTCGGAAGAAAATTTGGTCTCGGAAGAAATGAATGCTTCTGAAGCACTGAAGTTTTTTGTAGTGGATGCAAACTCTTCCGAAGCTCCAGTCACCAAAACTTTCGAAGCCATCAAAACTTCCAAAGTGTTTAAGGTCAAGTCTAGTCTTCTAAAGATGGTGTGGAAGATAAAGGATGACAATATGACTAAAGTCTTAATCTACAACAGCCGATGATCCTCAAATCCTGAATATAGGATCAATCACTGTTGCATTGTCTTCAGTTCACTTTGACAAGCCTAAAACCAATAAGGCTTGCATTTCTAAATGTAACTAACCATCTCTTTTTGTGTAGGAACATCTAAAGACCAAAGGAGATGTATGGATCATTGATAGTGGTTGTTCAGGCACATAACAGGCAATGGCTCTTTGCCTTAAAACTTTGAGAAAATTAATGAAGAGCCAGTAGATTTGGTAGCGATTTAGGTGGTTACATTACTGGAAGGGGCAGGGTCATAAATGGTTTGCTCAGCATTAAGAAGATAAATTTTATCGAGGATCTTGTGTATAATCTACTGAGTGTATCCTAATTTTGTTATCAGAGGCACAACATGCTCTTCACTGAGCATGAGTGCATTGTTTTCAAGCCCGAGGTGGTCATTCCTTAAAAGCATATCCTGCTCAGAGCCCCCAACAGAGGGAATATGTAGAAGATGGACTTGCAAGAAACATCCCCTTCAGGAGAAGTTTCTTACATTTATATAAAGCAAATAGTGATAAGTCTTTCCTCTTACATAAAAGAATATGCTTGTAATTTTAAAAACATGAATAAATTAATTAAGAATGATTTGGTAACTATAATGACAAAGAAAGAGTTTACAAGTGATGACCACTGTATTGCATGCCTGAAAGGGAAGCAACACAAAGTGTCTCACAAGCTAAAGGAAAGGAACTCCATCACTACACCCGTACACTTATTACATATGGATCTTTTGGCCCTATCAGTGTAATGAGTCTAGGAAGGACCCCTTATTGTTTGGTGATCATAAATGATTTCACAAGATTCACTTGGGTCTTATTTCTTAAAACTAAGGATGAGACTCCTGAGATCTTGAGGAACTTCATTTTGAAAATTGAGAATCAATGTGATCACAAGGTCAAGACCATAAGATGTGATCAAGAAACTGAATTCAAGAACTAAATTCTTGATATATTTTATGATGAAAAGGCTATTATAAGACAATATAGTGCTCCTAGGACTCCTCAGCAAAATGGTGTTGTTGAGAGAAGAAACAGGACACTTATTGAAGCTGTAAAAATCATGTTATCTGACTCTAAACTGAAGGGTTTGTTAGAACATTAAATCAAAGTTTAACCACTAAAACTTTCTGAAAATGCAGCGGAATAACTACTTTATAAACTTGATTATAAAGTTGAAAAGCATGTTCTTAAGTCACCATACTTATGTATGAAACAAACCCTTAGAACAAAGGATCATTTATGTGAATAAACAAGCTATGGACATAGGTGAAACTACATAAAATCACAGCTGCATTGAGCTGTGATATCTACCTTTCTGCAGCAGCAAAAACGACCAAAGAAAGGTGGAAATGATGTCCAAATCGGCCAAGACTTCAAGGATAGAAGTCCTCAAGCTTGTATACCCCAAGCTTAGTTGCAATCACCTCCTTGTTAGGAAGAATGAACACCAAAATCAACTCCAAAAACCCTCAACTTGTTGCTGCTATTTCCATAAGATGGAGGAGAGAAAGAGAGAGTTTTTTGTGTTTTGCATGTAATGTGAAATGATGGTTGAGAGTCCTACACTCTTTCATAAAGAGTGTGTGTTACCAAGAGAAAAAGAAGGAACCCCATTGGTCCATGGGGTGGCCAAAACTTTCAAAATATGGCTGGGATTCCCTCTCCTTTTTAACTCTTGTTGACACATTAAAAGTTCATGGACCCTCTTGGATTTTTAATGTGTGACAAGTGTAAGAACTATACTAATATGTTTTATGCACTAATCTTTAATTAAACATTTTAATTAAAGATCACTAACATTACATTATCTTATGTTATTTAAACCCTTTTAAATAACAATGTGATTAATAAAACCCATCAACAAAACATCCTTATGATTTGACCCATTTCACATATAATTATTTAGAAAACCAATTTTCTAAATTTGGTGTGTTATTATTTAATTGCATGATCACATCATCAATTAAATAATCGTTTGTGTTTGCAAAGCTTGTTATTGGGTATAACCTGACTTGGATCATAACGTACTAACCACATCAATGTTCTAAGTATCTTGGGCACATAGAATCCTACAATCTCCCACTTGCCCAAGATTCATAGAAGATTGATGCAAGCAGTAAATGCCGCCTAACAACGGTTTACTACCCTTAATACATATGACTTATAGCCATTCAATAACATCATTCTATTCAAGTACCCTACTTGAAATGATTTAGGTGAATCAATCATCTATCCTTTTGTTACAGATGTCCAGTTAAATCCAAGGACACAGAGTGATCATTCCTTGTTGATTTAACTTAATCAGGCCTTAGACATCTTGCTCTCAACGAATAAGAGGAACAAATCCCATCTTGACTACATACGTTTCTCACAAATACCTCATGTCATACCTGAACATACCCTTATGTACTGTCCACTATTTCAGGACAGTGAAGAATTAGCTCAAGGTATAATACTTGGTGAATATCAAACCCAATATGTATCTCAGGTCGGAGGATACCAAATGATATTCGCCTTTACTCAAATTTACTTATGATCAATCAATAAGATTCCATGTAGTAAAACTTGAGATGCGGGTTAGTCCAATATTTGTATCCCATAAATATCTATGAACCTTGGTAGCAACCTATTACTCTATATTCATCCTTATGAATATCAACCAATCCAAGTTCATAATAATCTTACCCTCACACTTGTTCCCACAAGTATGAACGACTACGGACATTTAGAGTAAACAATTTACTCATGGATTAAGCATGCTAAATTGGAACATTAATTGAAACATTATATCCAAATAATTTTATTCAAATAATAAAGAGTTCCATATATCCAAAGACAAAATTTACAGATCAAATCCAATCACTAGAATATCGAAGTCCCATGGTACAAGTATGACCTTCATGCTTTGCCTTTTCAAGGAGCTTCGTGAGAGGATCCGTAATGTTTTAATCCGTGCGAACTTTGCGAATACATATCTTTCCCTTTTCAACTTCATCTCGTATGTAGTTGAATCTCCGCTCAATGTGCCTAGTCTTTTGATGAGCACGAGGTTCCTTGATTTGAGCAATCACACCCTCGTTATTACAAAAGATCTTTAGGGGGTCCTGAATGGAAGGGACAACCCCTAGATCGGCAATGAATTTCTTCAACCATGCAGCTTCTTGAGCTGCCAATGAGGCGGCGACGTATTCTGATTCTGTAGTTGATAGAGCCACCACATCTTGTTTGGAGCTCTCCCAAGAGACTGCTCCTCCATTCAGAATGAAAATATATCCCGATTGTGACCGAGAATTGCCATGATCGGTTTGGAAACTCGCATCCGTGTAACCTTTTCAACGAGTTCCTCATCACCAGATCCATAGATTAGGAACATATATCTTGTCCTCCTTAGGTACTTAAGTATGTTCTTAACAGCCATCCAATGACTGTTTCCAGGATTTGCTGGTAACGTCTTGTCATGCTTAAGGCGCATGACACGTCCGGTCGAGTGCATATCATTGCATACATGATGGATCCAATAGCAGATGCGTATGGGATTGCATTCATTTTATCTTGCTCATCCTTTGAGCTAGGACACTGAGTCGTACTCAATATCGTTCCTCTTTGAATAGGTACGGTACCTTTCTTAGAGTTCTCCATCTTGAACCTTTTCAAGATCTTATCAATGTATGCACTTCGATTCAAACCAATCAACCGCCTTGATCTATCCCTATAGAACTTTATTCCCAGAATATAGGCAGCTTCACCAAGATCCTTAATGGAAAAACAACTTCCAAGCCAGGTTTTTACACCTTCCAAGGTTGGAATGTCATTTCCAAATAGTAGTATGTCATTAACATACAATACTAGGAAAGTTATTGTGCTCCCACTAGCCTTCTTATACACACAAGCCTCATCAGCGTTTTTGACGAAGCCAAATTTCTTTACTTCTTCATCAAAACGGTGATTCCAACTTCTCGATGCTTGTTTCAATCCATAAATTGATTTCTTTAACTTGCATACTTTATTAGGATGTTTTGGATCGACAAAACCTTCAGGCTGAATGATGCGGTGTGAAAGTATATATATTTTGATAAGGGTTTTTCGCACAAATTCAGTTTTAAATGGTTATTACTAATACTAACTACACACACAAAAGGCAAGTGTACCTATCGTGAGGTAATATAGTGTTGGTAAGAACCGAGTGTCAATCCGTGGACACACTAAGACTACTCAACAATCCTTATAATTGACTATGAATTTTGTTTAAGACAATGATAAGTTGCATTGATGTAAATTAGGGTTTCTTTAGGGTTTTAAACTAACAACAAAAATAATAAATAAAGTAAAACAAGTTGAAACTTTTGGATTTAAAATCAGGGAATAAAGGCTATCATCCTAACTTGGATTACGCTTATGTAATTGTGATGAAGTGGTGGTGTGATTAAAGATATTGAATAAAGTAATTGTGTTAACGTTTATAAAGATGAGCTGGCGCGATTTCTCGTCTATCCGCTCCGTAGTGACCAATACCAACACAGGCTGAGATTTACTGCTTAGGTCAAGGCCCTAGTGATGTAGGTAAATCTTTTGTGTCCTTTTCGACATACGATTTCTGAAAACATAACTTAATGTAAGAAGAGAGTTGATCAAATTCTATTCTAACATACCATTAATTTTAGAAAACCATAACAATACTATAGATTTCTCAGACTAATAAAAGGGAACCCGTAAATGATCAGAAAGTTAAGGTCTTATGATTTCTAATAACCATCTCTAGTTAATTAGCCATAGTTGTTATGAATAAAAGTTGATCATACGTTTTTCAACCGTGTATGACAATCACAATTACAAACCATAAACTTATAACCCCCCGTTCAAATGTAGGTGCTACCCATCGAAAGTTTTCCCAAGACCACCATAACATTAACACAATATTTATCACACCATTAATTCATCACAAATTACATAAGTTTCATCCAAGTAGGATGATAATAGGAGTTTAGCTCATAACGAGCTGTAATATAACAAACAACATAGAAGATAGATATGGATTCATTGATAAAATAGAACAATCAAACCAATGATCCACAATGGATGGTGTTTAGACAATCCCGAGCTTTTTCCAAGTGTTGTATGCACCTCCCGAGCCTCCAAATGGTCTTCAAAGCTTGATTCCCGAGAGAATTCTGCAGAGTATCCCTTCCACCAAAAGCTTGCAAAATGAAGAACTTGGCCCTCTATTTATAGGCTTCCCGGAGTGTTTAAGCACGACCCCGTGACAAAAAGGCACAGCCCCGTGTTAGTACAATGCTTACGGAAGTTGGTCGGATCGTACGCGCAGGGGTTGTCGGGCACGGCCCCGTGACAATTTGGGCACGACCCCGTGAAATGGGGGATCACGGCCCCGTGGTCATATGGGGCACGGCCCCGTGTTGACTTTTGGGGGACAGTACTTTTGTCCTGTCAGATGTCCAATCACGGGGGTGTGCCAAATTAGCACGGGGGTGTGTTTCAGGCAAGGCATGGGGGCGTGCTTAATGAGGCACGGCCCCATGCTTGGAGCTTTAAGCTTGATTTCTTCAATTTCTTGTCCATTATGCTCCTTTTGTCCATCTTGCCCTTCACACCTGAAAACACAATTAAATGATTTTAAGTACATAATCACCATTTTTGGGAGGAATCAAGGAATAAATGATGTGCTTTTGATAGTGTTTATGTGTATAATTTGGAGCACATCAAATATCCCCACACTTAAACTTTGCTTGTCCTCAAGCAAATCACTTAAAATGACAACTCCACCAAAAACCAAATAAAACAAAAGATAAATATGTCTTTCGGGAAATATGCAAGTAAAAATTATTTCATCCAAATGCAATCATTTTAAGCATGTATAGAATGATATCCTAGCAAGCAATGGGATTGTTAGTAAAGATTATAACCATGCAAAAATCCATACTCCTCACAAATTACACTCACGCTCGGCTGAATATATGGAATCATACATAAGATGAAGTATGACTAATACGCTCAATTGCCTAGCATGAATACGTGTGGAGTCATAAGCTTGCTAAGGGATCAATTCTCCACCTACTTAGGTATTTACTTGCATAAATCATTAGGTATTTGATGGGTTGTAACTTGGCTCGGGCTCGGGTGTGGAATGTTTGGAAAAAGTGGCTAAATGCTAAAGACGACGGTCTTGGTTTATTTTTCTAACATAGACTACAAGGAAAGCAGTAAAAAGTTCCTATACAATACTTCAAGCTAGAAGGGATATGCTAACTTGAGGACTCGTTTAAGGTCAGATTGTCAAGACCATACTTTGCTTTCAGAAACCTTACTTCATCCTTTACCCGAAGATACACAAAACTATCCTTTCGTAAGGATCGTTCGGCTTGAAGCCTAATAGCACCCAATTGGATCAGTTCTGTGTATTCGTATTGGGATTCAGTTTGGTTCTTTTTGCATTTTCCATCGTGTGACCAATTTCCACAATTCGGGCATCTTTCGTATCTTTTTGCCCGTCTCTTTATAGCGCTTTTGAAATTCCACAAAATGGCGGAACTTGTTCCTTTTTTCGCCATTTCTTTCTTGCGTCGTACGTGAGGTTGAAGATTTGTTCGCGGATTTCCGGGGGAAGTCCCGGTTTGCGTGATGAAGGCAACAAAGCAAATTAAAATCAAAAGAATGCATTCCAGTTCTTTTAGTCTGCCGGTAAAAGACCAAATTTTCTTTCTTTTTCTCTTTTCTCTTTTTCTCTTTTTTTTTTAAATAAACCAAAATCGTGTCTTTAACAAAAAATGGTTTTGTTGAAGGCTTTTTGGTTGAGTGACTTGGTGATTCGGGTGATAAAAATAAAATGTTTAAGCTCAACGGCGCTAACTAGAGTTGATGTTCGGGTAAGGAAAATTAAAAGAAAATGGTTGGGGCTTGAATGGCTAAGGGTTTCCTAATGCCTAACTCATTTTTATACAGAAAATACTAATTAAGGTCTTAAAATGTATACCCAAAGCAAGTTCTAATCACACGTATCATGAGGTACTCTCAATTGAATCCAGAATGAAAGTAAAATTGCAAAGGTTTGCAAAAGCTGTTTAAGGCTCAAAATAAACTCACAAATGGATGGAATTGGGTAAAAGTGTTTCATTTTGCATGATTACATATGTTTACTTGATTATTGCTTTTAAGGATATCACAAAAAAAAATTCAACTTTGATTTGGATTTCTCTTATTTACTTATTTATTTCCCGAAAACGTATATTTATAATTTGGCTTATCAAAAATTGTTTAAATTTTTGGCTTCGTGTCACAAAAATTAATGGTTAAGTGATTTGGTTAAAATTTTCAATTTGGACCTGTTTTTAGCAAAGTATTAAGTATGTGTCTCGATTAATCCCATCCCCACACTTAAAATTCACATTGTCCCCAATGTGATAGATAAATTAAAAACAAGAAATGGAAACGAGATACTCCCCAAAATATTATGAAGTTGACTTGTGTCTTTGCTTGCGAGAACCATCGGGATCACCTGAAATATCATCCATTTATTGAAAACATTAAAATCCTAAACACACAAAATAAAAAGAAAATAACATAAAGTAAAGGATAGATTGGCACAAAACGACTGTGCCCGCCCCTGAAAGTGATGTGGATTTTCAAGGGCTTTGTGGTGGGATATCCCCCCACTCATGATACATCGGTTTCTGATGTACGTGACATCATTGCTCAGGTCGTCCACTCGAGAGTTCAGATTTTCGACGCGGTTGAAAGCTTGTTGCGCGTATTCGAATGATCTCCTTGCATGGTCACTGGTGGTCTGGATTGCTTCATAGAGGTCTAACATGGTTGGAAATTCCGGCGTGTGAGCTGGAGGCCCCGGCGTCTTCATGATGTGTTGGCATATCAAGGTCCATGATAATCTCCTCGGGATCTGCCGGATCCCAGATTTGTCCCTTCCTATCCATGAATCTCGGTTGTCCATTTGGTAAGGTTGTGATCATGTACATGCTTGTGCAAATGCTTAATCCAACAATCCTGGCATTACTCCTTCGGTTCCCTCCGTGTTACACCCATAACTCTCGTATAAATTCAGGATCCAGCTTCCTCCAAACATTGGTGTCGGGGCACCTGCAGTTGCGTTCCTGGCAAACAAGTTACAAAACAAATACCCAATGTTACAGGGCAAATGATTAGTCATACAGTATAAGATAAACAAGTCTCTCAAACTAACAACTCCCTCGCTTTGTCCACGAGCTGTTATCGAATGGCTAAGCAACCGATGTATGTATCGTAGCAATGGGTCCCAATCTGACTACTCTTGGTTTTACTTGAGTTGAATGCCCCTGTTCCAATCTTCTCCCAAAATGCCTTTCTCATGGCGCCGCTTTTGCGTCCCTACTTTCCTCATCTGGAAATGTATGATAAGCTGGCATTCCTGAGATTGCTTCCTCCTCCATTTCCTGTTCTGTATATATTCCCAGATAGACACCAAACAAAGCGATGGATGTTTTTCGCCAATGTCCACCTAGCCTGAATGTAACTGCTTCCTCATCCCAAGGATCGGAGTCTTTCATGCTGAATCTGAAAGATGCTAAAAATTCAAGAGTTAGTTCATAAATGGAAGGCATGTTTTGTGAAAACAACCGCTTCCACTGAATACTCAATAAATTGTTATATCTTTCGAGCTGTCCGACAGCCGTCAAGGTTTCTTCATCGGCTTGCAAATGTGACCTTTCAGCCCTTTGCAAGAGCCTTTGCAATCGATCACGACACCATCTTTCACGGTTTCCTCCAAATTGTAAGTATGGATGGTTCATGATCCTGAAATTTTGACAAATCAGTTAACATATACAAAACAGATTTTTTTTAATAGACTATCTATTTTAGGGACAAAGATTTATTTTCAAAAGCCACGTCACCCCTTTTTGTGAACTTGTGTTGAAAAATAGTTGACACGTTTGCTTTTTAAGAAAAATTTGTTAAACATGGGGTGTGTCTTTTGAAACGTGGGGGTGCGGTTAACATTTTGAATCATGAAATTTCAACTCGAGCCAATGTGGTTTTGTTTGTAAATCCTTGATTAAGCATGAATTCGTCATTTTCTTGCTTGAAAAACCAAAGATTATACGTTAAACATTTTATCAATTGTTAATAATTCAAGACAAAAATATATAATGTTTCAACACTACTTACCAATTCTTGTAACTTGAACATGATTAACAAAGAAATCACCACACATTATGAAGATAGTCTTATTAACACTAACGGGAAACATATTAATACTAAAAACTAACTAACTATACTAATTACACTAATCAACTTTCAAGAGAACATAAACAAGAAGGCATGAAGCATTCATAATTCCATAACGTTTAGGCATAAGCTCTTACATATAATCATTAGGATTTCGGTTGTTTAGAGACCTAATCACCTAAATACATGCAAATGGCTATCATAATCATGGAAAATGGCATACTAACCTCTTGATTAACTTCTTGAAAGGATGCTTGAAAATATGAAGGAAAAATTGAAAAATGATAGCAAAATGAAGAAGAAATGAAGTTGCAGGTCAAAACTTCGGGTTTTAACACTCATCATTGATTAGGGAACAAGACAAAATGCTGAAACAAGTCAGATTTTGTCGAATTTTTGTCGTCACGGGGGCGTGCCTATGTGGGCACGGGGCCGTGATCACCTTATACAGATTTGGTTCAGTCTTTTGTTGTTTCGTTTTTCAATTTCGCGCGTTGCGTAATTTACCCGGATAAGTTTTGACGTATCCAATTCATCAGAGAAGTTACGAATTTAGTTCTAGAATTCAAATAAGCAACCAAGCGACAATTACATTTTCCTATCTCCTACGATTACATAATACGTTAATAGCCGGGAATCTGAAACTGCAAAACCAGACTCCTTAACGCGCACTAGCGCACATGACCCTTTACAAAATGCCTCTAGAAGAAGCCTCCACACATTTCGTGTGGAAGGGTCGGGATAGGGTAGTGCGAAGTGCGGTTGCTAAGTTCCGCAAGCCGACGATTGATGGAAACAAGCTCCTCGCTCATTCCTGAACTTTCTGGATAAGCTCAGCCAAGCGTTGAGTTGCGGTGAGATTCATCTCCGTCAATTTCTTGATTAGCTCATGGAGCTTAAAGAAATACTCTTGAGTTGTTGGTTCTCTCGTTTCAGACCGGGGCTTCGTTGCAGGATTCCAATTGGAACATCCTTGACTGGATTCTTTCATCCTTTCTTCGTGAGATTTTGAGCAGAAATGGGTGTGATGAAAGCTTGGAACAAGTGTGGTATTTATACACAGGTCTGCAAAGTTGATCACGGGGGCGTGCTTGGGTAGGCACGGCCCCGTGTTTGTCAGAAGTCGTCTTAAATTCGTCCTGTAACGTTCCAGAGTCGTCAGCGGAGATCGTGGAAAATATTTGTCAGAGTCACGGGGCGTGCTTGGTGGGGCACGGCCCCGTGCTTGTGCTTGGGAGTCCTACAAAAAGCTAAAAATTTCTAATAAAATCTATGTACAAATGCCGTGTTTTCGTTTCGGGTCTTCGGCGTGACCCTTCCCCACACTTAATCCTCGTCGGGGCGGAGGTGTAATTCCTCCGAGAAAATCTTGGTTGGCCCATCGTTATATGGCTTTAAACGATGTCCATTCACTTTAAAACTTAAACCGCCGTGGTTGTCAATTTCGATGGCACCATTGGGAAACACATTTTTAATCGTGTAAGGTCCAGACCAACGTGATTTTAACTTTCCAGGAAACAGACGTAAACGAGAGTTATACAGTAAGACACGTTCCCCCACATGAAATCGTTTAGTGCTCCTTAAACGAGAGTCGTGGAATTTCCTTGTCTTTTCCTTGTAAACCCTAGCGTTTTCGTATGCTTGTTCTCTCAGTTCCTCTAGTTCATGGATTTGTAGAAATCGATTCTTTCCTGCAAGGCCTTGGTCTAGGTTTGCTGCTTTGAGTGCCCAATAGGCTTTATGTTCCAATTCCACAGGTAGATGACACGACTTCCCATAAACGAGTTTAAATGGTGTTGTGCCAATGGGAGTCTTAAAGGCTGTTCGAAAAGCCCATAATGCATCGTCTAGCTTGGCAGACCAGTCCTTGTGATTTTGTCCTACGGTTTTTTCTAGGATTCGTTTGATACCTCGATTAGTGACTTCCGCTTGCCCATTCGCTTGTGGATGATAAGCGGTTGTAAAGAGATGGTTTACTCCATAACGAGCCATTGCTCTTTCGAGCTGGTTGTTACAGAAATGGGTCCCTCGATCACTAATCAAAGCCTTGGGGGTACCAAAACGAGAGAATAATTTCTTAAGGAATCTGACAACATTTCTTGCATCGTTGGTAGGCAGGGCTTGAGCTTCGGCCCATTTTGAGACATAATCAACTGCTACTAAGATGTAACGATTTCCAAATGATACTTGGAATGGCCCCATGAAATCAATACCCCATACATCAAATACCTCGCATACTTGAAAGGGTTTCTGAGGCATCTCATCCCGTGTCGAGATGTTGGTTGCTCTTTGACATGCATCACAGGTGCGTACCATGTTGTGAGCATCCTTGAAGATCGTTGGCCATAGAATCCAGAATCGAAGACCTTTTTGGCTGTTAGAGTTGCTCCATGGTGGCCTCCTGTGGGTCCTTCATGACAGTGCCTTAGGATCTGTTCCGCTTCACTTCCGTACACGCATCTTCGAATGAGTTGGTCCGCACCGATTCTGAATAGGTACGGATCTTCCCAATAGTAATGCTTAATATCGGTAAGAATTTCTTCTTTTGCTCATAAGTCATTCCTTTGAGAAGGATTCCGCTTGCCAAATAGTTTGCGAAATCGGCAAACCAAGGATACTCATCGATTGAAGATTGGATGTTCAAAAGGAATTCGTGAGGGAAATTATCGTTTATTTTGAATTCCTCGGTTTGTGGATGGTTTGAATCTTCAAGACGCGAAAGATGATCAGCCGCTAGATTTTCTGCTCCTTTCTTGTCACGAATCTCAATGTCGAATTCTTGAAGCAGAAGTATCCATCGTATCAATCTCGGCTTTGCATCTTGTTTGTTGAACAGATAACGTAGGGCTGCATGATCGGTATAGACGACTGTTTTTGACAGGACTAGATACGAGCGGAATTTGTTAAATGCGAAAACTACTGCGAGAAGTTCTTTCTCGGTGGTTGTGTAGTTTTCTTGTGCGTCGTTTAAGGTCTTGCTCGCATAGTGAATTGGGTGGAATTGCTTGTCTTTCCTTTGTCCTAACACGGCTCCTACCGCAAAATCGCTTGCATCGCACATGAGTTCAAATGGTAACGTCCAATCTGGGGAAACCATAATTGGAGCGGTGACCAACTTATCTTTTAAAAGATCAAATGCACTGATGCATTCGTTGGAAAACACGAATTTTGCATCTTTCTCAAGAAGTTGAGTCATCGGTCGTGCAATTTTTGAGAAGTCTTTAATGAAACGGCTATAGAATCCTGCGTGACCTAGGAAGCTTCTAATTTCTTTCACGGTTGTGGGATATGGTAGTTTGGAAATAGTGTCAACTTTAGCTTGATCAACTTCGAGGCCTGCTCGAGAGATCTTGTGTCCCAACACTATCCCTTCAGTAACCATGAAATGACACTTTTCCCAATTTAGAACAAGGTTAGAGTCCTCGCATCTAACCAGCATTTTCTCCAGGTTTTCAAGACATTGTTCGAATGAGTTTCCAAAGACTGAGAAATCATCCATGAAAACTTCCATTGAGTGTTCAATCATGTCATGAAAAATTGCTACCATACATCTTTGAAATGTAGCAGGAGCATTACACAATCCAAAAGGCATTCGTCGATACGCAAAAGTGCCATATGGACAAGTGAATGTCATTTTCTCTTGATCTTCGGGAGCAATGGGAATTTGAAAGTACCCTGAGAAACCATCGAGGAAACAATAGAACATTTTTCCAGAGAGTCTCTCGAGCATTTGATCAATGAAAGGTAAAGGAAAGTGATCCTTTCTTGTGGCGTCATTGAGTTTGCGATAATCGATGCAAACTCTCCATCCTGTAACCGTACGAGTTGGAATAAGCTATTCTTTTCGTTAGTTACCACAGTCATTCCTCCTTTCTTTGGAACAACTTGGACGGGACTGACCCAAGGCGAATCAGAAATAGGGTAAATCAAACCGGCATCTAGCAGTTTGATTACTTCTTTCTTCACCACCTCCTGCATGCTCGGATTTAAATGTCTTTGAGGTTGAATGATAGATTTGAAATCCTCCTCCATCAATATTTTGTGAGTGCAAAAGGATGGATTAATTCCCTTGATGTCCATGATTTTCCATGCAATTGCTCGTTTATGTGCCTTCAGCACATTGAGTAATTTATTCTTCTCATCTTTTGATAGGGCGGATGAGATTATGACAGGAAGCTGAGAGGTATTTTCAAGAAAAGCGTATTCGAGATGAGATGGAAGTTCTTTGAGTTCTAAAGCCGGAGGGTCTTCGATGGAAGGTTTGGCTTTAGGTTCTAATTCTTGATCGATGATCTCAAATGCTTCTTGACAAGATGATGTATCGTCAACTTCGAGTTCTGGAATGATTTGGTGCTCACAGACGGGCTCAGTGGTTTGGATTTCTATTAATTGAGTATCGCAAGCTTCAATTTGACGAGTGTTCTTCAGATGACAGCTTATGATTGAGTCGCAAACATCAATGTAATAGAGTGAATCGTCATGATGTTGAGGATGTTTCATGGATTGTCCTATGTCGAATGTCACTTCCTCCTCATCCACTTAGAGTGTGAGTTTGCCGGTGCAAACATCAATGAGGGCTCGAGCGGTTGCTAAAAAGGTCGACCTAAGATGAGAGGAACATTCTTATCCTCATCCATGTCGAGGATCACAAAATCAACGGGAAATACGAACTTGTCGATTTTAACTAAGAGATTTTCAACAATGCCCCTCGGATATTTGACAGAACGGTCAGCTAATTGAATGCTCATACGAGTAGGTCTAGGCTCACCTAAGTTTCACTTTTCAAAAACTGCATAAGGCATGAGGTTAATACTAGCACCTAAATCGGCTAACGCGTTGCTGACAGAAAGATTTCCTATTAGGCAAGGTATGGTGAAACTCCCTGGATCAGTCATCTTTTGAGGTAGTTTGTTTTGAAGAACTGCTGAGCATTCCTCGTTCAAAACTACATGTGATAACTCTTCCAGTTTCTTCTTGTTTGACAACACACCCTTTAAAAACTTAGCATAATTTGGCATTTGGGCTAAGGCTTCCACCAATGGCAGATTAATGTGGAGTTGCTTGAACAATCCCAGAAATTTGCCATATTGTGCCTCCATTCGTTGTTGTCTCAGACGACCGGGATATGGAGGTGGTGGAACATAAGGTGGTGGTGGTAGATATTTCTTGGCTGGTTCTTCAACAACGACAGGTTGCTTTTGCTTGTCACTTGTATTACGTGGTGTCTCGAGTTCTATTTCCTCAAGGATGGGCTGTAATACAGGTGCATCACCTTGAGTGGTTTTGCCACTCCTTGTGGTGATGGCTTTGACTTGAGCATTGGGGTTTGTTACAGTATTGCTAGGCACAGCACCTTGGGGTCTTGCAGATAGTTGTTGTGCTATCTGACCTACCTGGTTTTCAATGGTTTGCAATGATGCTTTGTTGCTTTTGATTTCAGCCTCGTTTCTTTGGAACCTTTCCTCGTTTCTTCGATCAAATTTCCGGATGTACTCATCTTGGCTTGTGTGGTTAACAACAATTGCTGCAATAAATCTTCCATTGATGATGCTCCACGGTCTTGATTACTACTGCTCAGAACTTGATATGGTGGTTTCTGTTGTTGGTAAGGTGGCCTACGGTTGAATCCAGATGATGGTTGGTTGTTACCAGCTTCTCTGTAATTCGGATTGCTCCTCCAATTTGAGTTGTTGTTATATGAGTTGTTTGGGCCTCCTACGTAGTCAACATCTTCCATCATCATAATGCCTTGCGGACATTCATTGGTCTTGTGTGAGTTTCCACATGTGTTGCATCGTGTTGGAGTCTTTTTAAGTTTAGCTTGCAATTGTTCGAATCGTTTGGTTAAGGATTCTAACTGTGCTGTGATCAGTGTTTCAGAGTCTACTTGATGAATTCCTCTAGAATTGATTTTGTTTCTCAAGGGGTTGTATGCAAAGCTCTTCTTAGCTCCCTTCTCTAGGGCTTGGTATGCTTCTGTTGGTGTAACACTTCCGAAATCTCCTCCCGCACTTTGGTCTACAGCTTGTTTGTGTGCTCCGCTGATTGCATCATAAAAAGTTTGACACTGCAGCCACAGATCAAGTCCGTGATGTGGGCATCTCCGAAGGAGACCTTTATATCTCTCCCACGCTGCGTGTAATGATTCATCATCGTCTTGGCGAAAGCTTGTGATGCTGCTTCTCAATTTGGCAGTGCGATCGGGTGGAAGGTATTTCAACAAGAATTGTTCAGCCATTTCCGCCCATGTGGTGATGGAACCAGGCGGAAGTGAATCAAGCCAGTCAATGGCTCGGCCGCGAAGTGAAAATGGAAAAAGTCGTAGTCTAATAGCATCGTCAGAACAGTTATTGATTTTGAAAGTTGCACAGATACGAAGGAATCGTGAGATGTGAGCGTTAGGGTCTTCGTCTTGCAATCCGTGAAACTGAACAGAGTTCTCTACGAGTTGGATAATACTAGACTTAATCTCGAAATTGTTGGCCGCAATTGCTGCTTGGACAACACTAGACTCATAACCGTCGATTGATGGTGTGGCATAGTGCGTCATCTTCATTTCCTCGTCTTGATTAGCCATGTCTCCTTCGGATGGTGTATCTTCCGAGATGTCTTCTTCGATGATTGTTGCTTCTTTGCGGCCTTTCACGTAACCTTTGTCGGAAAAGTCGTTCAGGTTCCGAAAGAGGTGAAACAAGTTCAGGACTAGACGAGTCGGACATACACTAACTTAAGGAAGCATAAACTAACTAAGGCTTAAAATGAATTAGGCAATTGTAACTAAACTAACTAAGATAAACTAACTACAAAATTAAAATGAATTTGAACAAAAAATATTAACAAGATATAAACAGGACAGTCAAAAATTTAGATTGTCTTTCAAACTTGCCGTGTGTCCCCGGCAACGGCGCCAAAAACTTGATGCGGTGTGAAAGTATATATTTTGATAAGGGTTTTTCGCACAAATTCAGTTTTAAATGGTTATTACTAATACTAACTACACACACAAAAGGCAAGTGTACCTATCGTGAGGTAATATAGTGTTGGTAAGAACCGAGTGTCAATCCGTGGACACACTAAGACTACTCAACAATCCTTATAATTGACTATCAATTTTTGTTTAAGAGAATGATAAGTTGCATTGATGTAAATTAGGGTTTCTTTAGGGTTTTAAACTAACAATAAAAATAATAAATAAAGTAAAACAAGTTGAAACTTTTGGATTTAAACTCAGGGAATAAAGGCTATCATCCTAACTTGGATTACGCTTATGTAATTGTGATGAAGTGGTGGTGTGATTAAAGATATAGAATAAAGTAATTGTGTTAACGTTTATAAAGATGAGCTGGCGCGATTTCTCTTCTATCCGCTCCGTAGTGACCAAGACCAACACAGGCTGAGATTTACTGCTTAGGTCAAGGCCCTAGTGATGTAGGTAAATCTTTTGTGTCCTTTTCGACATACGATTTTGAAAACATAACTTAATGTAAGAAGAGAGTTGATCAAATTCTATTCTAACATACCATTAATTTTAGAAAACCATAACAATTACTGTAGATTTCTCAGACTAATAAAAGGGAACCCGTAAATGATCAGAAAGTTAAGGTCTTATGATTTCTAATAACCATCTCTAGTTAATTAGCATAGTTGTTATGAATAAAAGTTGATCATACGTTTTTCAACCGTGTATGACAATCACAATTACAAACCATAAACTTATAACCCCCGTTCAAATGTAGGTGCTACCCATCGAAAGTTTTCCCAAGACCACCATAACATTAACACAATATTTATCACACCATTAATTCATCACAAATTACATAAGTTTCATCCAAGTAGGATGATAATAGGAGTTTAGCTCATAACGAGCTGTAATATAACAAACAACATAGAAGATAGATATGGATTCATTGATAAAATAGAACAATCAAACCAATGATCCATAATGGATGGTGTTTAGACAATCCCGAGCTTCTTCCAAGTGTTGTATGCACCTCCCGCGCCCCCAAATGGTCTTTAAAGCTTGATTCCCGTGAGAATTCTGCAGAGTATCCCTTCTACCAAAACTTGTAAAATGAAGAACTTGGCCCACTATTTATAGGCTTCCCGGAGTGTTTAAGCACGGCCCGTGACAAAAAGGCACGGCCCCGTGTTAGTACAATGCTTACGGAAGTTGGTCGGATCGTACGCGCAGGGGTTGTCGGGCACGGCCCCGTGACAATTTGAGCACAGCCCCGTGAAATGGGGGATCACGGCCCCGTGGTCATATGGGGCACGGCCCCGTGTTGACTTTTGGGGGACAGTACTTTTGTCCTGTCAGATGTCCAATCACGGGGGTGTGCCAAATTAGCACGGGGGTGTGTTTCAGGCAAGGCATGGGGGCGTGCTTAATGAGGCACGGCCCCATGCTTGGAGCTTTAAGCTTGGATTTCTTTAATTTCTTGTCCATTATGCTCCTTTTGTCCATCTTGCCCTTCACAACACCTGAAAACACAATTAAATGATTTTAAGTACATAATCACTATTTTCGGGAGGAATCAAGGAATAAATGATGCGCTTTTGATAGTGTTTATATGTATAATTTGGAGCACATCACTGAACCATATAGACATCTTCCTCAAGATATCCATTTAGGAAAGCGGTTTTGACATCCATTTGCCAAATCTCATAATCATAATGAGCAGTTATGGCAAATAATATCTTTATAGACTTTAGCATCGCAACAGGTGAGAAAGTTTCATCATAATCAACCCCTTGAGTTTGAGTGAAACCCTTTGCTACAAGTCTAGCTTTATAAGTATCCAAGTTTCCATGCATATCGGTTTTCTTCTTAAAAACCCACTTACTTCCAACTACCTTGGAATTAAGAGGTGGTTCAACAAGTTCCCAAACTTGATTATCATACATGGATTGCATCTCAACGTTCATGGCTTCAAGCCATTTGTCACAATCCGAATCGGACACTGCATTATGGTATGTGGTTGGTTCATCTGAATCTACCACATATCATCCATCCATGAAAAATCCGTATCTATCAGGTGGATTACTAGTTCTACCATATCTGCGAACGTCTTGTGTGTATTGATCAACCCTTTGATCATCCTCAACATCCTCATGTTGAGTGCTAGTTTCAACCAAACATGCATCGGGTTGTGGTTCTTGATCTTCTTCAAGATCCACTGTTCTACTGTCAGCTCCTTCCATAAGGAACTTTGCTTCTAAGAACTCACCCTTTCTGGCAACAAACACCTTTTGTTCCAGTGGATCATAGAAATAATATCCCATAGAATCTCTAGGATATCCAACAAAGATACACTTGGTGGATCGGACTTCCAATTTGTTTGGGGTGGGAGTCTTAACATAAGCCTCACAACCCCAGACCCTTAAGTATGATAGGGATGGAACTCTTCCATGCCATATCTCAAAAGGTGTCCTTTCCACCTTTTTGGTTGGGGCCATATTTAGAATACGGGCCGCGGAGAGCAAAGCGAAACCCTAAAATGATAGAGGCAATGTGCTTCTAGCCATCATAGATCGGACCATATCCAATAAGGTTCGATTCCTCCTCTCAGACACACCATTATGTTGTGGTGTTCCGGGTGGAGTGAGTTGTGAGACAATCCCACAACTCCTAAGATGATCTTGAAAAGCATCACTTAGGTATTCACCTTCTCTATCGGTACGGAGAACTTTAATTGACTCGATGAGTTGATTTTCTACTTCATTCTTGAAGATTTTGAACATTTCAAAAGCTTCATCTTTGTGCCTTAATAAGTACACATACCCATAGCGACTATAATCGTCGGTAAAGGTAATGAAGTATCTTTCACCATTCCTAGTCATTGGTTTAAAAGGACCACATACATCCGAATGTATGATTCCTAATAGATCTTTTGCCCTTTCGTTAGTTCCACTAAAGGGTGCCTTAGTCATTTTTCCTTGTAAACAAGATTCACAAACATCAAATGAATCACATTCATTGTTTTTAAAAGACCATTCTTTTGAAGTGTTTGTATGTGTTTCTTGTTTATATGACCAAGACGACAATGCCAAAGATAGGTATCACTCAAATCCAATTTGAGTTTCTTGGTGTTAGTTTGGTACAATGAACTATTTAAAGTATTTTCATGAACCAATTCATAAATCCTATTGATGGGAATAGCTTTAAAATAGAACATATCATTTAAAGAAACATGAATATCATTTTCAACAAAAGATAATACATAATCATAATGTCTTAATTGGGATACAGAAATAATGTTCCTAGTCAAACTAGGAGCATACAAAACATTCTTCAAAATAACATCCAAGCCACTTGGAAGTTTTAGGATGTAGTCCCCACGAGCTTCAACTAAGACTTTAGTTCCATTGCCCATGAAGAGGCTAACATTCCCTTGATTGAAGTCCCTACTTCTTGTGAACCCCTGCAACAAATTGCAAATATGAGTTCCACATCCGGTATCCAATACCCATGTGTTAGAAGATGTAACATTAAGATCAATATGAATCATGTATATTGTACCTGAGGTCTGCCCGGCATCCCTCTTTGCTTTCAACTCTTGGAGATGGACAGGACAATTCCTTGCCCAATGTCCTATCTCCCCACACTTGAAGCATGGGTCATTAGTAGCAACCTTTTGCTTCTTCTCTTGTGGTTTGGGTGGCACCCTTGCCACCCCCTTCCCCTTTCCCCAAACGGGTCCC
This sequence comes from Flaveria linearis, assembly GCA_024085815.1. Classification (NCBI taxonomy): domain Eukaryota; kingdom Viridiplantae; phylum Streptophyta; class Magnoliopsida; order Asterales; family Asteraceae; genus Flaveria; species Flaveria linearis. The sequence goes on from CM044009.1 coordinate 62,397,189, forward strand.
TTACCCTTGGCAACTTTTGCCTTGGGTGCGGGATGAGGCCTTTTGTTATTCCCACCTTCATTGATGGTGAGAACGGGTAAAACCCTTTTACCCATGGCCGCCTCAGCCGTTTTGAGCATTGAGTGAAGCTCACCAATGCTTTTGTCCCAAGCATTCATGTTGTAGTTCAACACGAATGTCTCGAACTTCTTGGTAAGGCCATTTAGGATCAAATCCGTGGCCAATTCCTTCGAGACGGGACAATTAAGCCTCTCAAGACGGTCAATATGACTTTTCATCTTAAGTAAATAAGATGAAACAGATTGGTTGTCGTCCATATGACATGCATGGAGTGCTCGAACCGTTTCGAAGCGCTCAACCCTTGCTTGCTGTTGGAACGTTTCCTTCAGCTGGGTTATCATGTCGTAAGCTCCATGATGTTCATACTCCTTTTGGAGATCCGGAGTCATGCTAGCTAGCATGAGATAAGACACTTGGACGGAGTCCTCAGTGTACTTCAGCCAATCGTTGTAGGCCTCCTCATCATCCTCAGTAGGTTGATCGGGGATAGGGTCGTCTAAAACATATGATCTTCTCTCTTGCTTGAGAACGATTCTCAAATTTCGATACCAATCAATAAAGTTATTATGATTTAGACGTTCCTTTTGGAGGATCGCTCGTAATGATTGGGTGGACGCGGATGAGTTATCATGATTGTCATTATTGGTGGCCATCTACAAAATTTAACAAAGATCTATTTTAGTATTTTCGATATTGCCAAGTTTAATAATTAATGCCTTTTAAGGTCATTTTTATATTAAAATCTAGAACCCAACATACATTTAAATTGTGGTTAGGTGACCTTTATCCCACGATTTAAATTAATAAGGTGGTCAACGATTGACGGTTGCAACCATTTGCAACTTCTAGAGGTATGGGATCGACTTTAAACATCATATGTAAAGTCGGTATGTTAATCCCATCAACACCATTTGGAAACCATATTGTAGGTGATCCATTTAACATGGTTTGCAAATCAAGTTATCCTACTTGCACACACATGTGAGTTTACCAACATAAGTGGTTAGGTGACCTTTATCCCACCAATGTGGTATCCCCACCTTAAGTCACAAGTTCCCTCTTAATGGTTAGGTGACCTTTATCCCATTAAGAGTTTCTAAATGACTCAAGTGTTGTGCAAAAGGACGGTGTTAAACTTGTTTGTCAAATGTTTAGAGATTTCATAATTCTAGTTTTAGAAACTCTATGTACTTGTATTTGCATGCTTTCAAATACAAGATACCCTATGGTCTTTTTTAATAAAATCCATTTTATTATGAAATCATTAATCCTTTTAATAACCACTTATTAACACTTAATGATTAAGAACCATTTTTATATTAGCTTGTTAAGATCATTTTTATTAAGATTGTTTGTCATATTCAAATATCATACAATCATTGATAAAGTCACAATCAAACAAGCAAAACATTAACAACCACATGTGGATATGTGCATAACCATAGCATCTAAAGTGGTCCACACTTGTTTGCCATCACAAGTGTGGTCCATAGGGCATTCCTAAGGTCATAAAAAAACATATAGAAAGCTTCCAAAAGCCTCACACTTGAAACCGCATCCAAAATGCTCCATGTTTCTCTTATGACCTTCCTTTGTGCTTTCAATGTGTATGTCTTCATATTACAAGATATAAAGTCCTAATACAAGATATCTAGTAATATGAAAAATACACCTAATCTATTTATTACAACCCAATAATAAATAAATTACATTTTAAACAAAGCACAAATAAATTTATATACAACCCCATTGAATAAACAAAACAACCATTGCATACATCCAAACAACACAAGGCCAAAAGCTAGGTTATGCACTATCAAATGAACAATCATAAACATCATTCATCAAACTAAATAAACCCCATCAAACCCCAAATTTTCAGCCAACATAAACTGAAAATTAGGGTTTGTTTGTCCAAACAAACAACATCCAAATATATCAACCAATTGACATTCCTATCTTTCAACGTTTAATCATAAGCATGAAGATATAACTTTGAAAGACATGGGGTTTATTAAATCAACCAAAATCAGCCTCTAATGAGTTGATTATTATCCTTTAAAACTGATTTTAAATAACAAGAACAAGCAAGTTATCCACATAACCGGCTCTTGATGCCATTAAAGGGTTTGTTAGAACACTAAATCAAAGTTTAACCACTTAAACTTTCTGAAAAACACAGCGGAGTAACTACTTTATAAACTTGATTATAAAGTTGAAAAGCATGTTCTTAAGTCACCATATTCATGTATGAAACAAACCCTTAGAACAAAGGATCATTTATGTGAATAAACAAGCTATGAACATAGATAAAACTACATAAAATCACAGCTACATTGAGTTGTGATATCTATCTTTCTGCAGTAGCAAAAACGACCAAAGAAAGGTGGAAATGATGTCCAAAATCGGCCAAGACTTCAAGGATAGAAGTCCTCAATCTTGTATACCTCAAGCTTAGTTGCAATCACCTTCTTGTTAGGAAGAATGAACACCAAAATCAACTCCAAAAACCCTCAACTTGCTGCTGCTATTTTCGTAAGATGGAGGAGAGAAAGAGAGAGTTTTTATGTTTTGCATGTAATGTGAAATGATGGTTGAGAGTCCTACACTCTTTCATAAAGAGTGTGTGTTACCAAGAGAAAAAGAAGGAACCCCATTGGTCCATGGGGTGGCCGAAACTTTCAAAATATGGCTGGGATTCCCTCTCCTTTTTAACTCTTGTTGACACATTAAAAGTTCATGGACCCTCTTGGATTTTTAATGTGTGACAAGTGCAAGAACTATACTAATATGTTTTATGCACTAATCTTTAATTAAACATTTTAATTAAAGATCACTAACATTATATTATCTTATGTTATTTAAACCCTTTTACATAACAATGTGATTAATAAAACCCATCAACAAAACATCCTTATGATTTGTCCCATTTCACATATAATTATTTAGAAAACCAATTTTCTAAATTTGGTGTGTTATTATTTAGTTGCATGATCACATCATCAATTAAATAATCGTTTGTGTTTGCAAAGCTTGTTATTGGGTATAACCCGACTTGGATCATAACGTACTAACCACATCAATGTTCTAAGTGTCTTGGGCACATAGAATCCTACATAAAATACCCATCACCTTCTGGGCAGAGGCAATCAACACTGCCAGCTATGTGTAAAACAGAGTTTTAGTAGTTAAGACTCATGGTAAGACTCCTTACAAGATGTGGCACAAAAGAAGACCTTTCATTGGTTTCCTCATATCATTTGGATATCTTTTTGCCATCTTGAATACCAAAGATCAAGTAGACAAATTTGATAAGAAATTAGATGATGGACACTTTATAGGATACTCTTCCCAAGCTAAGGCTTATAGAGTATACAATCTCAGAACTAGAGTAGTTGAGGAGTCAGCCGATATGACCTTCAATGGGCACACTCCTAGTGTGAAAGGTTCTGGTCTTGATTGGCTGTTTGATCTTGATTTAGTTAGCAACTGTTTTAACAAATCTTGTAAAGCTGTTTTAGGATCTACAGGTAACTTATCAATAGGAGATCCTGACCCACGATTTGATCTAAGAAGAACAAGCAAGAAAACTACTTCAGTTGCAGTGGTAACTAACCCTGCAGATGGAATTCCTGTCAACGCAACCATGACAAATTCAACTGATACATCTCAGGAGCCTACAAATTCAAGCTCAGAGGCAAAGAACACAAATGAAAGAATTTCCAACGTAGGAGGAAATGGCGATGGTGATAGTGATCAATAATTTCTTGATGCTGATAAACACTCCATAGAAGACAACATTATTGATGTCACACACTCATTGGATCCAGCTACTCTTAATAAGTGTGATGATATGGTGGATGAGGCTCCATTGCCATATCTAAATTTCATATATATATATATATGTCCAACCAACTTACTGTGATTCCTCAACTAAGAATCCACAAGTCACACCCCACCACAAACACCATTGGAGATGTTGACACAGGGGTGAGAACAAGAGGACAAACCCATGACAAAAATATTTATTTATACTCTTATTTCTTGTCCCAGATAGAGCCTAAGAAAGTTAATGAAGCTTTGAAGGATGGTAGTTAGGTTAAAGCAAAGCAGGAGGTGTTGCTTCAATTCAAAAGGCAAAGAATTTGGAACTTATGTCCCCTTCCTTAAGGGAAGACTAACATAGGTACCAAATGGGTTTTTAAGAACAAGAAGGATGATAGAAGATTTGTCATCAAGAACAAGAAAAGACTAGTTGTTCAAGGATACACACAAGAAGAGTGGACTGACTACATAAATGTTTTTGCTCTAGTGGCAAGACTTAAAGTTGTTAGGATATTCCTTGCTTTTGTTGCATCCAAGGATTTCAAGGTCTATCAGCTTGATGTCAAGTGTGCTTCCTTATATAGGGTGATTGATGAGTAGGTATGTGTCAAACAACCACCTGGCTTTGTAGACCCAAATCATCCTAATTATGTTTGTAAGCTTGATAAAGCTCTTTATAGGCTGCACCAAGCTCTAAGGAAGTAGTATGAGACACTATCTCAGTATCTCTATCAGCATGGCTAGAAGAGGGGTACTATAAATGGAACATTCTTCATTAAAGGAACAGGGAATAACTTGATGCTTGTTTAAGTTTATATAGATGACACTATCTTTGGGTCACCTGGTCCAAAGCTCTGTAAAGACTTTGAGAAGCTGATGAAGAATAGATTAGAAATAATAGCCATGGGGGAGAATGGCATCTTCATAAATAAGGTGTCAAAGTATGTACAAGACATACTCCTTCTATTCAACATGACTAAATGTAACCCATGGTCAGAATCCACTCCTTTGACCTGATCTTGAGGGGGAGTATGTGGATGAACATCTCTATAGGGTTATGATTGGGTCTCTTATGTACCTTACAGCCAGCAGGCTTGATATCATGTTTACCACATGTATTTGTGCAAGATATTAATCCAATACCAAGATATCACACCTAGTTGTTGTTAAGAGAATTCTTAGGTATCTCAAAAGTGCTCTAAAATTAGGCATTTGTATCCAAAGAATTCAGACTTCAATATGTATGCTTATACAGATAGTGACTATGGCAGATGCAATATGACTACAAAGCATACATTTGGGGATGTCAATTTCTTGGTGGAAGGATAGTGTCCTAGAAATGCAAGAAACAATCTTGTGTGTCTGCATCAATTGCTGAAGCTGAATACAACGTTGCTACTAGCTGCTGTGCTCAAGTGCTTTGGATTTAGAATCAAATGCTAGACTATGGATTCAACATCAAAGAGACTACCATCCATATAGACAACAACACTGCTATCTCTATCACAGAGAATCTTATGTAGCCTTCAAGGACAAAACAAATCAACATCAGGTATCATTTAATTAGAGATAATTTTGAAAAAGGATTGATAAAACTAGTCAAAGTTAACACAAATGAATAATATGTTGATCTGTTCATAAAAACTTTTGTTGAGTAGAGATTTAAGTATCTTGTATCAGCTATTGGAATGATTAACTTTGAGTAAAATTTTTTTAAAAAAATATGTGTGTCCTACGTTGTCTATATCATCACCTATATAAGCCCAGTTTACTTTGGCAGAAAACTTTTCAAATAATATTCCTTAGAATTCTAAAAATTTTAGATATATTTTCTCTTGGAAGACATTATGTTATCTTCGAAAGAACATTATGTCTTTAAAAATAATAACTACTTATAAGACATTTACCTTCGGAAGAAAATTTTGAAATATCTTCGAAGCTTAAATGTGCTTCTAAGTACTTATATGTTTTTTGTAAGATAATTTTCTTTTGAAAACAATTAAGACTCGAAAGATTTATTCTCTTGAGAATAAAACTTCTTAGTTTTAGTTTCTTCTGAAACAAAATATATCTCTAAAGTAAAAATACTCTAAGTATTTTTCTTCCGAAACAAAATTTCCATCAGGCTATAGAATATTTTCTGAAGTCAAATTGGCTATGGAAGCTTTTATAATACTTTCGAAGACAAATTACCTTCGGAATATTTTTGACTTCCAAGAAAACTACCTTTTTGGGTGCTTTTTCATAGGTGGGACCGACATCCGGATTTTAAAGTTTATCCTTTTGCATTAACTTTGTCTCAAATCCAGTTTATATAAATATACCTTTAACGGTTCTCCCTCTTTCACTTTCTTCTCCATCTGCAAATTTTTCTAACCTAAATTCACCCACAAACTGCTTTTGTTCTTATCTTCCTTCATCATAAAGCTACTCAAAAATAGCCAACCCTGATCCATAAAACCAACCTGATTTATCCATGCAACTATACAGGCAACACAATCAGGTTGATCTCTAACGTCTGAGAAAGATCCTGGAATCTTAGATGTTTGCCGGTTCTTAGCTCTATCAAATCACTTCACCTCCCTCAATATAGATCCTCCTTTGTATGAAGACCAGCTCTTGGAGTTCTAGAGGACCTGCTAAGAGGTCATTATGGATGGAGAGAATGCATTGTCTGCCACATTGCAGGGTAGGACAATTTTCATCACTCCAGCCACTATTAACACTCATCTCCGGCTGAATGGTGAAGAAGGCGAATTGTCCTTCCCAAAATCTGTTATGAACCAGTCTTTCAGGCAGATGGCTATGAGGATGATTACTCAGTAAGAACCTTCAGGAAAGGGAAGGTCTTCTCCAAATGGAAGTACCTCCTTCATGTTGTCATTCACTGTCTATCAAACAAGTATGGAGGCTGGGATCAAATTTCAGAGGACCTTTCCTATATAGTCTATGGCATGGTTCAAGGGGTCATGTTCAGGTACTCTTAATTTGTATATACAAATTTGCTTGCAAACTTAGACTCCTAATAGTATTACATGTTTTCTAGATATGTTTAACACATTCTTAACTGTGAACTAGGCTCACAGTTAAGGGGAACATATAATGTTCTTAAAATGGGATAGATGAAGCCTGACATCTTTAAAACAATGAGAAAGCCTATTGTGGGCTTCTCAGTGGTAGAACAGCCCTAGTCCAAAAAATGTTAGAGCTCATTGCTCAAGGTGATAACTTGGCAACACAAGCCAATGTTGAATCCACATCTTCAATATCTGAACCATCCACACAGCCACAAATCACCCTAACCTACTCTAGAAGATCCAAACGAACCCCTGCATAAGCTACTCAGGTAGTGCATGCCCCCATATTCTCACCCATATAGGAAGAAGTGGACACTAGAGCTCTCACTTCTCTTGAGTAGCAAACCACTTGCATCACTTCATTGATCAATGCTGAGGTTCCTCATGCTTAGCCTGATGAGCTCACAACCCTAATAGCCTTAAGCCTTCACTCAGAGTCTCAAAATTCTAGTGAACAACCTTTAATGGAAAGCTATCATTCCTAGTCTATTGATATTAACCAACCTAATTCCTAACCTTGAAGTCTATGATGATGAAGACATAGGATTCAATGAGTACCATGAGTCTCTCTTCTCCATCCCTGCTCAAGGAGAGATGAGTGCTCCTGACTCACCCATGTCTAGACCACATCATCCACCCATACTGAGGTGGATCTCCTTGAACCTGTTCAGGAGGTCAATATGGAAGAGGCTCTCACTTCTGCAAGTGATTATACCTTTAAGACCTCAACCATGACAACCCAGCCTATTAACACTTCAACTGAACATGTCATGGTGCAGGAGAAATCCAGCAGCCAATAACTTAGTGCTGGTGATGAGGAAGAAGACTTTGTTCCTATTCTCTCATCCCCCATGATTCTTCTGATGAAGATTAGGGGAGTCTACAACTAAAGGTGCATAAATTGACTAAAACTTGCATCTATTTAGTTTCAAAGGTTAGTCACCTGGAAGCTCAGGTGGCTACCTTACTAAAAAGGGTCAATGACCAGCAACTTAAGATCACTAATATCAAGGGCAAGTTAGCTAAGAAACCACTTAGGAGAACTCAACCAGGGCCACAAGAACCTATGGATATGGTGGACCTAACCCTTAGCTCCCCAATGCAAGAGGGTGATGCTACCAAAAAAGAAGAAAGTCCTACCTACAATCACAGAACCTAGGAGTTTTTCTTAGAATATAGGATTAACTACCCTCATTTGCACTTGTCCATACACAACAACCTTTTCAAATCCATATTGATATGGACTCACTCATTCAAAGTCTGTTTGAGAAGGGTCTTCCAAGGGCTATGCCTACCCCACCCTACGATGCTGAGAATGAAATACTGGAATGAAAGTATGATGCTGATAGGAGAGCACTGATACTCCTTAGACTTCAGGGGTAGCAAGAAGTCCTTAATTTTCAGACCTTGAAGTAGTATAAGAGTCTTCCTCTAGTTCACATGTCACTTGCCAACCCAAGTGAAAACAAGCAAGCTGATAGACTAGCTCAGCGGATTCAAGATAGGGTTTTTGAAGAATTCAGACTAAGAAGAAGACAGAGGCAAGCAAGCAATGTCATTGGTCAACTGGATATTGAGGTGGATCCTAAGATTAACTTCAAAGGGAAAACCTTGATTGAAGGCCTAGTGGTAGAGCCTGTGAACCTTGAGACAGGAAATACTTCAACACCCTCTACCCTCAGTGAGGCATCAGCTGGTAAAGGTGATTCACAACCTCTCTCTGGCCAGAGCTCAAGTGTTGAACCAAGCAATAAAGGCCAAATCTCTCTCCATCCTAAGTCACCAAAGCCTATGAGTGACAAAGGGAAATGGAAACTAACTCCTAAAGAGATTGATGAAGAGGAAAGAGAGAGGAAGAGGAAGCTGAGGGGAAAGAGTTCAATAGGGAACCCATGCTTCATGGAAGCTACAATAATGGGTTGCCCCCAGGCCAAACACTCAAGATGATGAGTTAACGGCAGCCAGATTAAACTACTTGGGACTAGAAACTACAACATTTATGAACACATCTTTCTTTCCTTAGAAGAGTTAAATGAACTGGCTGACACTGAGCTGTCAAAGGAGAGAAAGGAGGCTGAGGATGTAGAACTGCTCCTAAAGATCAAAGTAGAAAGAAGGAGTAAAAGACTCTACAAGCAAGCCCCTACCCTCTACCCAGTTCAAGAAAGCCCTGAGGCAGAGGTTGTGGCAACTGAGCAATAACCTTAGGTATATAAGCAAGCAGATAGATGAAACATGATAAATATCCTGAGTGCCACAGGCCTCCATCAGACATCTGCACTTCTTCCCTTGTCCTATGAGTATATAGAATTTGAGTACCTCAAACAGCTTGAGCAACAAATGATGAAAGAACAAAAAAATGCTAAAAGGAAGATGAGGAAACAAGCTGCAAAGTCAATAGCCACCATCAAAGTAAGTCTGACGAAGTGTGCTGATAGGCAAAAGATGGTGAGCTTCTTGAGGCTATATGAATTCTCTGAAAGGAGGCTTGGTCCAATGTCTCTATCCCCATGGATGAGCATATTAGGATGATCAAGTAGAAGATCAAAAGGGGTGAGCTTGTTAACTTGCATTCTTAACCAAGTCAGGCAGCATCTGAAGTTGAGGTCAAGGCTGAACCATAAGAGACAACATAATTTGGACCTAGTGCTGGACCATAGCCAACTTCATCTTCTGATCCAAAGCAGGGTCCTGATCCCTCTCCCTCTGAACTTGTGAAGGAAAAGAACCCAACTGAGGGAGACCAACAAGAACAACCTGGTGCTGAAGGCCACTCTCTTCAGTTAAAATCTAGAAAGATGAAGAAAAGGATGACCATGAAAATGGATAGGATAAAGAAGAAGTCCAATGCATCCACCTCTATACCTAAGGATGAGTCAAAGTATCCTGAGGCTACTCAAGAAAAGGCTGCTTAACCAAGTCCAATCAATGTAGAGCATCTTGCTACTGCAAGACCCATCTTGTCCTGGACCTTTGCTGCTAATGCAAACAGATGGGGGTGGTTCAAGGAACAATCCTTTTATGATGTTAAAACGCGTAACATTCTCTCATTTAATCGTGTAATTATCTTGAATTAGATAACTACAGTTGCTTATGTTTTAGGTATGTTGGGAGCTAAAAATGGAGAAAACGTTGCGAGCGTGGAACGGAGTGGACGTGTGTGGAAAGAAGAAAAGAAGAAACAAATGTTCAGGGCTCCACCGTACCTTACGGTGGCCACCGTAAGGTACGGTGGACCCCAAACACCTATTATTTCCACCGTAATGCAGTGGATTTCCACCGTACAGATTTGGTTTCCACCGTAACTTACGGTGGCTACCGTAAGTTACGGTAGATGCTGACGAAAAAGTGCAACTTGCCATAATAAAATGGTTTGAGTGGTGCCTTTTGCTCATATTTTGGATCTGACGAATTCTTTCCATAAAAGAGGCAAAAGTGGCTGTTCTTGCATCATTCCAAACATTTCTCAACATTTGATTTGTGTTTTTGATTCATATGAACATTAGTTGGTGGATGGTGATGATGGATCAAGTCATGCTTGGCTAAACTTGTGGTGATCATCCTAGATGTAAGGTTTGCTTTTGAAACACTATGTTTGTGCTTGAATTTCTATAATGATAACTTTGAATGTTTGTTTGAGTTATTATGGTATTTGGATATTTGTTTGTAAGTTATTGCCATACGTTCTTGGTGCCATGGGCAATCGAGATATCATGGGAGGGATTAAGGTTGGATAATTGTCAATTGATCATCGAGTAACAACCTCGCATTTCGAGTACTTAGTTCTCTTTCATCACAAATGACTATTCAAGCACGAACCGTGTCTATGTGGTTCTTTCTAGTAAGCATAAACATAAGTGTGGATTAAAACCTGAAATCTAGGGTGATCACTTGTTCTTAATCTGTTACAAAGGTACGTTGTGATTTGCAATATATTTAGTGTTATTAGTTCTTAAACCAAAACAATCCAATTCTTGATATTTACTTTATTGTCATTTTAGAACAATTGTAGTTAATTTACAGGACTATAAGATAAATACATATTCCACAAAATCCCTGTGTTCGATACCCACTTACCGCTAGTAATTAGTAGTATTTGGTTTTAAATTTGATTGAGACTTCGACCTCACGTAAAATTTTGGCGCCATTGCCGGGGAAAAGGCTGCTTAAGAAAAGGCTGTTACAGAAAGTATCCTGTAGAGCATCTATACCTAAGGATGAGTCAAAGTATCCTGAGGCTACTCAAGAAAAGGCTGCTTAACCAAGTCCAATCAATGTAGAGCATCTTGCTACTGCAAGACCCATCTTGTCCTGGACCTTTGCTGCTAATGCAAACAGATGGTATGTCACTAGAGATCAAGAAGGTCAATATATTTATTTCTGGCAAGACATTCTTGACCTTCCTTTGCATGATCTCTATGATATAAGAAGATACTATGAGAGTTTGAGGGATGCTTGTCAAATGATGAAGAAAGGAATGGTCTTGATCCTAATAAGGACTACCAATAGATGAAGATAAAAACTCAAGGATCTCTTTTGTTTTGGTAGCATCAGCCTAGAGGGAGTTAGTAAGGTTTACACTTAAAGGCTGATGAAACCAAACATCTCTCAGCATGCATTCATGAAGTACAAAGGAAGTTACTTTAGAAGTTTTACACAACTTAGGAAAAATATGCTAATTGTAAAATCTTCCGTAGCCCAATGACCATATCTTCCGAGGCCAAAGATGAAGTCTTCCGAAGCTTCAAATACAAAGTCTTCCGAAGCTTCAAATACAAAGTCTTCCGAAGCCAAAAACTGATTTCTTCCAAGAACAGAGAAGACATGCTTTATCTAATCACCTTTTGACAAAAACTGAATTACTTTCTGTTGCCACCTCTAAAAACTCACCAACTTAGATGAGTTGGTGAAAAGTTTCATACTTTTGTCAACTATAGATTAAGGTCATTGGCCTGTAACTTTCTGTAACACCCTCAATCTCATAACAATATAATATAATATAATATAATAAGGAGGGTGCTACTAGTTAGGTTATTATAACAATTCAGAGACTACAAACGCAGTGGAATTTTTTTTATATATTAAAACTATTTACATCGTTAACCATATTTACAAGACTTTAACCGACATTTCAAAACTTTGTTAAACTTCAAGTACTTCATTCCCAAAACCCAATATTTGTGGCCAGTATCATACACCATAACCGGAAGCTAACTCTGTGGGGGACCATCACGAGCACCTCTATTACTACCTGGCATGCATTAGAAAACAAACACAAAATCAGATAAACTGGTGAGTTCTAACATACACCACATTTCAATTATAATAACCCATCAACTGCTACCACACCGAATGATTCACACACACATTCATCAGTTCATTTATTTATCCCAGTATTGATATGCATATCGAATACCCACAAGGTATTTATGGACATCTTTTTATCGATTTTAATTTGGTGGGTGAAACCTCCACCTCGCGAGTTGACGGGTCAAACCTCCGTCTATAGTTTGGTGGGTCAACCTCCACCTCGTGCGTTGACGGGTCAAACCTCCGTCTATAATTGGCATTGACGGGTCAAACCTCCGTCTATAGTTGGTGGGTCAGACCTCCACCTCGCCATTCACCACAATTTACCACTTTTAACTCATTTCACATTTTCTATTTATTTATATGCATGCCAGTGCCCGATTTTGTCAAACAACATTTATCAAACGGCATTAACACATAAAAAGGGCAATTAGAACTCACCTTAATGTTTTTCAACAAGTGGTTATCAATCCAACTACGCTAGGGCAGCTAAAACTTCTCTTTCTCAATGCAACCTAAAACAACAACCCTAACTTAGTGAAATCACCCCTAGCTGACCACTTCACACGAGTAAGGCTATGCGACTGGACTCATTCGTACGAATGAACATGCGACTGAGCTTAGCCGTATGAATGGACCATACGACAGAGGTGCGAATGAGCTATAACAGGGTTTGTGTGAATGACCTCCATTCGTGCGATTGGTGCATGCGACTGAACTTGCCCCCCTTTTTTTAAATCGAATAATGCCCTTCCAGGGAGAAACTTTCAACAAGACAAAATCCCCAACTTTAAATTCTAATGGTTTCCTTCTACGATCTGCATATGATTTCTGCCTGCTTTTCGCCTCTCTAATATGATTTTTAACTACTTCAAACTTTGACATTGTTTCTTCAACTATTTCACTATTCCCCAATTCACGTTGCCCCATATCTCCCCAATAAAGTGGAGTTCTGCACTTTCTTCCGTACAACATCTCAAACGGGGACATCTGAAGGGTAGCTTGATAACTGTTATTGTATGCAAATTCAGCTAATTGAAGATGACTATCCCAGCTACCTCCAAAATCAATACTACATGCCCGTAGCATATCCTCCAATGTCTGAATAGTTCTTTCACTTTGACCATCTGTCTGGGGATGATAGGCTGTACTAAAGTAAAGTCTAGTTCCCATGGCTTCGTGAAATTTTCTCCAATACCTGGAGGTAAATCTGGCATCTCTATCAGATGTGATACTTTTTGGAACTCCATGCAATCTAACTATTTCTTTAGTAAAAATATCAGCTAACTTTTCCACCGAATAAGTTTCCCGTATTGGTAGAAATAAAGCACTCTTGGTTAGCTGATCTACCACTACCCAAATAGTGTCATAGCCTTTTGGTGTACGGGGCAACTTCGTTATAAAATCTATAGTCAGATCATCCCACTTCCAAACTCGAATAGCTAATGGCTGCAATAATCCATAAGGTTTCTGATGTTTAGCTTTTACTTGGGCACAAGTCAAACATTTATTTACATACTGCATCATATTAAATTTCATCCCTGGCCACCAATAATCATGCTTTAAATCTTGATACATCTTAGTCATGCCTGGGTGAATGGAATACCTAGATTTGTGAGCCTCATCTAGTATCATATTGCGTAAAGTCAACGGAATCCACATTCGACCAAATCTGATTTTAACATCATGGCTATTTTCTTCTAAATATTTTTCTTGACCAACCATTCTTTCTTTCTTAATGTTTCCTTCTTTTAATGCATCCAGTTGGGCTTCTTTCAACTGTTGCATAAAATCAGGAGTAATCACAAGTTTATACGCCTTATCCTTAATCGGTTCGTACTTCTCCTTTCTGCTCAATGCATCAGCAACCACATTTGCTTTCCCGGGGTGATATAAAATTTCACAATCATAATCTTTGATTAACTCCAACCATCGCCTTTGTCTCATATTCAAATCTTTTTGCTCAAAGAAGTATTTCAGACTCTTATGATTAGTAAAGATGGTACACCTCACTCCATATAAGTAATGTCGCCATATCTTAAGAGCAAAAACTACAGCTGCTAGTTCTAAATCATGGGTTGGGTAATTAACTTCATGGGTCTTTAACTGTCTAGAAGCATAAGCAATAACTCTCCCACGTTGCATTAAAACACACCCCAATCCCTGATATGATGCATCAGAATATATTACTAAATCATCTACACCTTCTGGTATTGCTAATACTGGGGCTTGTGTCAATCGATTCTTCAGTTCCTGAAAAGCAGCTTCCTGTTCCTTATTCCATTCATACCTAACGTCCTTTCGAGTTAATTTCGTCAATGGAGAAGCAATTTTAGCAAATTGAATAAATCTTCTATAGTATCCTGCCAGTCCTAAGAAACTATGAATTTCTGAAGGGCTTTTAGGAATTCCCCAATTCACCACAGCTTCAATCTTTGCAGGATCCACCAATATTTCATCTGCATTCACCACATGACCCAAAAATTGCACTTCCCTTAACCAAAATTCACACTTCGAGAATTTTGCATACAACTTATTCTTCCTCAAGGTTTCCAATACTTCTCGAATGTGACAAGCATGATCTCCTTCGTTCTTAGAATAGATTAAAATATCATCTATAAACACAATTACTGATTTATCTAGCATCGGTCTACATACCCTGTTCATCAAATCCATGAATGCAGCAGGAGCATTTGTTAATCCAAATGACATCACCAAAAATTCATAATGCCCATACCGTGTACGAAAAGCTGTCTTTGGTATGTCTTCTTCTTTCACCTTTAATTGATGATATCTGGATCTAAGATCTTTCTTTAAGAACCATTTAGCACCTTGGAGTTGATCAAATAAATCATCTATACGGGGTAATGGGTATTTATTCTTAACAGTTAGCTTGTTTAGATCTCTGTAATCTATGCACATCCTTAAACTGCCATCTTTCTTCTTTACAAATAGAACTGGAGCACCCCACGGCGAAGAGCTGGGTCGGATAAAACCTTTGTCTAATAATTCTTGTAATTGCTTCAGAAGTTCCTTCAGCTCAGCCGGTGCAAGTCTATAAGGGGTTTTAGCGACAGGTTTTGCTTCAGGTACTAAGTCAATTCTAAACTCAATTTCTCTATCAGGAGGTATACACGGTAGATCCTCAGGAAATACATCAGGAAAATTACAAACCACTGGAACATCTTCTAATTTCTTCGTCTCCTTAGCAGTATCAACTACATATGCCAACAATGACTCGCAACCCTTACTCAATAATTTCTCCGCCTTAATCATAGATATGACTTTCACCACACTATCATGTTCATCACCAAAAACCGTTACCAAATTACCATCTGGTGCTCGCAACACATCATCTTTCTTTGGCATATTATCTGAGCCTCAAACATAGATAACCAATCCATTCCCAATACTACATCAAAACCTCCTAATTTCATCATGTGTAATCTAGCAGGAAATTTTACACCTTTTAATTCAACAAAACAATCGTCTATTACTTCACTAACAACTATGAATTCATTAGAGGCAGTCTCTACTGAAAAAGCAACATTTAACTTTGATGGTCTAACTTTTATTAAGGCATGAAATTTTATTGATATGAAACTTCTATTAGCCCCCGAATCAAATAAAACTCTAGCAAGTACATCATTAACAAGAAACGTACCCGACACAACATCCGGTAATGCCTTAGCCTCCTCCGTAGTCATTGTAAATGCTCTCCCCGCAGTCCGCTACTACCACTCGCACTGACTTTACTCGGTCCTCCCACTGCACGAATAGGAACCGGTCCAGGTCTAAGCTTTGGACTTTCAGATTTCATATGTCCCATCTCCCCGCATCCATAACACTGAAGTTCTGGACATCTAGAAACGAAATGTCCAGGCTTCCCACATTTACGACATGTCGGGTGATTCGATCTACATTCTCCTCTATGAAACTTCCCATATCTATTACATCGAGGAGGGGGACCTACAAAACCCCTAGAACTCAGTGAAGCTTCCTGATGACTAAGCACTTCTTCTTTCGCCACAGGTTTCTCCGACTCAGCGACTTCCTCATACATGTCCGCGGCCAAATTCACCGTGGCTTGGTAAGTAGAAGGAGAATTTGACTTGACCAGCATTCTCACCTTAGGAGATAATCCCTGAACATACTTAGTAATCCTCTTTGTCTCAGGAGTTACTAAATGAGGTACCAAACGAGCCATTTCTTCAAATCTGGAAGTATACTCTTTGTGACTTAAAGCGTCTGCTTGAAACTGCAAAAATTTAATCTCAATCCGGTCCATCTCGCCTTTTGGGCAGAACTTTTCTATCACTAATGCTTTAAAAGTTTCCCACGTCATCTGACTCACAGCGGCCTCACCCATGGCCTGTTCTACTATATCCCCCAATATAAAGCTTCTGCTTGAAAGGACTGCAAAGCCCACCTTCTGGTCTTCCTTACACCTACTAAGTTTAAACGCTGCTTCCATCTCTCGTAACCACTTATAAGTTACTACGACATCTTTTTGGCCTTTAAACTTAGGCGGATCACACTCCTTAAAATGCTTATATGACACTGATTTCTCCACTACCGGCTCAATAACAACAGGTGGAGGAGTTGGTTGGGAAGATGATTCACCACCTTTCCTAAGGTCGCTCAACATTTCGGGTAAGGTAGTACGCAACACTCGGGCGACTTCATCACCTATAGCCGCCTTAAGTTCATCACCCGAGATCCTAGCTTTAGGTCTAGAATTAGTATTGCTGGTTTCCTCCATCTACGATCAAAATAAACCATAATCAAATAATGAGTGATACCAGGATGTTGCATATAATGTAAATTGCTCATAACATTGGCCAGGTGTTATCAATTATTTACTTATTCACACCATCCTGCCTCTTCTCATTATCCTTTCACAGTTTATTTCTAACCCTATCTAAGCCACAGAATCATGCATACACATAATACTAGTCTTTATCTTAAACAATTACTTTCATTCAACAATTGAATGAATTATCACCAACAATTAAATACTCATCCACACAATACTTCACCCCACCTCCGGTTATAGATACTGGCACTTCCCATATATTCAGTTAAAGTTTGAAACAATTAATTGTTCAAATCTCTTTAACTAAGGCTCTGATACCAACTTGTAACACCCTCAATCTCATAACAATATAATATAATATAATAAGGAGGGTGCTACTAGTTGGGTTATTATAACAATTCAGAGACTACAAACGCAGCGAAATTTTTTTTATATATTAAAAACTATTTACATCGTTAACCATATTTACAAGACTTTAACCGACATTTCAAAACTTTGTTAAACTTCAAGTACTTCATTCCCAAAACCCAACATTTGTGGCCAGTATCATACACCATAACCGGAAGCTAACTCTGTGGGGGACCATCACGAGCACCTCTATTACTACCTGGCATGCATTAGAAAACAAACACAAAATCAGATAAACTGGTGAGTTCTAACATACACCACATTTCAATTATAATAACCCATCAACTGTTACCACACCGAATGATTCACACACACATTCATCAGTCCATTTATTTATCCCAGTATTGATATGCATATCGAATACCCACAAGGTATTTATGGACATCTTTTTATCGATTTTAATTTGGTGGGTGAAACCTCCACCTCGCGCATTGACGGGTCAAACCTCCGTCTATAGTTTGGTGGGTCAAACCTCCACCTCGTGCGTTGACGGGTCAAACCTCCGTCTATAATTGGCGTTGACGGGTCAAACCTCCGTCTATAGTTGGTGGGTCAGACCTCCACCTCGCCATTCACCACAATTTACCACTTTTAACTCATTTCACATTTTCTATTATTTATATGCATGCCAGTGCCCGATTTTGTCAAACAACATTTATCAAACGGCATTAACACATAAAAAGGGCAAATAGAACTCACCTTAATGTTTTTCAACAAGTGGTTATCAATCCAACTACGCTAGGGCAGCTAAAACTTCTCTTTCTCAATGCAACCTAAAACAACAACCCTAATTAGTGAAATCACCCCAAGCTGACCACTTCACACGACTAAGGCTATGCGACTGGACTCATTCGTACGAATGAACATGCGACTGAGCTTAGTCGTACGAATGGACCATACGACAGAGGTGCGAATGAGCTATAAAAGGGTTTGTGCGAATGACCTCCATTCGTGCGATTGGTGCATGCGACTGAACTTCAATCGCACGTTTGAACAATGCGATTAGCTCAGTCGCACGAATGGGTCATGCGACTGGGCTCATTCGCCTGAAATGGATCAGCAGCTGTGTTCTTGACATATTTGATCCAAAAACTCAAGTTTTAACCGTTCAGATTATGCCATATTCATAACAGAACATATATACTTCATTTACAATCGTTTCGGGTCCCTATTTCATCAAATTTCACAAAAACTAGGATCCGAACCCTCATTTTTTAGCTTAACAGAAAGATTGAACAGAACCCTGATTTAAAACATGTTTTTGGATCAATTTCCACCACCCACACAGCTTAACATATTCAAGAATCGATCCGTACCAAGCAAACTTATCAAAACGGAGCTAGTTTGATCAATTTGGGCAAGAGCAGGGTGTTTGGGTTCGAAGGGAACAAGGGGGTGAGGTTACAGCAGATAGAATCTGCTTTTAACACCCTTAACCGCCCTACTTATCCTTCATGCCTATTTTTAGCCGATATACTCAATCGCACGACTGGCTTATTCGCACGACTCAATCGTACGATTGAGCCCATACGCCCGTCATTCGTGCGATTGAGCTTCATTCGCACGTTTGGCATGCGACTGAACACTAATTTTAATTAAATAAATAAATTTTGAACTTTTGGATGTTACACTTTCACTTTTATACCTTTTATCCGTTTTGTAATATATTAGGATGTGAGCTATGACATGTTATAATCACAAGTTAAAAGGCAATCTTTCTTTTGACTATATATTAATTTTGTTGTCTAGATTAGTGTTTCCAGCTGTCTTTCAAAATATAGTCGGTTGTATGATGTAGTATAAAGTGTCCCAAGTACTTGTCTTTATCTTTATGATTTGTAACACTTGTAATAGAACTTGAGAACAATATACATTATTCTTGAAAACCAAATATTATCTTGTTCTTGTTCTTGTTTTGTCTCATACTTACTTGTGTTCTTAGTATTATCAATATAAACTCGATTCCCTATTTGATCTGTTAAGTATTTTAAGTCTCTCCTCATTGTGACACTGTTGCATTGAACCCCTTCAAACAGTCCTGCAAAATGGATGTTCAAATTCTATAAAAATATGTATTATTAATATTTTTTTTAAAATTATTAATTTTATTATGTAAATTATTGGATATCTGAATTTTTAACAAGTTATCCAAAAATACCCAAAGTTTATAATTAATATTCATAATTTACTAGTATAATAAAAACATTTCGGATAATTCGGATGTTCAAATATCCAAAATTTTTAAAAACACTCTAAATCCGAATTCGAAATTCGAATCTTCGAATTTTTGGAGATTTTCAAATCGAATATTTTTACACACTCCTAAATAAGCCATCTTTACTAGCGACTTCAGCAACTTCGCAATCCCAAGTTGCGAATCAACAACGAAACGGAAAAAAAACTTAATGACACAGCAACCGGATTTTATAGGATGTTACACCCTCTTTTCAAACTTCCCAAAAAACAACCCGCTTATTATCATCACTCTTAATTGTTCTTGATCCTTAAGAATTTAGAGTATTATTTATTTGGAAATGTAAACGAACATGGTGATGAAATCATGCGCATGCAAGTGCCCTAATGGCAGACAAACCATAATTAAATAACCAAAAGTCCACTGTTTTGTTTTGGTTGATAAAAACAAGCAACATCAATATTGGCGATTATATAAGCGTCCAACTTCAACTCAACGTCTATTTCATAAATTTGTTATGGAGATCAAAACCCCTGAAACAACAAGACCTTCACAAGAGCTTGCAAGCACCAACAATGGCGATTTTGGCCAAGAAATTAGTAGATCATCGTACACATGTAATTTCTGCAAAAGGGGGTTTTCTAATGCACAGGCACTAGGTGGTCACATGAATGTTCATAGAAAAGATAGAGCTATGTTGCATGAATCAATCCAAGAAACCCTAATTACAAAAGATACCACAAAGGGTGTGAATTTGAATACGAATTCGAATTCGAATCCGAATTCAATCGAGGTTCTTGAAGTTCAGTCATCTGATGATGATAAGGATGAAAGTGTACCTAAGAGGGGATGTGATTTCAAGAAACCAACACTGCAACTATCTTTGTGGGCCGAGCCATCATCTACGAGTGATTCGAGCTTTAGGTCGAATAGATTTTCTCCTTTATCGTCTTCACCGACAGAAGTGGACCTCGAGCTTCGATTAGGGATGAACGCCGAAACGAATTCAAGAGATCATGTTATAAGAGAGTAGCTAGAGAATTACATGAGAACAGGTTCAGTTCTTTTAATTAAAGATGCTCTTTTTTTAACCTAAATTCTGTCTTTGATTAATATGTTTTTATACAGTAACCACTTTTGTTATTCTTTATAATTTGCATCCATGATATTGCTTTCTTGTTCAAAATCTCTTGCATGTTGATCGTAAATTCACAAGTAGTTTTCATGAGGGTCCAACAACTAATGTCACACGGCCTAAAATCTTATCCCACACCATCTGTAAACAGTTTTTGAATACACAAGCTAACGACTGTGTATTTAAAACTAGTACGGTCGTTACAGTGTAAAGGCTAATGTCATGTGGGCCAACTCTCACCTAACAATTATGGCTGCTAGAACGATGCTAGGGGTGTAACAGATGTCAGTTTGGTTGGAGGGCTTCCGTCATAGTCGTAAAATACAGCAAACGCCGTTTGTTTGTCCATGCGAAGGATTGTTTGCGTGTGTGGTTAGATGGAGGGTGGTGTATTAACAGGACCCTACATGATCATAGATTTTCATAATCCAATTTTGGTACGTTAGTTCATTTGACCAGTGAAAACAAGATCTCCAATCTTCATGAATGTTTGTACTCGGTCTTCAAAAGGTAATGTTTCATAATTCTCTTTGTCTAAAGAAAAGTCCAAGTGTGAGATATCCCGAGCTACATCAATTTGTGTTTACGTGTTAACTATGAGTGTTTTGCAAGTTAATGACAGTGACATACTAACAAAATTCTAGCATAATAAATAATTTAGATATATGTTAATAATTGGTTTAAGCTACTAGTGGGTTAACATTGTAGGTAAATGTTCTTGATGGGTCTGTCCGGTCTAACGGGTCAGCAACAATTTATGGAAGTTTTATGCGGTTTATTTTACCGAGTCATGTAGGAGTTACCAAGTCCTTGTCGAGGTTATCTTGCTAAGTTATATGGGTCAGTTATTAACATCTTGTTTACGAGTCTTATAACTATATATGTTGCTTTTGAGTGAAGAGTGAAGAGTGAGCGTTCTAGCAGTAAAATAACCTATTTTTACACGAGTTTTCCTTGTCTGATTTTAGGGCCTGAACTAACATATATTACTTGGTTGAAATTAATAATACAACCAAGATATCACAACCATGCCATAATTTGTGAAGAATGTGGTAGAGAGGGATCGATACACACATGTAAGAATAGGATGAATGCAGAGAATTTGATCTTTTTAAAATAGATTCATCTTTGTGTCAAATGAAGGTTTACAATAGTATTTATACATACAAACTTGGTGGGTTATCCACGGGTCCTAACTGGGTATTTAACCACCAAGAAACTAACATAACTACCTGACTTATATTAATACTAATTATACGATTGTCACACTAAACTTATAATAACATATAAACACTAGTTTAGTTTAACCTTTAATACTCCCCATAAACTAAATTAAGGTTGAGAAAGTCTTCATCTTTCTACTTCATAATAGCATAGGTTCATCTTCCTCGCATTGAATAAGATGAACTTCCTTTTTTCCTTCTATTTTAGACATTTGTTCCTATAATGTCCAAGTTCTTTGCACTTATGACACTTTATGTGACTTTTGTCCTGTTGCACTCGACCACTGCCTCAACCTTTCTCGGGTCCTCGAGCTTTACCTCGACCGCGTCCGAAGTCTTCTTGATTTGAGTTTTCGCGACTGCAATGATCACATTTATTGTGTCTACCATTTTATTTTCCTTCTGCTTCTGTGAATAGTAGTTTACTAGACACATCTTCTTCCTTAGTTTGCTTCTTAGTACGTTCTTCGAAAGCCTTTAATCTTCCCGATGCGTCTTGAAAAGGCATCGTATTAAGATCTGCAAACTGTTAGTTGCATCAACTATTTGTATAAACTTTTATGGTACTGAACCAAAAAGTTTTCTAACTAATCTTTTGTCATCTATAGTATACCCAAGACTACTTGCTTGTGACACAATTTCACTTATCTTTTTGGCATAAACATCAAGTGACTCGTTAACAATCATCTTTAAAACTTCAAATTCTGACTCGAGTGTTTGAATACGTGCCTCTTTAACCCTATCTACTCCAATGTGTAGAACTTTTAGTGCTTCCCAAATATCTTTAGCCAAAGTGAGATTAGCAATTTGTAAAACCATGTTTTCTGGAATTGCTTGATATAACATAGCAATTACCGGGATGTTCTTCTTTTGATCGATTTTTGATCCTGATTTTGGTTCGACTACTTCCCAAATCCCATGAACGTTAATATTGCTCTAAACTATAAACCTAAATCATGTAATTTGTAGATTTAAGTATTGGACATTGAAAGTTCATTGATGAACCTGCTTCTTTTCCTGTCATAATTTCTTTATTCGTGTTCTTGGGTGAACTTTCTGCCATTGAACATGTATTTCTTTCCTTAAAAACAAACCCGATTTCTTTGATCTTCCTGGGTTTTGATCAAACCTGTCTAGCTATTGATAGTAAAAACCTGCTTTGCTGTTAATAGTCAATCTCACCTTCTGCTAATGACAGTCAATCCTGCTTCCCTGTTGTTGACAATTTAACCTGTTTCTCTGCTATTAATGTTGATCAATCTCGCTTCACTGCTAATGATCTTTAAATCCTTGACCAGTTTCTAAACAGTTGTTTTCTTTCTATTATTTTCCACTTTATGCTTTCTTTAAAACAAAACTCTTGTTTAGAATATTTAAAATTTTAAGTTTCAAAACCAATTCAAAAATATGTTTATTATTAAACCTTGAAAAAACCTACGGTTTCTCTAAAACTTTCAAAGTAAGGTAAGAATATTAATAAAGCTTATGGCATAAGTTGCCCAAGCTCTTTAGAGGGTTGTCAGTGTGGCTAGTTTTCGTCGTAGGTGTCCCTATCCATAGGTAAGGTTTCTATCTAGTGAAATCTCATCTTTACTATCGATGGTAACTTTCTTTTTTTATATAAACAAGTTGTCTTCAAGAGCATCTTTAATCTAATGATATTTCACATCAATATGTTTTGTTCTCTTATGAAACATAGAATTCTTAGCAATGTGAATGCGCTTTGATTATCACAAATAATCACATCACGTTATGGCATAAAGCCAAGCTCTTGTATTAATCTTTTCAACCACGGTAGTTCTTTGCATGCTTTTGTTATTGCCATATACGTTGCCTTAGTGGTGGACAAGGCAACACACTTTTGTAATCTTGACATGCATGACACAGCTCGCCTTACAAAAGTCATCAAATATCTAGAAGCGGACTTCATGTTGTCATTGTTCAAGCCAAATCAGAATTTGTATAGCCAATAAGTCTTAGCACCCTATTTCCAAATGTTATACCTAATTTGGAAGTACCACGTAGGTATATAAGAATCCGCTTAACAGGTTTCCAATGTTTTTTACCCAGATTTGACTAAAACCAACTAACGACACCTTAACATGGTCAATATCAGGTTTTGTCACACCATGGCATACATCAAACTTCCAACTACTAAGGCATAAGGAAATCTGTTCATTTTTTAATCTCTTTCTTTGAAGACGAGCAATCTTTTTAACTTAGCTTAAAGTTAGGAGTAAGGGGTTAACTCATAATTTTAGCTTTAGCCATGTTGAATCTATAAAGAACTTTCTCAATGTATTGCTCTTATGACATATGCAGCTTCTTTGAAGCTCTATCTCTAGAAATTTGAACGCTTAGAATTTGTTTAGCTAGCCCTAAGTTTTTCATAGAAAACAACTTGCTCAATTCTTTCTTCAACTTCATAATTCTCCATGCATTCTTACTGACAATTAACATGCCATCAACATAAAGCAATCAGATAATAAAATCTTTATCACTAATTTTTGAAAGAGAAGACAGTGATTAGAGGAAGTCTTTCGGTAGCCTTTCTCCCTTGTAACTTTTTCAAACTTCTTGTACCATTGTATTGGAGCTTGCTTCAACCCATATATAAAGACTTTTCTAAAACTTATAGACATAGTCTTCTTTAACCTTAACCTAAAACCTTCAGTTTGCTCCATATATATTTCTCTATCTAGGTCACCATGAAGGAGTAATGGATTGACATCCGTACTCAACCTCAAGATCAAACTAGTAGCCAAACCAAGAATCAGCCGAATAGAACTCATCTTCACAACTGGAGAGAAAATCTCATCAAAAACAATACCCTTTGATTAAATGCTTTAACCACAAGCCTAGCTTTATACCTAGGCTTTAAAGTATGTTCTTCTGTTTTCACCTTATAGACCTAGTTATTTTTCAAAGATCTTTTGCCCTTAAGCAACTTCACCAACTCAAAAGTATTGTTCTCATGCAAGGAATTCATCTCATCCTATATGGCTTCAACCTATTCCCTTTTTATGTTCATCTTCATTGGCTTCTGCATAACATCAGGTTCTCCCATGTCAGTAAGTAAATGGTGTGTAAATAGTATATATATTTTGATAAAGGTTTTTCATATAGATTTAGTTTTAAATGGTTATTACTAATACTAAACTAAACTACATACACAAAAGGCAAGTGTACATGTCATGAGGTAATATAGTGTTGGTAAGAACCGGGTATCAATTCATGGACACACTAAGCCTACTCAATAACCCACACAATCAACTATTGGTTTTGATTTAGGAAATGGTAAGTAAAACAAAATAACGATAAATAAAGATAGATAAAGATAGATTAAGACTTTTGGTGATTCTTTCAGTGAAGTAAGGCTATTATCCTAATTTAGATTACACTTATGTAACTGTATTGGTAGTGTGGTTAAAGATATTGATTAATGTAATTATGTTAATGTTTATAAACGTGAGCCAATGCGGATTTCTTATCCGCCAGCTCCGTAGTGATAAGGACACCAGCATGAGTAACTTATAAAACTAATCAATCAATGTCACTAATAATGTAGGTAAATCTCGTGTAACCTTTCAATATATGATTTCTGATAATATAATTTAGTGTTAAAAATAGAGTTGATTAAGTTCCTTTCTAACATACCATTAATTTTAGTAAACCATAACAATTACTGTAGATTTCTCAGACTTATAAAAGGGAACTCGTAAATGATCATGAAATTAAGGTGATATGATTTTTAATAATCATTTCTAGTTCATTAGCCATGGATTTATTATGAAGACCAGTTTTATGAATAAAAATTAGTTCATACGTTTTCAACCTTGTATGTCATTCATAATTACAAATTATAAGTTTATAACTCTCCATTTAAATGTAGATGCTACCCATAAAAGTATACGTAAGATTACCATAACATTAAACCACATGATTAATTCATCACAAATTATATAAATTTTCACTAAATTAGGATAATAAGTGATGTTTAGTTCATAATAAGCTTGAACATAACAACAATATAGAAGATAGTAATGAAATCATTGGTAAATTAGAACAATCAAACTGATGATCTATTATGGATGATGTTAAATGATCTCGAGCTTCTTTTAAGTGTTGAATGGACCTTCAAAACCTTCTAAGAACCTCCAAAGACTAGATTCCAGAGAGGGTACACCAACACTTCACCTCCCAAAATCTCCTCTAAAATTTGCAAATGAGCTCCTATTTATAGGCTTTCTTGAATGTTTAAGCACGGCCCCATGCCTAAAAGACATGGCCCCATGCTAATACAATGTATGTAAAAGTTGTTCGGATCATACGCTCAATACTTGTTGGGCATGACCCCATGTTTAACAAGGCACGGCCTCGTGTTTATGGTGGGGCACGACCCCGTGCCTCCTAGGGCACACCCGAATGCCTCGGGTCGGGGAACCGTACTTTTTGTCCTATCGGATTAACAAACACGGGGTGTGTTAATTTTAGCACACGGTGTGTTTCAGGTTAGGCATGGGGGTGTGCGTCATGAGGCATGACCCCATGCTTGAACTCTAAAGCCTGGTTTTCTTTAATTTCTTCTTTTTTAAGCTTATTTTGTTCATCTTTGTCTTTTCCAAGCCTGAAAACATAATATGAATGATTTAAGTATCAAATCATCATTTTTAGTAAGAGTTTCTAAGGTAATTAATGTGCAGTTGATGTGTTTTATAGGTATAATTTGGACCACATCAGTAAAACATACTCATAAGTAGAATAACGACTAGAAGGATGATGATCTCTTGTAGATCACCTGAGGGGGACAAAGGCTAGCATGTCTGATACTAGTAACTCTAAATGAGAATTCTCATTCAACTCAAACTGCTCTAGAACATCAACTTTGTTAGCATTATTTTAATCACCTTGATTATCATCTCCATTGCGTGGCTCAGAGTGCTGAGGATGCATGAGATCCAAATTAAGAAGATCATCAGTGCATTAAGGAACTATCTTTGTCTTCTTAATGTCTTTCAAACTCTAATATTCCATAAACATAACATCATGACTACTTATGAGTTTCTTCAGTACTAGATCATATAACCTATACCTAAAGTCATCTTATCCATAACGAAGAAATATACATTGTTTGGTCTTCACATCATGTTTTGATCTTTTATCTTTGGGTATATGCATAAATGCCTTGCATCTAAGGACCTATGAATAATGGTATAAGACATCTTTGCCACTCCAAACCCTTTTAGGAACACCAAAAACAAAGGAACACAAGGAGTAAGATTAATAACAAGTACTATGGTATTTAGAGCTTCACTCCAAAAGGAACCAGACAACGCAGCATGTGAGAGCAAACATCTAACTCTCTCAACCAGTGTTTTATCATCCATTCTACCAACCATTCCTTTTTGGTGTATTTAGATAAGTCTTTTGATGTCAAATACCTTTCTCTATGCAATAAGCATCAAAATGACCAATGCATTCACCTCTAATATCAGTCTGAATACACTTGAACTTCTTCCCTGTTTGTCTCTCAACCAAGGCATGAAACTTCTTAGTCACTTTTAATACTTGATTGTTAGATTTCAAAGTATAGAACTATACCTTCCTCGAATGATCATCTATGAATGTGAAAAAATATAAGCAGCCCCCAAGTGACAAGTCTTTATTGGACCATACACATCTGAATGTACTAGATCAAGATACCTTTTTTATGAGAATAAGGATGAGTTTTAAAGGAAACTTTATTTTGCTTTCCTTTCAGACAATAAGAACACCTCTTCAAATGAACTGTGTGTACACTACGCAAGGTATTTTCCTTCAATAGTAAAAACATCCCCTTTTTACTCATATGACCAAGTCTCTTATGCCATAACTCAATCATATCATATTAGTGTTCACTGGTGAGTGAACCGACTCATTAAAGATCTTTGGATATGCCATATACAACTTTAGGCTTCTTTTATCTCTTTCCATGATCAAAGAATCACATGTGAGTTTCTAATTTCCATTACCAAAGGTATTGTGGTAACTATCATCATCAAGTAAACTGGCAGAGATCAAATTAGGTATCATGTCTTGAACATGTTTTGCATCATGTGCAATGCTCATCATATCATAATCATAATCATAATAAATGAAGAACTCCTCCCTGGCAGTGTTAACTTCAGTAGTGTCATTGCCACCATCATCTTTCTTATGATTGCTTTTTTGGTTGTTGTAATTCACCTTCTTCGTATTTTTCAATTGTCAGTAAAATTGAATTGTATGTTCCTTTCTACCATAATGATAGCACTGAACATTAGCAAACTTTCTTCTAGACTTACTTTGATTTTTCACTTTATTAATCGTACCACTATTGTGACTTATCCCCTTTCTTTTTGTGACTAAGAAATCTAAATGTGAAGAGAAACCTTGTGATATTCTTCTTGTCTCTTTAAGTAAAATACTGCCTTTAACTAATTCCATGGTATTAATACCATTAGGTGTAAAGTTGGAAATTCTCCCAAGAATCAGGTAGATTACCAAGCAAGCATAAGCCTTATATCTTGTCTTTAAACTTAGTACCCATTCCTGCTAGTTGATTAATAATTCCCTGAAAAGCATTAAGATGATTACTAACAGAAGTTTCCTCATGATAATTTTAGTTTATTAATTCTTTGATCGTAAATAATTATTGTTTGTAGTCTTTCGAGCATATAACTCCTCAAGTTTGGTCCATAAAGTACGAGCATGAGTCTCCCTGCTAAAATGGTTCAACACATAATCATCAACCCATTGATGAATATACCCACACACCTTTCTACGTAAAATATTCAATTCTTTAATAGTTTTATCCTTAGGTTAATCAATAGAAAACATAGGTATATAATAATCCTTAACATAAAGAAGATATTCCATATTATCTTTCCAAACATGATAATTGGAACCATTTAAATTCACAATCCTACATGTATTAGCCTCCATCATCAAACAAGTCTTAACCCAATAACAAGAGCCAATGGTTCTGGTACTACTTTGATGGGGTAAAATTCATAACCTAACACAAACAGTATTCAGCACTAAGGGAATGAAACCTCATTTGGTCAAAACTTCCCTCAACCCGAATAAACTTGTGGGATGCAAACAAATACGGTATACAAAACAAAAAGAAGAATACACATTTTAGCATAGAAAACCTCTAAAAACCGAGAGTAAAACCACAAGACTACTAGAGCAGCTTAAAATCCACTATCACTAAAATCAAAAATAAAAAAGTCTGTTCAATGTATATTAAAGGCATACAACAAATATTATATACTTTGAATTAACTAGCATCAAGCTTATGGAATCAAATAAAGGAAAAAGAGAGAAGATATCACCAAATTCTAATGTCAAAACAAGGTTTGCAAAACCTGACTTCCGGACGGGATTAGAACAATTCCATAATTGGATAAGGTCATCCTGGTGTTGTGAAGATGTTGTCCAAACTTCAGGACATCCAGCGGTTCAATCTTCAAGAAACAACTAATCTCTGCAGTTAGCTCTAAAAGTGACGGGTATCTCTCTATTTTTTTCTACTCTCTACTCAGTTGACTTCTATGTGCTTAAAAATGATCTCTATTGTTTCTCTTAACTCCTGTCCTTTATCTTCTTAAGTTAAAGAAATTAGGACCAAAAACTAGGCTCTCCTCATGGACCAAAAACTTGATCCAACACTAAAAAGGTTCTTTACTCATGTATTTCTTCAAAAGCTAGAATTGAACATGTTTCTTCAATGGAAGGTGATTTTTTTACAGTGACAACTAAAGGTTGAGATGGTACATATAAGTATTATCAAAAGGCTTCTACTTCAAGCGATTATGAGATGGTTAAAAGTTGTGCCCAGGCAACATGGGGAGGAAAATAGAAAGAATGAAAAGCCATCATGAACCACTCCTAAAATGATTTACTTAAAGGGTTGAGATAGAATGTGAGTGACTTTAAATGGTTAGGATAAACTACCAGTCACCTCTTCTTCTAGAAGGTTTTTCATGACATTAAGGAATTGCAACCGCTGCTAACCATCACAAACCCACGGGTAACCGCTGACCTTTAACCGCTGAGATTCATTCTCAGGAAGATCCAACGGTGGAGACCCATGGAACGGGCGGTTACGACATTCGTAAATAATATATATATATAATTATTACTGATGTTTTTTTGTATTGACAATGTAATTATAAAAAATAGTGTACATAAGTTAGGCAAATAATCTCTGGATCTTGTTACAATTTTATTTATCTATAAAAATAAATTATGCGTTTAGTTTTCATTGTTGTATCGATCAGGTGATCGACAAGTTTTTTCCTTAAAGAAGAACACTTGCTAAAAATTTGAAATATTGTATTTTTACACACAATTCTTAATTTTTTTATAATATTAGTACATGAAATTAGTTAATTTTCTTTAAACAACAACTTAAAATATATTTCTTATTGATTATTAACTAGGTTTACTCTCCCGCGTGCGGGTTTTTGTGGTGCATAATTGAACATAACTTAAACCATCAAATTTAGTTCATACACCCATAAAATCGAATAAAGCATAAATTTATCAAAGAAGATCGTATTCAAATGTTTAACATTGTACAAATACCATCAAACAAATTTTCTATTTTCTATTTTCTATTTAACTGATTGTTGCATTGTAACATTTCTAATAAAGTTGCAAGTTTTAATATTATATAGCCCTAATTCCTTCATCATTAATAAAAACAGATCTTGTTCAATTTCAATTATGAAACACAAAACTGACTAAACACGCCAAAATAATATATGCCTTTTTAAATGTTTCATGTGCTTGTGGATGTTCCAAAAGGATGCTTTAAAAGCGGCTACACAAGTTTCTCTACAAAATATAGCCAAAATTTATTTTGTAATCCGGATATCTAATCTTTTTTTGCATAACTAATGTTGTATTCTGCACAGAGTAAGAAGGCCACCAGAGAGGAAGGTAAAAAAATTTCTTTTGTCACACCTACACACACAACTGCAGTGTATAATGTTGACACTTGCTTTTGTTTGTTCATTAGTTCATTCCCTATATGTTTCTAAACCTACATGAGTCACTATTCCCATATGTGTTGGGATAGGGAGATCAAACACAGGTTCTTTAATGAATGAATACAGAGAATATATTTTGTAAGTGTTATTCATCATATCAAATAAAGGTTTTACATGGTATTTATAAGTACAAACTTGGCGGGTATCCACGAGTTCTAACCGGGTTACTTAACCACCAAGCAATAACTACCTTACCTATACTAAACATAATTATACAATTGTCACACTAAACTTATAATAACATACAACTACACTAATTTAGTTTAACCTACTCCCCCTTAAACTAAATTAAGGTTGAGAAAGTCTTCATCTTTCTACTTCATAATAGCATAGGTTCATCCTCCTCGAATTGAATAAGATGAGCTTCCTCTTTTTCTTTGTTTTTCCACTTGTTCTTCCACTTGTCTTTCCATTTGGTGCATTCATATGCAAAATGACCAAATCCTCCACATTCATAACATCTAAATTTGTTTTTGTCTTTGTCTTCTTGAGTCATATTTTTCTCTTGATCTTTTCTTTCTTTGGTAAAGTCTCTTGCTTGTCTTGTGTTGAAGATTCTTCCTCGTCCTCTACCACGACTTTGATTATTTGTACTTGCCATTAGAAGCTTAGTTTGATGGCTTCCTTCTAACTCATCATGACTTTTGAGGCGTTCTTCAAATGCTGTTATTCTCCCCACTGCTTCTTCAAATGGCATTTTATCTATTTCTGAATATTACTCGATAGATGCTACTATTGGTAGAAACTTCTTAGGAACGGAGTTAAGTAACTTCCTTACGATTATTATCTTTAAGAGTGGTGCCAAGACTTTTGAATTTGGCTCTTATGCTGCTTAACTTGCTTGCGAAGTTACTTACACTTTCATTTTCTTTCATCTTTAACGTCTCTAACTCGCTTCTTAAGGTTTGTAGACGTGCCTTTTGAACTAGATCGGCTCCAAGGTGTCGAACTTTAATTGATTCCCAAACTTCTTTTGCACTTTCACATTGTGTAACTTGCATTAGTATATCTTCGGGTAATGTTTGGAAAATCATTGCTTTAGTCGTATGCGCTTTCTTTTCATCTACATCTCCTTTCGAATCAATTGTTTCCCAAAGACCATAAGCCTTTAAGATTGTTTCCATTAAAAGTGCCCATGAAGTGTAGTTTGACTCAGTTAATTTTGGACATTGGAGTGATATGTTCCCTTGTTCACGTGTTGATGTCAATGTACTTGCTGATTTTTCTGCCATGTTTTCTTGCTTAATTTTCTTGGATCGTCTCTTTCCTATCTTGCTTTTAAACTTACTTTAACTTGCACTTTCTTCTTGCCAATCAATTCAATGATGAACAGTCTTGCTTTCTTGTCTTAATCTTTCAACGTTCTTGCTTTCTTGCTATGGTTTTCTTGCTTATCTTGCTTGCTTTGACAGAAATTGGTCTATCTCACTTGCTTTGACCGAAATTGGTCTATCTTGCTTGCTATGACCAAAATTGGTCTATCTTGCTTGCTATGACCGAATTGGTCTATCTTGCTTGCTATGACCGAATTGGTCTATCTTGCTTGCTATGACCGCATGAGTCTCTCTTGCTTGCTTTGACGACACGGGGCGTTCTTGCTTGCTTTGACCACACAGGTCGTTCTTGCTTGCTTTGAAACACTATGGTTTCTCTTACTTGCTTTGAAACACTATGGTTTCTCTTGCTTGCTATTTGAACCAGATTGGTTCGATCTTGCTTGCTAAATGAACCACACGGGTTCGGTTCTTGCTTGCTATATGAACCACAAGGGTTCGGTTCTTGCTTGCTATATGAATCTCGTAGATTCGATTTGACTTGTTAATTATTGAAAAATTCAATAATTTTGTGGCTTTTGGTTTACTTTATTTCTTTTGTTCGGATTCAAAAACTTTGAAAAATTACATTACATGTCATAAATTAAAATATGATTTTAAAGAACAATGTGTTGGAATTTGGAACAATCCAAAGGTTTTTTTTTTTTTATCTTTTGAAAACAAAGAAGCAGCAGATTTAATTTAAACAAAAATTTTCATTCAATGCTTTTGTCGTTTTTTCAAATTGATTAAAATAATACTTAAATAACACCTTTTGTTATATTTTCAATTTTGACCTTTTGTTTGACTTTTCTTCCTTGCCGACGTTCTTCATTCAAATAGGTTTGCGGAGATGATCCCAATAATCGCTTCAAACGATTCTAAAGTTCTTCAGACGTGATTTATTATCAAACAAAAGATTCGAGTTTTGAATTTTTGAGTTTCTTATTCGCCACCGAAAGATTTCGTGATGCCCTGTTCTTCGTCTTCTTTCTTATCGAAATTTTTGATTTTGTTGGTTTTGTATGCGATGAAAGTTCCGATCGTGAAACAGGGGTTCGAAATTTCTTTCGATTTGATATCTTTCTTCTTCACAGATCCCTCTTCTTCCCAATTACGTTCCGTGGATCAAGTGAAGACGATTTTGCAACGCCTTTTGATTTCGATTCTTCTAATGGAAATCGTTGATATATATCTCTGTTATCGAACATTTTGGTAAATCTAATTTCAGTTTCTTTCGGGAACTTGAATGGTTGATCCATGTTCTTGATACTTGAAACGATTTCCGTAATCGATTCTTGATTCTTGCCACGATTTGAACAAGTACTTTCGATTTGAATACGTCTCTGTTTCGGTTTGAATCGCCGGACTCTCGCCGGAAATCGGTATCCTCCGATTTGTTGAAAAACGATTTTGGGTTCTTGATTCTGATGATCCTTTGATCGATTGATGATGGTGATGATTGATAAATACGTTCCTTGTTCTCAATTTGTTCCAATTTTGTGTCTCTGTTCTTACTTCACAAAACAGGGATGAATCATCGATGTGTTCTTCGTGATTTCTTCTTCCCAAGAGCGTTACGCTCTGATACCAATTGTTGGGATAGGGAGATTTTGATGAATGAATACAGAGAATATATTCTTGTAAGTGTGATTCATCATATCAAATAAAGGTTTTGCATGGTATTTATAAGTACAAACTTGGCGGGTTATCCACGGGTTCTAACCAGGTTACGTAACCACCAAGCAATAACTACCTTACCTATACTAAACATAATTATACAATTGTCACACTAAACTTATAATAACATATGTAAGGGAAAAATCAGTTGGATTACAATATCGTTTTAACACATACTCGATGAACAACTTGCGGTTCGCATGACATTATTTCGCACAACAACATGCATGCGACAACATGCATGTTGACACAGATCGCGCGACAATGAAGGAAAGATTATATGCATGCGAAAGGGCCATGCATAATGCATGCATGCGACAACCTGCTTGTACAAAATATATGCATGCGAAACAAGACAAAAAGCAAATTAATTCTTGGTTCAAAAGTGGAATCCATGTGTGCGAAAAATTCCATTGGAATATTAATGCATGCGACACCCTGATTGGAACAACATGCATGCGAATTCTTGGATGGCAACCACATGTATGCTAAGAGTGGTCATGCATACATACAAAAAGTCAAAGTTTCCGGCTGAATAAAGGCATGCGACATACATATGCGATTAGTTATGCAGCTGCAATTTTCCATGCGAGAAGTTTTATTATGTATATAAATGCATGTTATGAACTGAATAGTGTGTGCCTCATTAATTTCATTCAACCGAGAGTTACAATTGTTTAGTTTGTAGTTTTCGCTCAAGTTCGAGCAGATCACAAGTTTGTGATTTCCACCTTCGGGTGAGATCGATCTAGTATCGATTTTCATTGTAATCATTCGACAACGTATATAGATTTGAATTACAATGATTTTGTGCTGAATGTTTTGTTCTCTCGGTTGATACAATTCAAACCGCACACCCGTCTTCGTGTATTATCAAGTGCAACAATTCAAACGAAGTGAGATCGATCGCTTTTAAGGACTTTACATTTGGTATCAGAGCAAGGTGTTGCTCTTGATACAACGGATCATTATTCCGCGATCTTCCGTTCGAGGACGTTAAACAAGCTCAAAAGTTGTAGACCGCACACCAAGTGTTTGTGTAAATGCTCAAGAGACTTTGTTGCATGATTTTATGAAGATTTGAAGCTCAAATTGCTGCATCAAAGTCAAATTTCCGTGTGTGCGAGAACCTTCATTGAAAGGTTTTATTGAAGATTCAATTTGTTGAAGAACTCAAAACGATATCATAATCCAAGGGGGAGATTGTAAGAGAAAAATCAGTTGGATTACAATATCGTTTTAACACATACTCGATGAACAACTTGCGGTTCGCATGACATTATTTCGCACAACAACATGCATGCGACAACATGCATGTTGACACAGATCGCGCGACAATGAAGGAAAGATTATATGCATGCGAAAGGGCCATGCATAATGCATGCATGCGACAACCTGCTTGTACAAAATATATGCATGCGAAACAAGACAAAAAGCAAATTAATTCTTGGTTCAAAAGTGGAATCCACGTGTGCGAAAAATTCCATTGGAATATTAATGCATGCGACACCCTGATTGGAATAACATGCATGCGAATTCTTGGATGGCAACCACATGTATGCTAAAAGTGGTCATGCATACATACAAAAAGACAAAAAGTCAAAGTTTCCGGCTGAATAAAGGCATGCGACATACATATGCGATTAGTTATGCAGCTTCAATTTTCCATGTGAGAAGTTTTATTATGTATATAAATGCATGTTATGAACTGAATAGTGTGTGCCTCATTAATTTCATTCAACCGAGAGTTACAATGTTTAGTTTGTAGTTTTCGCTCAAGTTCGAGCAGATCACAAGTTTGTGATTTCCACCTTCGGGTGAGATCGATCTAGTATCGATTTTCATTGTAATCATTCGACAACGTATATAGATTTGAATTACAATGATTTTGTGCTGAATGTTTTGTTCTCTCGTTGATACAATTCAAACCGCGCACCCGTCTTCGTGTATTATCAAGTGCAACAATTCAAACGAAGTGAGATCAATCGCTTTTAAGGACTTTACAACATACTACTACACTAATTTAGTTTAACCTTCAACAATATGTTTCTAAATCTACATGAGTCACCATTCCCCATATGTTTCTAAATCTACATGAGTCACCATTCCCCATATGTTTGTAAATCTACATGAGTCTTTAGACAAATATTTAACCAACTCAAGATTGTGTAATAAAAACCAAAAAGGTCAAATGGTAGAACATTCTTCAGCTGCAAAGTTTAATGATAGGTTGTACTTAAAAGGATCAAGCAACGGCCTTTAAAATGGTTGCAGCATCAGCTTGTCACTCACATAAAAGTCAACCATAATGTGTGAACATTTATCATGAATTTAAACCATAATTTCTTGATGATCTATGCATACGCCCAAACCTGATCACTTTGTTTTTTAAACATGACAGTTTTCATAATAGAATTGTCTAGATTCAAACATAAACTTTACTGAAAAAGGACACTTAAACTCAAATTCAAAAGCTGTCTCGAACACCCCTTTTTAAGCCCATTGTATAACCAACCCAAACATTAGAACAGTACTCAAAATTAGTTGAATTGAACCACCAAGTAAATTTCATTAGACAACAAAGAAACTTAAAATACTTAAATCATGTGTTTGTTTTCAACCTTTGAATCAATCCAAATTTATGTATTTACTCTTTAAGAACATCCCTATAGTTTTAAAATCAAACAATATTCAAATCACAGACATAATCAATATAAAGATTTCAAACATATAAATAAGTAAAGTAATTAGGGAATTTACCTTAAGCTGTAGAAAATCACATGAACTATGTATCTATAAAGATGCTTCTATGAAGGCAGCTTTTAGTGAACGAACAAAGCATGCAGAAAATTATTCCCAGTAATACAAACAATACTTATCCTTTTTCATAGATAGAAAGTAAACTTTAAGAGAATACCTTTAGCAAGTCTGATTTCAAACAACTATTATGAGGTTGTTGTCAACTGAGATTCTCTAGCCCTCCATCTTCCCATCATTCATGCTTACCTACATCTTCCATTATATTACTTAATTTTGCAATAAGCAGCAAGAAGCAGAAAAAAAATTGTCACTCATTTTTCGTAATCAATTGATTGCATCGCACACTTCTATTTCCAGAACAAATATAACAAAATACATACTTGTAAATACACGTATAGACATCCTAAATTCACAAATGCTCCAAACATTTTAGCTCAAAATTTTCGAGTGTAACCGATATGAGAAATGCACATTGGTAGTATGTGGGTCTCTAGGAGCTAGAACAATGCACATGGTAATGTGTTAGTCATGTTATATGGATTACAATATGGTGGATATATGATATACTTCGTATATGGTAATGGATTGATCACGTCTAGTCATTGGGACTCGTGCCCATTAACTATACGTTAACCATATGATGTGGTTAGTTTCTTATGTGTGAATACATTAACCATGGGGTTAGTTTCTTATGTGTGAATTGTCTGCTATAATCACACGTGAAAAGTTAGTTTTATATACTATGTTCCCTGTGTGAGACAATGAGGTCTTGTGGGCACATATGTAAAGATAGTTTATTTGTTAGATGTGAAATGTTAATTGTGAGTTATCTTTAAAATTTAAAATATAGTGTACCTTATCTATGCTATATTAATATACATGTGGGGAGGGTAACATGGTCTTTTCACCCAAATCTCTTAAAATAAGAGATGTACAACTCTTTAAGTTTAATGTATAACCTTAAAGCATGAATCTATACTATATTAATATACATATGGGGAGGGTAACATGGTCTTTTCACCCAAATCTCTTAAAAATAAGAGATGTACAACTCTTTTAGTTTAATGTACAACCTTAAAGCATGAATGGGGAGATTGGAGGGGAATTCAAAATTGAAAAACAGTCACTGCACTCTCAACAAAAACCTAGGTCACCACAGTTGTCTCAAGAACTACATGTCTCCATATTGCAGGTGCCAGGTTGTTGTGCTGTTGACATTCTTGTTTATAGTCAAGTTTTAAAACTCAGATCTATCAAACTACAAAGGGAAAATTACACCAGTGCGTTTACTACTAAATAAGATGGGGTTGTGCCTTTACATCAGCGATTGTTGTTTCGAGAAAGATGCATTCTTTCAGAATTGTTTATTGATTTAATTTGCTAAATGATGTTTTCGTTATTTATCCTCACGGCAAACTCATAGTTTCCTGTAATTGCACTGTAGGTTAATTTAGTTTGATAGTCGATTATTAGTGTGATTATGTATGTAATTGATCATTTGGTGTTATCACAGCTACTCAAAGAAGAATTTTGAATCTTATGAGTTTGGTTCTGATGTATATAGAGCTATTAAATTGTTTTGTTGGTAAATTTAACCTGGACATGGGGGTTTGGATCTAATACAGTTAATCTTTTTGATTTGTTGCAAATAGATGCCAAGTGAAAGTGATTCTATGGTGGGGAAGATGAAAGAAATGGTGGGTCTTGAAATTGAAGGAAACAGAAGGAAGAAAAAGAAGAGGCAAGGCGTACACCGCGACCCCCTTGCTCTTGGGTACATTTTTAGGTAATAAATAGAGTTTTTCGCATTCGATTGTGTTGGCTTTTGATCTGTGTGTTATTGATGTAATTGTGAATGGTGTTCTAGCCGGGAGTTTATTAAGGAGTACAGTGCTTCACATCCCGAATCATCTGGTCTAAAAGTTGTAAGCATTGTGACGCCCTGTTATTGTCTCATACTCACCTGTAATAATGCATGAAAAATGTAAACTGTAGCTGGTGTTATATTCTTTTAGGCAACAAAAGCAGCCTCAGATGCTTGGAAAGTGATGTCTCTTGAGGAAAAATCAAAATACACAAAACGTGCTCGTGAAGTATGGGATGACTACTTGAGTTCTGCTCCTGCTCGTGAACCTAAACCTAGAAAGCAGGTGCCACTATAGTGGTTTTCTTACATGATGTGTTTATATGGTGAAGTTTTTACTTTTTACTTATGGGTTTTCTGATGCAAGCCAATTTAGTCACTCGGTGTTCTCCTGGTCGTTTAGTCAATGTGTTAAAACACTTCACAAACGAGCAAAAGGAACCAATAAAAAGCATGGCCTTTGGCAGCCTTCTTGATCTCAAATGTAGAACTCTGTGGTGTAGTTTATGCCTATGGTTGTTAAAAAGATTTAACACCATAAGGCGTAGCCTAGAGATATGTGGTGAACGAATTCCTTTATACCCCCGTGATGTTGAACTTGTCATGGGTTTATCTTCTACTGGTAAAGATGTGGTCAACTCAGGTCCTGATGACTTGGTTGCAGAATTACGTCGAAAATACAACGCTTCAAATCGAGGGATTTCAGTTCGTTTTCTGGAAGAAATATTGGGACAACCAGAAGCAGAAGATGATTTTAAAAGAGCTTTTTTGCTTTATGTTTTAGGGACACTTTTGTGCCTACAGCAAGGCTAGATGTTAGCCCTTCATTTCTTCATCTTTTGACAGATATAGATTCTATTTATGAGTACAATTGGGCAAAATTTTTGCTTGATAGGTTAGTTAGTGTCACATCCCGGCGGAAGCGTGAACGAGACGGATGAAATGTGACTAGCTTTTATCAGAGTGCAGTGGTTTATATTAAATAAACACAGATATAATCGAAACATAATACAGACATGCTTTTTATTTCTTAATATTCGAGATTACATCTTGTTACATAATACACCAAAATTAGATGTAACTAGTTACAACTAGGTTACAGCATAACTAAAATCTACACAGACCCGTCCTACGACTTTGCTCCAACCATCATAAATCTCAAAGCTGAAATCAAAGCTGTTACTCATTTCCTGAAAAAGTACACTTAAACCAGTCAACAAAAATGTTGGTGAGAACATAGGTTTAATCCAAACAAATATTTTGTTGATGTGTTAATCATAACCAAAATTACAACCAAACCTGCTCACAACATAATCATACTGTCACGAAATAATAAAAATCAGATAATATTACATCCTAACCCCCATTCGGTTAGATGCAGGAAAATAGTAGCAACCCTCATCCGGTTGGTACAAATATCCTCCTAAGTAGCGCTACTAATATTATCGACCGGTTCCTCATTCGAACTAATGGTTGTGTCGCAAATGACAGTAAGCAAACAAAAATATTTTCAAAATAACACATCAACCCAGAAGTATACTTTTCCCCCAAAACGTTACGGAATACCAAATGGTTGAAAATGGGGCTATGAACTCACCGTATCTTCCCACTTGAACCTAACAAGATAGTTCACAGTGTCAGATAATACTTCAAATATTTTTCTGGTTTTCATTGACTGTAAAATTTATAGAAACACCTTCGAGTCTCCAAAATTTCTTAATTCATAATAAATTGTGATTTATTCAAAAATCACACATAAAATAGCTATAATTGCTCAAAAATTACCAAATCTGGTAAAATATAAGTTTGAACAATTTCATAAATTTCCCAGCCTTAATTTCCTCACAAATTATTTCCCATAAATCCCACAATATTCTCAATATTTATCATAATATCTTCTGCAGTCCAATAGTTCCTCAAAATTTCATAGAAATTCGTCCAATAATTCAGTAACATCACATAATTTTTATAGAACCCAGCTATTAACATATTATTTCTATGAATTTCATAATGTTCTCCTAAATAGTTAAAAATAGCTTCTGTCCATGAAAAATTCCAATATTTTTACAGAAGACTTACTATAAAAAACAAAACATCATATATTTATTTCAGAGTCCAAATAATAACATAACAGTTTCTGTAATTTTTACAATAATTGGCATAATTAGTAAAAATAATCATACTACTTAATAATTTATGAAAATAATATATTCTGCACTAATTGTTGTAATATTTCGTCTATGATTTTATCCGAATTTATTATGTACTTTAACTATTTATTACGATCTATTTATTGCAGAACATATAAAAATTCATATCCTCATTATAACAAAGAATAAAAATCTAAATTAATTTCAGGGGCTTTTATACCTCAAAATAATCATTCTGAAATTTTATCAGAATTTTCCCGAATTTATTTATATTTTTGACATTTTCTTCTATTTTCTATTATAAAATAATTTATATAAATTATTTTACTTACCAAAAATTTATCAAAGTTTCCAGTTATTATTTCAGCATAAAAACAAGAATTTTTCAATGTTTATTCCCACAATTGCTTTCATTTAATATTTACTTGATTTTTCTTAATAATTATGATATATGTTTTGTAAAATTCAAATATATTTTTATAAAATATAAGTTCCTGGATTTTAGAACTTTATTACTCAAAATTAGTGGTTTTAAGTCTCTCAAAATGGGTTTTAGGTGACTACACCCATTTATATACATACATATCAATGTGTATGTATATATATATGTTTTGTAACATATATGTAAACTAAACCTTTTTATTCACCTTAGATGATATGCTTGATGATGTTTCAACTTCTGGAATCCAAGAATCAAGGCAGCGAGGATCGTGGATGTTAGTGGATGATGATGGTTGTTGGTTTGGTGTTGTGGAGATCGGGTGTTTGGTGTTGTTGGTATGGGTTTGTTGTGTGGTGTTATAGTAACCGAGGAGTGAGAGGGTAGTAGAGGGTGGTGATGTTTGATGAAACAACCGAGGGATGAAAGGACAGAAGATAGATGGAGGTGATGATTAAATGAAGATGAATGTTGGTGATGTTTAAGAAAACCCGAGAGAGAGCAAGAGGTTGAAGTGGTTTTGTGTTTTTGCAAGCTCAAAATGAAATGGGTGTGTATATAGCCCTCTTGATCGACTACCTTCCCCCACATCATCATTACTTTATTCCCTATCTAGAGTGAGTCATGTAATAGCCATGCAAGGTGGCATACGGTTGAGTGTGTGGGTGTTTAGAAATGACCGAGGATGCATGAGAAGCTGCCACCTTTGTAGTTGAAATCATGATTTTGTAGCAAGGTGTGAAAACAAGAATTCTTGGTGTAATGGTGGTGTTGAGTAAGG
Source organism: Flaveria linearis (assembly GCA_024085815.1). Taxonomy (NCBI): domain Eukaryota; kingdom Viridiplantae; phylum Streptophyta; class Magnoliopsida; order Asterales; family Asteraceae; genus Flaveria; species Flaveria linearis. The sequence goes on from CM044009.1 coordinate 62,439,304, forward strand.
AACCGAGAGAGGAGGTGGCAAGGTGGTTTTTGCAAAACAACCAAAAAGATGGCGGTTTGGAGGTGGCTAAGAGGCTCCTTCTTGTGCCACATATCTCTCATTTTGACTTAGAGTGTGAATGGGAGGTAACCAAGGGATTCCCCTTGGAATTGCAATATTCCCTTGTAATGATGAAGGTGCATGTATCTTGATGATGGTTTGAGGTGTTGGCGGTTTGGTGTACAAACAAGACAAAAGAACCGGGTTAAGGTGGTGGTTGGTGGTTTTCGGGTGTGGTATTGCACATGGTGGCCGATGGTTGGTGGTTATGGTGATGGTTTGGTGTTTTAGTTTTAGGTTTTAGTTAAGTTTTTGGTTGTCTTTGATTTGATTTAGTTGGGTTAAATCTTGATATGTTCGTATATATATGTACCCGTAAGTATATATACATATATAGAAGTAAGCTATGTATATATATATGAAGATACATCACATAAATAATCTTTATAAACATATATCACACCCGTAAACATACATATATATACCAAACATCCATAGCATTAACAAATTTTTCATGTATACGAACATGCATACGTAAAAATTTGTGTATTTATATACGTATGTGTGGATTTCGGGTATATAATATTATACACACATAGTTAATATATTTATGTGCATGCATGCAAACATGCATACGTGAGATTTTTCATATATAAGCATGCAGGCAACCATGCATAAATATATTTACTTATGATTTTTGGTGGTAACCAAAAATAAAATAAATAAAATTTTCCGACGTAGTATATAATATAAAATATTTTTAGGGTCGTCATAGTTAGGGAGGTGTCACGTTATCGTCAATGGAAACAACAGGCAGTTGGTGGTTGTCTTCTGTTTCTTCAGGTTAACTATAACACAATTTTAAGTTTTTTGCTGATTGTGTTTTTATGTTTTGTTTAGAAATCTAAGACTTGTTAACATGTGCAGACATTTTACTACGAGAATGTTGCTATTGGAGGAACATGTGAATCAGGGCGTGTTGTTGTTCCATGTTATCGTTTGGACAGAAGAAGCTATTTCCAAGAGGAAGAAACAGGAGAAAGAGCTTGGTGGTTACAGGTGTGGGGAGGTAAGTTGTATATTTGGGATATAAATCATCTTTCTCAAATGGCTACATATGCATGACGAGGTAAGTTGTGTTCATCTTTGTTTTTATAATTTGTCTTAAGAGACATTTCAATTGAAGCTTGCAGAGCACTACACGAGGAGGATGTTGGACTTGCTTTTCTATTAAGTTTATAATTTGGACTTCTCTTGCAACACAAATGATTATATAGAATCACATGAGAGATCTATAATTAGTACACGAGTAAATTACTAATGTTGTCCTTGCAATCTGCAAAGCCTAATTATTTTTATGAAACTAATCCTTGCTATTGCAAAATCAAAACATCGAGTCAAAACAAACTAAAAAGCAAAAAAGTGAAATTGATAAATCAATTTAAAACTGAATATAACGGGTAACAAAATTTAGGTTTATGTTTACTTGGATCCTTGAAATTCACTTTTTGCTTAATCAAAGGAACTCGCTCTTAAAAGCATTTAAAAAGGTTGTTTTGCAAAAAAAATATATATAGGGTGTGATAGCTTTTATTTTATTATGATCATATGACCAAAAATTGAGTTATCATCAACATGTTTGTGATTGCTTTTTCTTATTCATTTTTTTGGATCTGATTTTTAAACTACTATGTTTATGATTGATATTGTCTTATTTGTGTCTTTGTTATTATTTAATTATGATATAGATAAACCACGCTACTAAAAAAACTAACCGAAGTATTATACAATATGTTATGAAAGTATTGATAAACTAATAGAACACAGGTACCCCATGATGTAAATTATTGCCGTCGCCGCATCGCGCGGGTTTCGTACTAGTTTGTAAGATGTGGATATGTAATATGCAATTTACTTCTTATAAATTACTTTTCGATCCATACGGAGAATTACATATATCCCCATCTCCACCCTTGAAATTACATATTTTTCCAAAACACAAGTTTTTTTTGTGCATGATCAAATCTTCTCAAATACTTTCTTCGTAGTACTTCAAGGTATGTTGGAAAATCTTTAGTTAGTATCAACATTTAAGATAATAATCTTGATCTTACATGTGTACGTCTCAATCTCACTACTCTAATAAAAGGGTAACTATAATTGCCACATGTCACTTTTTGACTCATTTAATGCCACGTGTCAGCACCACGTTTATTCTAATCAATTTTTTTCCCCGCTTCTCTCTCCTATTAAATAACCACATTAATTACTAATAATATTATTATTTATTTTTACATTATAATTAGTTTTTTTAATAAATTAAGAAAAATAAATTTTTATTAATGTTATTTCTATATAGATAGTTTTTTATACAAAGATTTTTTCTAAAAAATAAAATTATTTTTACATAATATTTTAAAATTGGTTTTAAAGTAATTTTTTAATAAAACAAAATAATTAAAATAGGGATTATAGTAAGGAAATTTTAAAAAAAAACTTTAGTGTTGTTTTAAAACAAAATGTCTAATTTATCTTTGGAAAATAAAAAAAATTAAAACTTTCATATTATTTTTTATTACTTATAACTATTACTTATAAATAATTTCAATCATATCATGTTTTAGTCTATCATTTTATAATTAATAATTTTATTTAATTTAATATTTTATTTATTCAACCCGTGTATTACACGGGTTTACTAAAGCTAGTATATATATATAGAGAGAGAGAGAGGGGCTTTCAAATGAGAACTAAATTTTTGTTAAAAACCAAAAGAACCAATTACAACCACTCATTTATTTTTGCATAATTTTATTAACTTAAATGACAAATAATTAAAAGGGTTATATTTTTAATTTGCCAATTAATGTCTCTTGTTCGTGGGTTTCATATAACCATTTCGATTAATTTTTTTACGGCAACCGTGTCGTTTAATTTAGAAACAAAATATGCAGGCTCCTAATATCTCATTCTCTTCATTGTTTTAAATAAAATATAGAGAGGGTTGGACAAGGATAGCGAAGAGTGCTCTTGCATATCCTATTCTCTATCAGATATCACATTCTTATAATTCATAGCTTTGATTTAGCATCAATCCAACTTGCTTGTGCATACCCATTTAAGCTTGTTTGTTTCCATTCAATTACTTTGTTTCCATTTCTAGTGAATGATTTACTTTGAATGACTGATTTCTATTAATGTTTTTATTGATGAATTATTTTGTGTACAGCATCTAAATTCTAGGTAGCTTGTATTGGAGATTAGACATAATATGTATATAAGATTTTAGCCCACACATCCTTATCAGAGATTGTATCTAACGTATCTTGGACATGAATGACAAGTTCATTACTAAAGAGTAATGTGAGAACTTAGCGTCTCTATTTTTTTTCATAGTTTTTTTCCTTCTTCATAAGCTTAGACTTGTGTCACTTACTAATGTCATTACATTACACTATAAATTAGAAGGATGGTAAATTTGGAGTATAAACTCGATTACGAAAGCTGAATCGAGTAATGGAAGATATGATATTTACAATTCTATTCAAACGATTTGTACTACAAAATTGGATTCATGGATTGAAATTATGCATACATTCATTCATGCACATATAAAATTATGCATACATGCATATATTTACTAACTAAATTGTTATCTGTTTACGAACTAGTAATTTAAGAGTAAATTCACTGTCACATCTATATTCAAAGAAGATGGCTTTGGTCTTTAAAAGGGAAAATCATGTCTTTTCCTAGATTTATTCAGACTTAAAGTGCCATAATCACGACGAAGTATGTGAAATAAAGATGAAAGATTTGAATTAAATTCTTACTAGCTTGTTTGATATAAAGAACCTCACTTAATAGAGAACCCATTGTTTAATTCTATAATAGCTTGTTTGAATTCAGATATTTTAGTAGTTTGTTTGATACAAGTTGATACGCAACTAAAAGTTTTTTTTCTTCTAAAGAGTGACATGTATATTTCACTTCTAAATTTCATATTTGATTATTTTGCTAGACATAGTATACCACAAATAGATCCATATGCAAATGAGTTCTATAATACATTAATGTTGATACAAATTTGTCATTGATTTCTAATTTCTGAGTTGGTGGTTAATTTAAATCAATCCAGGTGTGGTTCGGACTTTATAGGTGAAGGTGGATAAAAAGCTTTGGTTACGCGTCTAGTTTGCTCTTGTCGGTCAATGTCTCGAATCGGATTACTTCCAACGCATCAGAGTTCCTAATCAGTTCTCAATGGATGATCTCCTTGTTGTATGTGGAAAGAATTAACAAAACGATAAATTCGTTGAGAAGTATGAAGTCAAGTGGAATAGGAATGAAAATAGAGGAATCAATTTAGATGTTTGCCAAAACAAGGAGGAATTTGATTTTTGTTTAATAATTGGCGATATTGAAGAACTAATCACGTGGGTACTCAATTTAGTATAAGAAATCTAAGTATAATTTTAAGTTTTACCTTCTAAAGGATTGAGCTAGTCATTGCACTAATGCATCTATGGCTTGCGTGCATTAATGCATATTCACATTTACAAATTCGCTTATTTTTCATAATAATATTAGCTACAACATTATCCTATTATTTTAATAAATATGACAAAACTAAATTCATTATTTGCATGAATGGCGACTCATGAGTGACACCCAAAAAAAAGATGGCGCTAGATATAATCATACTGGTTCGTTCGTAAATCGGTACCTTTTTGTTTCATTCAACATTTTTAATTAGGTATCTTATTCTTCTTCGATTTATTGAAAAATTCTCCATTGTTGCTTTGATATCATAGAAACATCCAGCCCTTTGAAAATATAACTGAACTCCTACGATCTAAAAGAGATTTTAAATGTTTATAATGTGATGCCAACTTTACCCTTATGGTAGAGAATAATTAGTTTTTAAAATTAAAAGAAATTGCTATTTTATCCTTTAAATTTCTAGCCATGATCATGTTAATCTATGGTCAAGATTGGTTCTTTGGTTTTTGACAAAAACTTGGTTTTCAATTGAATGCATCCCTATATATATATATATATATATATATATATATATATATATATATATAAATATATATATATATGTGTGTGTGTGTGTGTGTGTGGGTGGTGTGTGTGTGGGTGTGTGTGTGTGTGTGTGTGTATATATAGGGGGAGGTTCAACTAAAAAATAAATTTTGCCTAAGAAGGGTAAGAAATGATCTTAGCCTTCCATTTCTTAATCAATGTCTAAGATGATAATGTTATTAAAAAAAATATAGAAGGGTATTTTGGGTATGTAACCATTTTTGTTGACTTTTTTGAGTTTCCCCCAATTTTTAAGGCGCCAGCTAATTGCACGCCCTGTCAGGCGATACCCGGACGCCCTTTGACTTTTCTCATGGCCCGTGAAGGGCCTCACGGGCCGTGAGGTGTTCGAAATTTAATTTTCACAACTACATCCACTCACGGCCCGTTTAGGAACAAACGGCCCGTAAATGTCCACACCCACGGCCCGTTAACAAAATCCATAACGGCCCGTGAAGCCCGTCACAGGCCGTAGTTGTCCTTCTGAGAATTTACTTTCCTCGATTTACGTGCACTTTTAAATTTTATAATTATGTGACACGACGTATTATTCCTTGATTCGATTTAAGATTCTATATAAACCGTTATATATATGACTTGTTATATACGGTTAGTGAGAAACGAAACAGTTAAAATGTCTTCTCGTGGAGGTAGAAGAAGACGTCAAAATGAGTCCTCTTCAAACTCACGAGATATTGTGGAAAGTATTCCTGATCCAATAGATAACCATAATTGGCAGAACGGGAGGAACTGGTCTCAGAATGTTATTCACTTTATACGTAACGGTGATTCCCAAACATGTAGAGTGTATTACATGGGTCATTCCGATATTCCGTTACAATTTTGGCGTGAATTACTCAGAAACGTGTCTTTAGGTACAGAGGTATGATTTAAAGTTTTTTTTGTATATTTTATTTTATTTTAAAATTCTAACAATTAAAAAAGCTGTTATTTTATAGCATGTTCGGGCGTGGACAAATAGACTCACAATATGGAGATACGAAGAAATACGTAGAACCGAAGAGTTGCCGGGTAGTGATCGTTGGACGATTCTCCCATTTGAGTGGTTTACCTTAATATACTCGGGGTCCGTTAATGGTAACGAATATGGAGACGGGAGTGACTGTCTATATCCCGCGTTATGGGAAGCTGATACGGTAATACTGTTTTCATGTTTTACAATAAAAATCATGAAGTTATAACCGTGAATTAAATTGTTTTGTAGGTTTACGTACCAATGACTGATGACGAAGAAAATTGGTATCTTTTTAAGATTTCTATGGACTCGCTACAAGTTCGTATATATTCTCCATACGAATGCCGACCAAATACGTGTGATGATTCATGGTGCATTCATCGTAATGCCCGAACGATTTTCGTACAATTCGAATCGTACTTTTTACATTTTCTGTCACGTATACAATATTGGCAGCACTCCGGACAAGAACAAATCGAAGAACTGATGGTATCGGGTGAAACCGTTTGGCCTCCTAACGCCGGTCATATTGGTCGAGATTCGGGAGTTGTAATTTGTATGTTATTGCGTAGGTTGGTTCAAAATAGATCTTTAGAGTGGCAAGAGGTTAGCTTACAGGATGCTTGCTTTAGATTCCGAAGATTTATGGCAGACGAACTGTATGGTAGACATGTAATGTAGAACAGTAATGAAATATTTATTAAAACATAAACGTTTATTAGTACACTTTATTAAAAACGACAAACCGTTATTATCACACAATAATAAAACACACAATTTTTAATCTTCTTGATCTTTATAAAAGATCCAAGCCGCAAAATGGTTAAAAGAAATTCCAAAATTCTCCCGATATCTTTCTTGATTTCTTGTCATAATATCCGTATCATTCCATAACGTATTTCGATTTTTGTAAACGTCTTTGTAGAGCTGGTGAAATGTGGTGACCTTCCTTCTCAAGTCAGACCACTTGTTGCTAAGTTCACGAGTGGTGCGATATTCTTCACGTTCGAGAATTTGATGAAAACGAGTTGAAACACGGTTCCAAAATATTGAATTTGGAGGGATAGTCCCTGAATTTTCAATACAAGATCTTACTAAAGTGACCTCCTCTTCATCCGTCCACGGATTTTGATCACTTGTAGCACTCATCGTTTGGGTATTGAGTAAATTTGTGTGAATTGATTGTGTGAAGTGGTTGAATTTATAGACATAAAAAATTAGTACACGGCCCGTGAGGCCCTTCACGGGCCGTTTCATTTCCACATTACGGGCCGTGTAGTGTCAACGGGTGATTTTTAAAAATTACAAAGTCTCACGGGCCGTGAGGTTTGTCACGAGCCGTGAGGAAAATATGTAACGGGCCGTGAGGACCGTCACGACCATGAGGCGGGATAATATATAGGACCTCACGGCCCATTTGTTCATTTACGCCCCCTAAACACACATACGATTTACTCTGTCACGACCTCCGTTTTTTCATCATTTTCATACCGCCGACTCCTTACTACGGTACGTATGCAAATTCGTATTTTATTTTTGTGTATTTATAATTTAAATATATTAAAATTTTATTTCAAAAATCTGAAAATTCTGAAAAACTGGGGGGATACGGGCCGTGAACATGTGTCACGGGCCGTAACCGTTTGAATTTTCAAAGGGTTACGGGCCGTGACTTCCTTTCACGGGTCGTAACCCTTTGAAAATTTGGAGGGTTACGGGCCGTAAGTCTGCTTCACGGGCCGTAACCCTTTTTGTTGTTCTTGTGAATTTAAATTTTTTTTGCAGATTATGCCGCCCCGCAAACGTACACATCCGGAGACTGAGCCGAGGGTTAGGGTGACTTTCTGGACCCACACACTGATCTTCGTTTTCCGAGGGAGACACAGCCACGGCTTAAGCTGTGGAAGCTGATTGGACGTCCCCTGAAGGGGACACGCACTATCGACTGGGACGTGCTAGAGGAGGTCGGAGACATAGCACGTGCCCATGATATCATCGGGCTGGACGGAGAGACGCCGTGTAGGCGGATGTTTGATTTGGGATCGAGGAGGGGCTACCGGGAGCTGACGTTGCAGTTTTGTCTACGTTTTTGTTCACTCCCGCCTTTGAGGATCAGGACCCCCGCGAGCACATAGCGGTTCGATTTATGCTGGGGACCGGTAGGTATGAGTTCACCCTCGCCCAGTGGGCGGTGACTATTGGGTTTTACACCCACGAGGAGACGCAGAATCCTCGTTTTATTCTGACGAGGTCCAGTCGGAGGCGGCTCCTTTGGTCGGATGGTGGCCGACCATTTCCGACCAGCCATGGGAGGGCGCCATTAGGGCGACCTCCATTAGGGATCCTTTGCACCGGTATCTACACCGGTGCATTGCCGGCACCATTGCCGGCAGAGACCAGAGCATGGAGCAGGTGTCGCTCCTTGACTTATTTTTTCTGAGGGCCTTGCTTTCACCTAGACGGGTGAATCTAGCTCACTGCAAGGCCGCCTATTTTTTGAGCGTCATTCAGGGCAGGGTAAAAAAATATTTATACTAATTCTTAATAAATAAGTATTATCTATTATGCGATTCATAATTATGCCTATTGTTTGATTGTTTTGCAGATGGATAGCCCGATTGTTTGCGGCTCGTACATCACCGTCATTGCCTCGCGCTTAGGGTTGTTTACGGACGCCCTAATTGCGAGGCAGACTACGGACACGCCGCCTCGGATTTTGGGTCGACAGACCGTCATGGCTATAGGGATTGCCGCCAAATTTGGCGACGACCTCCGATGGTCCATTGATGGTGGTCGGACATCTGGCAGCCAGTGCCAGACGTTGGTGAGGAGGAGGAGCAGCCGGCGCCGCAGCAGCAGCCGCAGCCCTAGCTACACGCCAGACCACCCGTCCCACCGCCTGTTCCCAGGACCATCATTCGGCAGATTCCGCCGACGGGGGAGTTTTTGGCGGAGGCACTACATTTGTTGCGCCAGTCCCAGGCCTTGCTAGTATGGACGGCGGATGCGTGCAGCATTTTGGCTGCTAGCCAGGGTATCGACCTCCCCCCTCGGCCGGAGTTGCCTCCGTTTGTCAGACGACCTGCGGGTGATGACGAGGAGGCTGCTGGTGGTGGTGATGCGGAGGATGCTGGTGGTGGTGATGCTGGTGGTGGTCATGACGCATAGATAGTAGGATTTTATTGTTTTATTTACCTTCCATGTAAAAAAATTGAAAAATTATGTTTATATATTATGAGTTATTTTGGATGACGTTTAAATGTTTAATTATATGTTTACAATTGGTTGTGCTTGTGGAGGAAGTGGTTTGTACGAATAATATTAAATCAACCTTTTGGAGAATAAAATCAGTACTTGAACCTACTCGTCCCACATAAAGAAATATATAATCCTTCAGAAAATCTGACGCCAGGCTCTGCAATTATATAAACATACTTGAATCTCAGTCGGAAAAGTTGCACTGAAAAACATACTTGAATCTCAACATATATTATGCATCTCATATCATTAACATTCCTACACACCTTTTATGCTAACCAAATGCCCAGCTCATATAAACAAAATTCAAAGGTTGAAGAAAAATTCGATAATCTTCTTATTGCATTTTTCTTTGGAAAACGAAAGAATTGATTACATTTTTACAATTCAACAACAATAAAGAATTGAATAAATAATAGATTACATGTTTACAATTCAACAACAATAAAGAATTGAATAAATAAAGAATTGAAAGAATTGATAAATGTGTAAACTATACTAAATCTACATGTTCAACCGGGTCTACGGGCCTTAGTTCAAGATATTTTTGAATTCGACTTCCGTATATAGCCTCCCAATCATTGGCGTTTTCTGTTTTGTACAAATGCCAATATTTGCTCGGAACAGGCATTGGATAGTCACCCACTAATCGAATTCTAATGAAATGGCAATCTTGAACATAAGCAATTGAAATTATATGATGTTCACTGATATCACGAGGAGATAACCAGAACGGGAAAAAAGTAGCGGAGTTGCCGATAGATATAAAAATTATAACCACTCGAAACCTGTTAGCAATAAGGATTGTAGCAGGTGGCACTATCATCCAATTTTTGTGTGGAGCCGCACCTAACCCGTTCCAGTTTAATGATTCCCTTATTTCGTTTATATCAGGAAACATCGCAGCGTACCTATGTCTGTTTTCATCCAACTCAGATATAAATTCCGTACGTATAAAACGCCAGTGATTTTCACCATATCCCAGTGCGAGTGCTATAGCACGAAAACCACAATTGCCGTCCGCTAAAACATCATCCGCACCTGAAATATACGGGAAAAAGAATGATGGAATCCAGCGGTTAAACCGGAAAAAAAATGTTTTATCTTCGTCGCCCGGGATATATGAAAACTTGGAACTCTGTTGAGATAATCCATCTTTGGCTCTTGATTTCGAAGACATGGATTGACTGCGCTGCAAAGGCCCTTGTTTTGACTTCACCACCGAACTTGAATATGTTGGCGGACCTTCAAAATTTTCTCTCGGTTGAACATATGAACTATGTTTGGGGGGTCTAATATTGTTTCTTTTTGCTTATCTTTTTTTGGACGACCCCGTGTATGTGTTTGGACTTTAGGAGGTTTTTTATCCGTTTTTGAAGGATTAATGAAAGATTTGAAAATATTAATCAAAGATCTTTTCACATTTTCGGGTTGGACAAGTAAATGTTTTGTCACCATCTCCATCTCTTTATGTACATCTACTTGAACCTCCCGTACAATATACGCGGGTGAAAAATCTAGCTTCCTCCAAAAAACATCAATGGCATCGAGCGGGATACATTGACCTATAAAATAATATATTAAATAAAATATAATAAAAGTTTTCATGAAAAAATAAAAAACGTAAAAGAACATTCACCTGTTTGAAAGTAATTGTTTAATTTACAAGCACACGGAAGACCACAGCTGGTAAAAAGATAGCAGCCACATGATTCTTTGGATATAATTAGATGATTTATCCTGTTAATCTCACCGACTAACATATCCAAAGCCACAATAGAAACGTTACCTCACAGCAATTTAAGCACTTCATGATTATGCTGCACCATAAGCATGATTTTGCTTTTGGTAAAACTTTCTTTTATAGCAATTTCCTGGGTAGCTAAGATATTATTAATAAAAGGAATAAATCTATTCAGGGTGCTATTGGTTGCTTTCAGGTAACTTTTCAACAACGAATGTTGGCTCTCAACTCGGTTCGTTGTGTGCTGACCGAAGTTATAACTTCTATTTATCCACGCCGACACAAATCTCTCTTTGTAGGGGTACAACCAGTTATTTTTTAGGTACATCAGCACTCCTATTTAAAAAATATACTTATTTTTATGTAAATATACATATATTTTTAAGAATAACACTAGAAAACTTACTTGAATGTTTGGACACCAATCTGCGATAAAGCCGGTCGTAATTATAAGCGTATATGTCCTCTGTTTCAGAGTTAATAAGTACCGACCACACATGCTGAAAAGCACCCCACTCTTCATTTGAAAAACTCGCCTTACAATGTTTAGCAATATTTTCCGAAATATGCCATCTGCAAAGTAATCGAACAGCACTCGAAAAAACTTCTTCTAACGCATTCATCAGAGCGAGGTCTCGGTCGGTTAGTATAACACGGGGCTCCATACACTTATCTTCCAGCGTTGCTTTTAGTTGCTCTAACACCCATCTGAAGTTGGCTTCACGCTCATAATCAATGAATGCGTGAGCAACAGAAAAAGATTTCAGGGTGGATGTCACACCAACCATTTGAACAAATGGCATTTTATACAAGTTAGTTTTGTATGTTGTGTCAATCATCAGCACGTGTGGGTATGCACGCCATAATGTGTGAGATGTGGGATGTATAAAAAAAACCCCGTCGACGGTATTTGTTGGTTCATCTATGTGAGGGGTGTAAATATATTGATGTTGTTGTAGTATAGAAAAAAAAACCTGCATTGGGGTTTCACCAATTCTGGTGGACTTTTTTATTTTTGCCCGAGCGTTGTATATGGTTCGTAACACAGACACGTTATTGGGATTTTGTTCCCTCAACGTGCCTAGAATGTTTCGAGGGTCAATATTTTGCTCGGTCAGATTCTTTACAGTAGAAAGCTCATTTTCGGTGAGCCTCATTGCGTATGCATGTCCTTCCAGGTGTTCAGCAGGTTCATGGTTATGAGTATCATCCACAATAACTATAATCCACCCATCTCTCTGCATCTGGTACTTACCCTGCAATTCAAATTGACAGTTTGTTTTTTCGTGCCACTTTTCTTAGAGTGGATGCTCCCTTATATACACCACCCCGATCACATTTCAACCAAATTTTAACCACCAAACCATTCGAATTTCTTTTTGAACGTTTGGTGACAATAACGAACCCATTTTCTCGCCCCACGTTAGTTGCCCAATCAACTAATTCTTCACGAGATGAGAAAACCTAATCAATTTAATATTTTTAGTTAGTTATTACTAAATGAAAGTAAAATGAAAGTAAAATTAAATATGATATATCTTATAACCTGATTCGTGTCGTATAAACCCTTTTTACCGGAACCAGAACTGTCATTATCCCCGCTGCTATCGCCACCGTTATCACCCCCGTCATCGCCACCGTCATTCCCGCCGTAATTGGACGCGAACTGTCCTAGATAGTTTGAAGCAACCTCATCGTAATAACCGTAACCCTCCTGAGGGTAATAGTTAGATTCCGAACCGAATAAATAGTTGCTATCCCAGAAAGACATCGTAACGTTAAATATTAACGTTAATATAGTACTTGAAATGCAATATTGCGTTTATGTAGTAGTTGAAATGAAATGAATTTATATCGTAGAAATTTGAATTATGAAATGAATTTATAAACTAACGTTTATATAGTAGTTGAAATGGAATATTGCATCTCGTCACATAATTAACACGAATATCGAGGAATATTACGTCATATCAAATAATGTTATAAATACAAAATTACAAGACTATCGAGGAATATTACGTCATATCAAATAACGTAATAAATACAAAATTACACGAAAAACGAGGAATAATATATCTCGTCAAATTATTAAAGGTGATACTAGGACCCGTAAAGAAGTTCACGGCCCGTATGTGGAATTACACACGGGCCGTGACTAGCTTCACGGGCTGTTAATAAATACGACCGTGATCATATTCACGGGCCGTTACGTTCTTGAATTACGTTTTTGAATGACTGATTTGACTACCGACAGACCATACGGCCCGTGAAGGTCCTTACGGCCCGTAAGGAGGGCGTCCATTTATCCCATAGGGCGTCTCTTTAGTAGGCCCCTTTTTTAAACGTTTATAACTTTTTCATGCTAGATTATTTTTTAAAAAAAATTGCACCATAAAATCAAACATTTTTTTCTCTTTAAATTGAGTATAGTATTGCTATATATTTTTTTATAAAAAAACAAATTAGGTGAAATTGTGCTGCATTTTAACGTTTTTATGCTGTATTTTATAAAACAGCACAGGGTTGTGCGGTATTTCATAAAACAGCACAGGGTTGTGCTGTATTTCATAAAACAGCATAGGTTTGTGCTGTATTTCATAAAACAGCACAGGGTTGTGCTGGATTTCATAAAACAGCACAGGGTTGTGCTGTATTTCATAAAACAGCACAGGGTTGTGCTGGATTTCATAAAACTGCACAGGGTTGTGCTGGATTTCATAAAACTGCACAGGGTTGTGCTGGATTTCATAAAACAGCACAGGTTTGTGCTAGATTTCATAAAATAGCACAAAATTGTTAATAGACCAAAATACCCTTTAATCCTATTTTCTAGTTTTACCACTTGTCACCACCTCATTTCTTCTTAGCCTTCTTAGGCAAAATATATTTTTTAGTGGAACCTCCCCCTATATATATATATATATATATATATATATATATATATATATATATATATATATATATATATACACACACACACACACTAGTTTTAGTAAACCCGTGTAATATACGGGTTGAAAATATTAAAATAACATAATTCATAAATGTACGTATATTTCATATGATTAAGTTACGTATTACTATAACAATGAAAATTAAAAAGTTACATTTATAAACTATAAATATTCAAATATTTGTTTGAATGATATAATATATAATATCCTTGTAAAATTAAAATCAGTTATCTTAAAATCACACTAACCTAAAATATATAAATATATCAATAAATATTTTTTTTTCTTTTTAGTTTATCTTATTTAGCTATAAAAATGTGTATAGTTCAAAACAATATAATTACACAATAAGTTGATAATATAAAAAATTAAATTTAAAACAAAATAAATTATTACTATTAATTGAGTTTCTTAAAATAAAAAACTTGACTAAAATAATATATTAGTTTAGGCGGGAAAATATTTTTGAGGTGTAACATGAGGATGCCATGTGGCATCCTAGTTACTCTTTTATTATATAGTATATATATATATATATATATATATATATATATATATATATATATATATATATATATATATATATAGGGGAGGGTTCAAATGAAAACCATATTTATAATTGAAAACCTTGAAAACCAGGGGTTACATATATGTAAGTACGTATTACAAAGTGTATAACTAATAGTTACACATATTTAAGGGTTATGTTTTTGTAAGTACGTGTTACCAAGTGTACAACTAAGAGTTAGGTACATCTAACTCAT